>JAPZDY010000003.1:6467234-6482697 GCA_029783645.1 Ctenochaetus hawaiiensis
CGTCGACGCCAAAATATGACGTCGATGATATTTTAAAGTCGATTAGTCGACGTCATCGACGCGTCGCTGCAGGCCTAGTGCTTGGCCCTTCCTCTCTTTCACTTTTGTCTCTTTACCTTTGGATCCTTTTGTGTATGATGTGTTTCCATCTCTCTCTTTCTAGTCCACTTGCCTTTTCTTTCTTCCCTGCTCATTTTGAACAGAGCTGCCTGTCAAAAGTTAAATGTGGGTATAGAGCAGCAATTACATGCAGAGCATTTTTTTTGTTTTTGATTTTTTTTTTTTTGTCGTTGCCTTTTTTTTTGTGCTGCCGCTGAGTGGAGGGCCTTGGGGAGATGGAGCACTAGTACAAACACACGCATCCCCACACACACAGACTAGAGAAAGCTACCGCCTGGGGCAATAGCCCTGACAGTTGCTTACTAAAGCTCTTGTTATAAGGGAATATCACTTGCCTGCATGCTGCAAAAATTCTGTGTAAAGCCAGCTTGCTGATGCTGGTTGACTAACACAAGAAGGCCATCAGACTGGCGAAGGCAAACTGATCATCACTGTTGGCCCTAGAAAACCATGTTTGCCTCCTTTACATATTTCATTCGCTGGACATGACAAACTGTTGTATGTATGGTTTGTTTTCATCGATGTATTGGTTTGTCTGGACTTACGCTCTCGTCTCATTTTATTATATCTTCAATGCACTGACTGCAATGATGCTCATTTAGAGAGACATTAAATTTCCAGTGCAAAGAAGATTATGCATGAAATGAAAACCAAATGGATTTTTCAACCAGCTGCAATTATAACTTCAAGGTTGTTGCACCCTCAAAGGATGTCCTATAGCTCTGCAGCAAATACACAAAAGGAACTGATGGCCCATTTAAGACGTATAAAATGTAGTCATTAACAGTTTGATTGTAGCTTGCCATCAAAATCCATGCCTCAGTAAGAACACGGTGTGTGCACCCAGGGCTTGCATTAATGGTAAAACCTGATGTAAAATTCTAACACTGTTCAACATTACAAATGTAATGAAATCAGCAAATAACATTAAACTGGATGAAGCATATAATTACTCCTGTGTAAAACACAGGTCTGTGATTTAACTCTCTGAGCTCAACACTACATCCTTCAGATCATTAAAACTTCTCACCTTTTAATTGAGGCTGCAGCTTAATGAAACCAGAAGTATTGGATTGTTTTCTGCTGGCTCCAGTTGCAGTCAAATTGTACAAGCGTTTCCATTTCAGTCAAAGAAAAGTTTAGATTGGATCAGTAAGGATTGAAGGTTTTATTCGCTAATGAGCTCTGTTACTAAAAGGTGTCTAGAATTCTGAAAGAAAGAGGAAAAAACAGATAATTGTGCACTTCTCTCTATGCTACAAAACACCCAATTTATTCCAGCATGTTTCCACTTGCCCTTCATCTCAGGTACTGATACTGACACTGTGTCACAGCGCTGGATTTAAGACTTCCTACTCCTGAGCTAAATTAGAGTATCATGTCGGTGTCATGCACATGCAGCCTCTTCGCTTTATGGAATTGGGTGACCTATTCTTAATGCACATTTTTTGCTAACAAGTGAAGTACTGGCACAGAATATGAAACTGCTGCCAGCAGTGTTAATGAACTATCTGTGTGGATGGTTGCTTCAAAGTACTTGTCTAAATCCTGTACAAAACTTCCTCCCTAAAGATTACAGACTAAAAATTCTCCATCCACGGATATAAGACAAAGTTCTCTTGAACTTTGCAATAACAAAATGTCTATGGAAATAATTAAAATACAGTTTATGAGTCATATTTTCTTAAATGTTTACTTTTTCTGCTTCAAAAAAAATTCCTATATTGAATCAGCTACTTATCAGACTTATTTTACTGAAGGCCTCATATTATATTAGACAAAGTAATATCATACATGCACGGTATTATAGGATTTCTATCAGGGTCAAACAACCATTAGTTAACATTTCTAATTAAAGCTTCAGTCACATTAACTTCTCTTTGTAACTTAGTAAACTGATGTCAAATTGTAAACTTTACATGCTGAACGTTGTATGTTCTGGATTGAGATAAAGGAAATTAAAAAATGTAATGTGGTTTTATTTCTAGGTCAGACCTTGATTGCTGGTGAGGCTCCTCCTCCATCATCCACCCAGCCAGAGGTCCAGCTGAAGTTCCTGCTGACTGGCCTGCTGTCTGGTCTGCCGCTGCCACCATTTGCAATCCGCATGTGTCCACCTCTTACCACCAAAAACATCAACCACTACCAACCCCTGCTGGCTGTAGGTGGGTAACAGTGCACCAATGACACATTCACACACATGGCACACAAAACTGACTGAAGAGCTGGGCACCACCCCTCCAGGTTTGGCGGGGGGGGGGGGGGGTTTGCAGAACTCTTTGGGGGAATTTTTGCTCTCATGTCCGGTATGCTGTTTTGTTTCATCATGATGTACCATTCTTTAGACTGAAAGCAGTTGCATCAGTGCTGCTGTTCTTAGAGAAAATGAATAATAAATGAACTGCCTTTGTGTCTTTTTTTTGTCACAGCCCTGGCAACAAATAGTTTCAATGAACATTAGTAAATGATGCATGACTGTTATGTGCTGCTCAGCAAGATTATGGTCATTACATCTAAAAATGCTTAACAGATTGTGCTTGTGAACTCCTAAAAAATATGGAGCTGATGTAAGTCCAAGTGAAAAGCTTTGTTAAAGATATTATGTTCTGTGTTTGTCTTCAGTTCCAGACAATTACAACTAAACAGGAACAACAAACTGTTGATCCAGCATGAGCAGATATGAGGGGTTAGGAGTTCTTGTTGGTCCTCAGCCCATGTCAGGGGGTGAAAAAGGTCTCTTTGGTTAGCCAGTAGCTTTTGAAATCCTGATCCACTTTGATCAGTCAGTTGGCCTCGGTATGTTGCTACATTAGCAGGTTTTGTTGAATCCTTAAATGTCGGCATTTTGCTTGAAATAGTTGGCAGCTAAAAGTTGACATGTGGAAAGGTTGCCATGAAACTGTCTCAAAAATACCAGTATGCATGCAAAGGGCAAGCACTACTTTCATGTAGTGATAAACTTGCTAAACCAAAGATTTCTACAACAGTGTGCTACCCAACCAACTACAGAGTGTGTATTTTAAAAAGTCCAAGTGCCTACATGAACACTACTGGCTCCATAAGGCTGTAGTTAATGAAGTTAAGGTGGTGCTTTATGCAAAATGTTAATTTAAACATGCTATTATACTCACAGTTAAGATGTTAAAATGCCATGTTGGCAGGTAGGATAATTACCATGTTCACCATTGTACTTTATGTTTTATCATGTAAACATTAGCACTAACAATATAGATGAGTCCAAAGTACAGTATTTTCCTCAATTGTAGTGGCGTTATGAGTATAAAATAGCATAATGATATGGTATGATAAATTGGAAAGTACAAGTCCCTAGGTAAATGCCCCCCACACCAAACACACATACGCAGGCACGCATACACACCAAAATTATAATTACTACTTGAAGCATTAAAATAGTTTAGACATGGTTTTTTTGTTGGTTTTTTTTTCTGTTTTTGGCCAGATTGCTACTTAAAAGAACATATTGTAGTTATCCTCATGTGCTCTGTCTCAGTGGTTGTCATTCATCATGCCATCACAGTAAAAAACACAGATTTGGGCATTGAAAAGAAAAGACTTGTCTTGTTTGATTTATGAAATGTTTCTGCCCAGTGATAAGACCACGGAACTTCCCGTGAGAGAGGAGAGCGTTGGGGGGGGGGCATAAGCCTGAATGATTATGCAGCCGATGCTACGCATTTTAATGGCTCACACATCCTTTTCCTACGTGCATTTGTGGTTTGAGTTCTAAGAAATAAGTCATAATAAGCACTGGTAAAGGATAACAGCAGAGCAAGACCTCAAACATTGTTTCATCAATAAACAGGAAATTAACAGCAGATATGAAGACAAGCATTAAGTCAAGCAGGTCTGTACCTCAAAATACTATACTATTATTAGATTGATTCATTCATATGCTCTGCCTAAAGGACTTGTCAGTTTCAATGAACAATTTCAAGTAACACTGAAAATGAAGTTGAATTTGAATTTGGATTTAAATGTTTTTTATTATGCTCTTTGTGGTTTGATTATTGTAAATTAGTAAGCTAGCAGCAAAACATTTTTGGAAATGCAAGGTGTTTTTTTTACCTTGCTGACACTTCTGTTAAACCCTCTTGACACATTGGAAATTCTCATCTTCGAGTTAAGAAATGCAGTAATTTTTATTAATGAAACTTCACATCAGTATGTCTCAATGTACAAATCATCGCTGTGAATTTGACTCTCTTTAGGTAGGAAGTGAGTGAGTGGCAGTCTATCGAATCTGACTGTGCAGTCGAGATAAATGATGCAAAAGGCATAGAGTTAATCCGACACATCAGTCTCTGTTATTACTACCCAGAGACAGCTGCTAGGCAGGAGAGAGAGAGAAAAAGAGATGCAGTGAAAGTTTGGATTTATTTGTTTTAGATCGGCATTGCAATTTTCCTCAGCAGCTGTTCCCTTATCTTCCCCACAGTATTGATGCATAAAAATTATGAAGTCTCAATTTGAATGGGAAATTAAGAGCAGAATTGGGTGTGTAATATGGAGCTGTTTTTGTATGTCTGAATTGTGCTATATATGTGTGTGTGTGCGCATGTGTGCCTGTGTGTGCACACTCCTGCTTGCTGGCCGAATTCCATTTAAGGCACAGGCATACTGCTGCTCTCTCCCCAACCCAACAAACCTTCAGTTTAGTTGTCAAGCTGAAAAATAGGCTACATTCAATACCCTGACATAGCCCACATAAATTAATCATACCTCAAAGATACATTGCCTCCCTCAGACCCAAAGACAAGCTGATGAATAATAACTCCTTCAACCTACACATCTTACAACCCTTTTCACTGGGTCTCTGTGTCTCTTACATGTGCATCACATCCACAATGGTGGGACACATAGACACGTAAGTTGGCTGCACATTATTAATTAATGACTGAAATAGTTCTAAAAAGGCCTAATGGGAAAACCTCTGCTCTTCTCCATCTGTTATTTACAGATTTGTCCCGGGTCTGTTTTGTTAAAAGGAAAAAAAGCATCTGTACCTAAAGAACCATGACCATCATTCTCTCAGAAGCATCCATTTGAAAAGCACTTTTCAGGCACTGAGTTGTCGTTTTATTTCAGTTGGTGTGTGAATTCTGGATAGTTGCAGTAGGAGCCCATCACGCTGCAGATGGTGTGGGGTTACCTTGGCACAGGTGGTTCCCCTTGGCATCTTGGATCAAAAACTAGTAAAAAGGCCATTGAGTATTCCATGCATATCCTTTGTCTGGTTTTCACAACCATCTTGCAGAGTCAAGTCGGTAAACAGTTTTTAGTTTCATTATTGAAATGTGCCCCTTTTTCCAACTGCCTGGACTATTATAGCAAGGTAGAAGCTAGAACAGCATAAGAAATCTTGTTTTTGGCTTCATTGCCATGTTTTTTAAACTGAAAACTTTGCAAAGTAACAATTGCAATTTATCACCTCCACTGTAATGATGTCAAGGTTGATGCTGTGTCTCCGGCAGTCGCTGGCATCTTTCACTTCTCCTGTTTACAAAGAGCCAGAGAATACACCTGATCACTAAATCCAAGGGGATCCATGGATAAATACTTGGCAGATACAGCTCAGTTTGTGTCTCGGCCTCTGTTACAGTCTGTATTAGCTCTCTCCCTTATGTGTATCTGAGTTAAAAGGGGAACTCATTGTGTCTCAGTGATGCGGCACCAGTCAGAGGAACAGTCAAGGGAAGCCAAGTTTTTACGCCTTTCACTAGGTGAAAATAAAGCAAGAGATGAGCTCACTGCTGATGGTGTGAAAGCACTGGGGGTTGAAATTGCCATCCGCAGTTTCATTACAATCAGATAGAAGGCAGAGATTTCTTCTTTCCGTCTTTGTTTTCTCTATTTCAATTTCTCACTTTTCCCCTCTGCCAGTCTTCCTACTTGCCTCTAAAGAAAAAGTTACAGAAGCTGTGCAGCCAACCCAGCTAGCTAAAGGCAATGCTTCCTGGTCTCCTGTCTGAAAAGCTGTAATCTGTGTGAGAGCTGACAGCTCCATTACAGATAGGTAAAAGGCCCAGAGCATTCCTTTTCAGTGACATGTACACAAACATTGACAAGCTGACATCCATTTCCTAACGATCAGATGGTGCCTTACCTAATTCATTTTTCCATTCTTGCCTGACAGCTATTCTTTTTTAGCATTGTTTAGATATGCAAGATAAAGCTGCCTTGAAGATGCTTTATGTAACATTTTAGCACCAATTACAATACAATTCCCATAAAGAGGTCAAATTAGTAATGTGCACAGGGTCCATGTCAAGTATAAACCACTGCTGTGGAATTACAAGAAGGAATACCAGAGAGATTATTTTGACTAAAAAACGTGAAACTTTTGCCGTACTGGGAGTTGAACCTGATGCAACACTTAAACCAATCAATAAGACTCGATCAGATGGTCCACCAGAGCACCAGACAGATAAAAGCACTAGCTGGTCGTCCTTTTTTATACCCACAAAGTGTAACACAATATTTTTTTCCTTCTATCATTTGGATAAGCATATTTCATACTCTAAAGGAATTTATTTAGTCCATCTTTTATTTGTGGCTATGGGGATAAGAGATGGGAACAAAATACATCTGTAGGAGGCAAACAGTGAAATCAGTAACAGTGCTTTGTTTTACTATTTTTGAATAAGCTCTTTATTCTCATATGTACCTTCAGCAGCTTAACATGAGAGGCATAATTGTGCAATGATTATAATCTCACTTTTAGCAAGAAAGATACAGAAAATGAATAGTGAATGCAGCTCTTTTAGAATCAGATGTTATCAAACCTTTATTGCTGACTCAAAACAACAAAAATGCTTATCACTAACTGAAGCATCAAGGTGATGAAATACTGTTTTACGTTCATCTTAAAAAAAACAGTGGAGGGGCAACTGAATGAGGCAGTGAGCAGCACCCACAGTGATGCTCATAAATTGCATCCTTTTAACTTTAAATTGTAACATCCTGTGTTACTGCTTAAGAGACCATTTTGTTTATTGACAAAAATTAAAAGTATGTGTCCAAGAATGAAAATCAAGTCTTTTCACCAGTTTTCATCGCTCACCTCAGCAGGCCATATGGAGGGGCAGCGTCTTGATTAAAGTAAACACGCCACCCACTTCCTGATTGCCCGAATTCCTGCTGTAACATCCTACAGTCTCACCCTATATGCCATCTACCTGCTACACAGGAAGCAGGAGGGGAAGAGACACACACTCATGCACACAGATGCCTGTGTGGCACTGCCTGTCACCACCTCCAGATGTTGTGTCAGCATGTGGTTGTCTAGCTGGAACTCAGCACAGATTGAGGGACTGAGCACAGCAGCCTGGCTTCATCACACTCAGTATATTAGAATGAATACATAAATAGAAGTTCTAATTTTCAAAATTGCAAGAATCTACTTTTGATTTCTTTTTTTTACATGTGCTGCAGAGTTATTAGTTTGTTTGTTTGTTTATTTTTTGTCAAGCTTTAAAATTGGGTAATTATTTTCATTACTGTGTCTTTCAGCCTCCTTGCTAAGGTTATAGCCTCAATTGTTTTGTGTGTTTTCCAACTACTTGTTTTTGACTCTAAAGTAATATAAGCTAATGGCATCCTGTAAAACCATTAAAATCTGTTCTAATCATTTAAGAGAATTTCCATATAGTAAACAGAATGTTGGCTTTATGTTCCAAATTGATGATACAAATATACACTAAAAAAATTAATCAGATAAATGAGCAGATCATGCTTTTTTATTGCAAACCCAAAATGTAACAACAAGCGTTCAGATTCTCAAAAGATACAAAATTATTCAGAACTATCACTGCAGGGCTTAAAGATGTTGAATTTTAAACAATCCATTGCTGGAAACAGTCAATTTTGATGCATATGTTCAAAAGTTAACTTTTTATAGCAAGAAACTTTTCTTCAAATTGTACGAAAAAAAAATCAGAAATTTTAAATAGATTTAGTTTTCATTTTCTTTGTGACAGCAAGAACAAACCTTGAAAAAAAAAATGCCACTTTGTCAAAGCGTCTCAGAGTTTCTGATCACAGAGTCAAATGTCACCTGCAGTATTTAATCAGGCGTCGTTTGGGGAGGAATGAAGCTGTTTTCCCTGCAGCAGATGAAACAGTGCAGTGTTTTCATACTGTGAGCTGATTGACACGAGGTTTGATGTGCTGCCTCCATCCACACCTCCTGCACTGACAGGGAACACAGAGGGGTGTCACACTGACACATCGCCTCTCTGATCCCACCTAAGGGTAGAGGCTGCTAAGATAAGTAACTGCACGGCTTGTGACCTCTGGTCTGTCAGTCTGTCTCACATCTCTTTCCGTCTCTTTTCTCAGGCACCAGTAATGGCTCCGTGCTGGTCTATAACCTGACCAGTGGCCTCCTCCACAAAGAACTCAGTGTCCACTCATGTGAAGTCAGGTAAGATTTATGTTTCTGTGAAGATAAGTGTGCACAACAAGTCCGAGCTTTTCCTGGTTCAGCAGTTCTGCTCTCACTGGTTAACATGAGTACACACTCATGGTACCCTTTGGATGAAGATGACAAGTTAGATGAACCTCTATGGCCAGTCGGTCAACTCAAGGCAGATAGATTTTTTCTATGTTGATTGTTTTCAGGCTCATTAGAGTTTGCAGAGGCAATTGGCAATCACATAATTGCTGTGTCAGCTCTTGTGTGTTAGAGAGTATTTGTTCCTTAGCTTTGCTTTGTAGGGTTTTATCTGAATATCTTCTCAGAGTGCTTTAGCTAAGTTTGGTACTTTTGCCTTGAAATAGTGGTCAAAGATAAAGTTTACAAGATGTAGATGTCTGAAAGGTTTGTGTAATTGATAATGCACTCTACAAAGCTACTGAACATTAAAAAAATATCCAAATCACCATAATTTTTTTTTTACTTAAGTCCAAAAGTCTAGATGGTGGAAGCATCACTATTTTAGGCGAATAAAATTAAGACAACTAATAAAAGTGCTCAATATTTCTAAGTAACAATCTGGTTGCATATGATGTGCAGTGGGAAAGGTAGCAGAAAGGTCCTGGCACCACAAACTGTGGGATCAAGCCAGAGCATTTAAAAAAAAAAACACACATCACAGTCTTGAAGAGCTGCTGAAAATACTGCAGAGCTGCCTCGGTACATTTGTCCCAACAAGTAACTGAATGGAGAGTTTGTTTCCTGAAGTGTGGGTGAACCAGAGGGAGCTCAGATGCACCAGAAAAAGAGGCACAGCTTTTTGTACCATGCAAATCAATTCATCACAACAACCCAGTAAATGGCTTTACAAGGCCTATATTTAGGCTGTATCTTTGTGTGTGTGTCTGTTTGAGTTTGTGCATGTTTTTGTGGCACAGGGAAGAAGACAGTGTGCGAGTTTAATGATGTCCAATGTTACACCCAAAGCCTCTGATGTGAACTGCAGTGCCGTTTTTTGCTCAGTTTCCAGTAACAAATGCGCTCTCTGCCAATTCATTATTAATTTAATCAAGTCAATTTTCTATCATAAATCACAATTTGCCTCAAGGAAAAAAAACGAAGAAGCCACAAACCAGCAGCAGAGGGTGGATAAATATATATGGATGAATATGCAGTAGGAACTGTGTGTACATAATGGACCAGCAAAAAAATCACCTTAAACAGAAATTATGACAAAATTATATGTTGATGGTAAGATGTGAAGTATATGGAGATTATGGAAGAAATGACTAATTATTTTCCTCTGCAAAGATCAACACCAGAAGTCCAGTTTGTACTGTTTGCATCTTCTCACAGCAGACAGTCTGACTTGTCATAGGAGGAAAAACACAGATTTTACTAATATTATTAATGTGAGTCTCTGGTATTGTGCATGCTGGCTCACTGGCTTACATACTTAGAACAGAGCCATCATTAATGTTATTAGTTTCACCTGCGTTTTTTCCTGCTCTGACAAGCCAAAAAGAACGAAGAGAAAAGCCTATTGATTTCCGGGTAAAATGCATGCAGCATATAAATAGCATTTTCCCTTTTCACTTGGAATAAATTACTTGAGAATTTGAGCGTAGAAATTGAGCCAAATGTTCAGACTTCCCCTGTAATGTTCCTTTAACCTCCGAACACTCCGTAATTCCCTCCAGTCTAAGTAGCTAATTAATAAAGCTGACAATAACACATCAAAAGGGTCTTTCAGGGGAGAGCAGCGGGCCATTCTATATTAGGAAGCTTCTTCTTTCTATTCTTAGCCCAGCACTTGAGCCAGTCATTAAAATCAAATATTAAAAACGTCTCATGTTGATACATGTGCTCAGAAATTGATATTAAATACCACAAGTTGTTTTTCATTACTTTCTAATTTATTCCATATTATTCAAAACATTTGTTGACCTCGTTGAACATCACATATTCAGTTGCATATTTCTTAAGAACATCATGTTGAGATCATCTGCTCTAATTAAAGAAATGATGCTCTTGCCTGAAACCTTGCCTTGTTTCAATGCAGTTTGGTTATACATCAAGTTTCATGATCTTACTGTGCTTTTTGCCTGGTGTATTGGTTAATTATGGTCTGTGTTGTGGGCCACAATGAAGGATTTCTGAACGCCACACCACTTTCCCAACTTGCCACAATGCAACAGCCAAACATCAGCAAAGAGCAGCCTGTGCTTCATTAGTAAGTATTCTCTAATGAGCAGCAAAACTGTTTCACCAGAATTAATTAAGCACGAGATTGAATCAATTAATGCTGTTAAGAGACTGATTGGAAGCAAACACCATCCGTTCATGCAGAGCCGGGCTTTCTTTAATGAGAGAAGTTGGTGTCCACAAATGCAAAACTCCAGAGAACTTTAATGAGATATGCAACAGACGCAGAAGTTTGTTTCACATTTTTGTAGATAACGTCTCCCTGTGCACATGTGTGGATTAGTGATTCATGACCGTTTTACTCTGCCTGCTTTCTCATGTCAGTTTGTCACTGTGAATTCGCTCTACTGCCATGACACTCAGCAGATGCCTCTTCATCTGCTCATCATCTCTTGCTGCTGTACCTTGTGCTCTCACGCTGCATGTGATATGTAACATATGCCGGCACTTAAACACTGTTTTTTTTATTTGATGTTGCACACTGCTTTGGTCTTTTTAAACCCCTCTGTTTATTTTTTTTTTAACGGTCATATCAAAAGTAAAAGCACAGAAAGGGCAAACAGCTAAAATTTAATAACTAACACATGAACCCAGTGAACTAGACACTGACATCAAAGTAGTGCGGTCAGACCAGGACCTTTTCTTTAAAACATCTCCACTGGATTTTTCTCTTTTTTCTGCATAGATGCGTGCAGCACCGCTGTGACGTACAACATTAAGTTCAAAGCTGTGTGTTTTCCGTGGTGGCGAGAGCAGAGGTGCTTTATGGAAATGAGCCCAGCAACCCTTACCCCAGCGCAGACATGCCAAAGGAGGCCTGGCTGCTTAGCATCTCATTTACATTTAGTGGGGAAATCGACTAATTAATCATGTGGCTATTTACCATCTCATTACGGCGGAGTTTGTGCTCCCTGAGCTGGGCCCACTTCTCAAAAATATTCATATCTGACACTTGCTGGCTCGATTTGTTGTGCTTTTCCTCATGGATTTTATAGAAGTTGTAGGTGTCTCTTTCTGAGGAATATTTCACAGCTTTACTGCAAGTATTATAACGCAATATTTTTATTTAACTAAAATATATATATGTGTGTGTGTGTGTGTGTGTGTGTGTCTGTGCTTATTCCACAGGGGGATTGAATGGGTTAGTCTGACCAGCTTCCTCTCTTTTGCCACTTCTGCCCCCAACAACATGGGTCTGGTACGAAATGAACTGCAGCATGTTGATCTGCCAACTGGTGAGAAGCCAAAACACACACAAACACATACAAACAGACCCACCTGTACTTTTGGGTGCTAACCAGAACTCTTACATCGGCGTCTGTTCTTGGTGTTTCTTTTTTGCTCTGAGGTCCTGCAGCCTCAACAACAAAGCAAAGGACACTTCAATGTCTTACTCTCTGACTTGGTCTTTTTGTTTGTCTTTTTTTTTGTGGCTATGTGGTTCTTGAAGAGATTCCTTTTTCTTCTCCAGGGGATACTTGCACACTCCTCCAAATTAAGTCCAAACTAAACAGTGTTAGGGCACCACCAAGGGATGCCTGGCTCTGAAAATGAGATCCTATCGGACTGCCTGCAGAGATACTTACATCTTTGCTTCAGCCCATTGACCCTTTGGTCTATAGAATTACTACACCAGCAGTGACCGCTGTGTGTTTCTACTTTCTCCAGGGGCTGGAAAGTATATACAGCTACATTTTCAAAAGAGCAAAATTGGAAAGTAACCTGAAGGTGCAATATTAAGAGGTCAGAAGGAGATGGGAAAGGGTTTCAGTGGAAAAAAGAAATTGTTTTATAAGAAATATCATGTTAATATCTGCTAACACGTTTAAGGTCATATGTTTTAAACATAATGTGTTTGGCTTTAGGAATTAAGGAAATGTGCAAAAAAGCATGGGCACACTAAAAAATATAGCCACTATGATGGCTGGTTCACAGCCTTTGTCCTTAATACATTCAGGACAATAGTGAGGGTTAGTCACTTCTTTAATGACGCTCTCTCAAGCACCTGAGTCGTCAAAGTTAACAGTCCATGGCATTAGCTTTGGTAACAGGCCCACACACATATACTTAATTGTTTTTTTCTAGCAAGTTCAAGTGACTGAGATCCTCCAAGGTGTCTTTGACTGCAAATGTAGCCGCTGCTTTCTGCTCTTTTTGCTACATCACAAAGAGCTGCTGTCAGTGGAAATAATCAGTATCAATTTAATCTGTGTGCATTTAGTACAGAGATACAATATCTGTGTGATGTGTTTGGCCCAGCATAGCAACAACGTGACAGTGAATGAAAGGGAAACAGCTCACTGAGCTCCATTAGAATCGAAAAATACTTTTTTCAGCAACTTTCAATATGTCTTATTTTCAGGTTACCTTTACTACACATATAAACTGAACAACTAAAGATAAAAAACAAGATTTTGCGATTTAAAAAGCGTGTGATTATGAGGCTTTTTTTTACTGTTGTAAAGGATAGTTTTTAAGGCCATTTAAATGTTTAAATTACAATTATACAGTCCAGCTTTTTAAGTGCTACTGCACCTGGACATCTTGGATGAGATACAGCGAAATTCAGGCAGATTTGCATAATTTTTGCCCTTTACTTAAGCTTATGTGCGTCTGTCATATTCATTCAGGGAAAGTAAGCATATTTTTGCATGAACAAATCCTCAAATGGAACAGCAGAACAGAGAGCTCTGTATTCATAGGATCTGTATTTCACCTGTAAGACTAATCCACTAAGGCAAACACCTTCTGGCTTTCACAACTCAAGCATTTTTATAAGATTTTTAGACATTAGGGGAGAGAACTATCTTTCTGGCCCCTTTAACTTAATTGTGGTGATAACTCTGGTTTCTGCTACAATGATGTGGCTCTGAATGGACCTATTCTTTAGCTACGATGTGCACTGTAGTAATTTTGGGAGCTTAGTGGTGAGAAGTTATCCTGAACTCTGTCTGCATTGCCTCGCACGGGGTATAAATATTTATTACGCATACAGATGGTAATCACACTTTATACATGCATGATTATGGCTGGTGCCTTCTGCTCAACACTTTAAGGCGTCTGAAAGTGGACAAAAACTGCTGCTGGCCTGAATGGGCAAAATGGCTGCATGCCTGCATGGGCAAAACAATTATGCTCTGCGTAATGTAAGTTTTGGTAGTTGGAAAGTTCTGAATGGACAGCAGACACAGGAGCAGGTTGATGCTGTGACTCTTAAGTGAAATGAGATCGATCACTTTCTTTACAGGTGTAAGAAGCAATACCGTATTCTGCCTTCCATCATCACCTCCTTTTCTCACTCTCTTGCATTTTCACCCTCTCTCCATGTCTGTTGTGTTTTCCAGGCAGATGCTTTGCATTCAGAGGCGAACGAGGAAATGATGAACCACCCATTGAGATGATTAAAGTGTCTCATCTCAAGTGAGTTTTCTGCCACCATCATAATCATCTACCTATAGGAGGGACAAGCACACATTACGGCTGTATTCAGATCAATAACTGTATAAAGACTGATGACATTACAGCTGCCAAAGTGAAGCCAAAATATCTATATCGCCCCCTGGTGTCTGGCTGCAGTATAAGTCATAAATCCTGCCTCTCCTAGCAGATGGATCCTTGGTCAAGCTAAAAAAAATCCAAGGGAGACCACATTGCTGCTTAAAATATGGCTCCAGATAACATCACCTGTGCAAGACTAAAGTGCTTGTATAAGGTTTATTTTTTTCTTATCCTCCATCTTTTTTTACCCTTGATGATTCAGAACAAATTTAGGTGTTGCAGTGATTGCAGCAGACTGAGATTAATTTTACTTGACCCATTTGTGTGAAGTCATGTTGTAAGTTTTAACCCCCACACATCAGAAAGGTAAGCAAAGAAAAGTAAAACAACAAGAGAAAGCAAAGAACTTTAATTCCCAACCTGGACTTATTCATTCTTTTCCTGTCTGCGAACTCAGACAGGAAAGAAAACCAAACACAGCTTCTTTATTGCTATTTTAAAGCACAGACTGCAAGCCAGATGAAGTGATAGAAACTAGAATCATTAAACAAACCATGCAAAGACACAACTAGGAGGGAATCATCATTTGAAATTACTACACAAATTCATTGTTCATGGGAGCCCTCTGGTTACATGATTGGCCACAGCAACCTAAACAACCTAACATCACACCCCGTGTGCTTTTGTCGTTTTTTGTTTTGGTAACTACTGCAGTCTGCCCCGCCACAGCTTAAATAAACTAGAGGACTGGAGTTTTTGTCACCTGATCATTTACATATACACTATTTAAACCCACACACGTCCCTTCACCTTACTTGCCTGTAGCCATCTCACCTTTGGCTCCCTTTATCTCCTTCTGTTTCTGAAGATTTAATTCAATATTTTTTGAAGAGTGGATTGCTTTTGCTCGCTTTTCTTCAAGGAAAAAACCTTGGAATAACCAAACTTAAATCAAACTTGAAAAGAATTTATAAATTGTTCATCTTGTAATGCAACTTCAAAAAAAAAAGAGCATACATTTACATTCATTGCACATTTTCTTTTAGAAATTTATACTATTCTCAAGGTTATCAGACAGCAGCTGTCTTTCGTATTTTTGGTTCCTTTTAATGGCTTTGACACATTAAGAGCAACGTATTAGTCTTGTAGAGTTCTAACCTTTTGCATATATTAAGGATATAATTTGGTGGTTACTACATTATTTTG
>JAPZDY010000003.1:6483192-6513676 GCA_029783645.1 Ctenochaetus hawaiiensis
TTACTGCATTATTTTGGAAAATGGCACCTCTGATTATTCTGGCCACACTTACTTTTTTGATAATTTGCTACTAAAAAACAATTGCCTCATTTTTGAAATTGGAAGGGCTGTTTTGGCAGCAGTGAATCAGTACACAAGTCATGGCCATGAAAATATTGACCAGCTGCAGATAAGTGATTTACTGTTTAGATAGAGTGATTATTATTTTGCACCTGAGTTGGTTCAATTTCACACAAAATAGAAAGTAAGTCTCCTCTGCATTTTTTGCTTTTCACAGTTTCTCATTTTCCTGAGTCTATGCTGATCATCGGTGCATGATTCATCAAACTTTTCTTTTACTGACTTCTTTGACATTTTTTAAGTAGTTGATGCGATGTGCACAGCTATAAACTCTCTCTATGAAAAGTTAAACACATAAATGATAAAACGCACTGTTGCCCAGTTCAGTGCACTCAGGGGTTTTACTGCTACAGCCTTACTTACTCTGGTATCACCATTAGCTTACTTCAGATCATCTGCAAACTTTGGGTAAATTTTGCTGTGACAAAGACAATACTGTGTTAATCTGCTGACTTTTTGACTCTTCTACACTTTAGATACTCAATGTTAGTAGTTTTGTACTTGTTGCTGAAATATCTGCTACTCCACAACAGTTGCACAGCCTCTCTTCAAAAGGGAGCTGTATTGGAAGATAAATAGTAAAATATGTGAGGAGCAACTGAGGTGCCTCTCTCTATACACAGTATCATGAGGCAACCTTTGAACAAACATGTAATTACAGGACAGTCCGTTCATATCTGTTTTATCTGTATGATCCACACTGCTACATACAGATCACACTCTTATAATTAAGGCCCTGGGGTCGCAGTTACAGCTTCATGGTTACTTTCATGCGCTGGGGGTCCCTCAGGAGCTGTCCAGTGCTGCAGTATTTTTTGCACTGTTGAATTCTGTTGCTCCTCCACAGCAGAAGCTGAAGCAGCAGCTGAAGGTTAGAAATTGCTCTCGAGAAATTGCATGGTAGCTTTTAAAGAAACGGAGCCTGTTACTTGGTCAGATTTAGTTGGTTGGACTGGCTAACTTCAGGCCAAAAGTCTAACTATTTAATAATTCATATAGTTTGAGCAAGAAACGTTTTGATCATGCTGCTCATTTGTTTATTGCTGGAAGTAGCTGTTTACCTAAGGAATGCTTAAATATGATCAAATAGCAACTGCAAACTTTATCCTGTTTGTTGTAGAATTTAAACACAAAAAATACACTCTGAAATATGATGTGGAAATCAGCACATGAATTAAAGTATCATTGTCATTGCTGGTAATCTGTCACACTAACAGCTGATAAGGTGGCAGATATAACTTGATTTCAACCTCTTCTTGTTTCTTAAAACACAGAAGCTGTATAGTGGCAATGAGAGCGGTGTATCAGTGTTTTTCTTTGTGTTGTCTATTCTCAGACAGTACCTGGTGGTGGTGTTCAGAGACAAACCCCTTGAGCTGTGGGACATCAGGACAGGGACGCTTCTCCGGGAGATGGCTAAGAACTTCCCCACTGTCACTGCATTGGTACTGACAAATCCAGAAACAGGGTCCTTTACCTGCCCTTGATTCTGAGTTTGTGGTGAAAACATAAGTAAAAAATACAACAGTCCTGTTGTAGCACCCATTGTTGACTCTTTGTTACAAGTCTGTTATATCCTTTCCCCTTTTTGTGTTTGTGTTAAAAGATTAGTCTAAAATTGTTCCTCGAGCTCAGCAATGACCAGTGCCTTCATTAGGCCAGAGAAATGCTCATAAAATAAGAGTTATGCTGGACAAACTTTACAGTGGGGCCGTAAAATCTTCCGCAGTGCGAATAAAAACGCCAATAACCTTAATAATACATGCTGGCCTCCCTCAGCCCCATATTGCTGTCTCATTTCCATATTGATTACAACCTCAAGTCAGCCAGACTACAGCCACAGTGCTCCCCCAGTCAGACAGCATGGCAGGGGACAACAGCTCTCCTGTGTGCCTTAGTTTCATTTATGGCAGCGTCCACTGAACGTGCAAATCACTTCCCATGTCATCCTGTGCCTGCTTTTTTGCACCGTAATGGTTTGCTGTTGTGTCAGCAAATGTGTTTGTGTCTGGGTTTTTGTCTGAGTCTTTTACTGCAACAGTAACCCAATGTGTGTGTGTATGTAAACAGGAGTGGTCTCCATCCCACAACCTGAAAAGCCTAAAGAAGAAGCAGATGGCAGCGAGGGAGGCCATGGCTCGGCAGACGGTGTCAGACGCGGAGCAGAGTAGCGTTGAATCCTCAGTTATCAGGTCAGCTTTGGAAAGATAAGAATATTGTTCTGGAAGTCTCCTGCTAGATAAAAAAGCCTGAAGGCAGGATGGAGTTTTTCAGACTGACTGAAATCCTCCTTCTATTATAAAATTCAGCAGGTAATAATCCACAATTATTTCTCTACGCTGTCATCTTTAACTAATATATTATCTGATTGCAAAAGTCTACACTGCACTCCTTTAATATACATCTGTGTTGTCGTACTTGTGAAAAATAAATGATCCCGTATTGCAACAGTGTTTCCACAGAGCTTACATCAGCAGTCTGTTTTAACTTTTCATCCATCACTTTTTTAGCTGATTAGACCTTTGCAGTCGCTTGCCAAGTTAATTTTACACACCCAGTTGCAACTTACAGTTCTACAGTCAATTTAAAATGTGAATATATTTTTTAAGATTAAATTATCACTTCAATTTTTTTCAAATTTGTTGAGCTACTACACCATTCCTCCATGTACCCCCTGGGTTCAACTATCCCCGGTTGGCCTTGCCACTGTTCAGCAGCAGAATACCAAGAAGTCTGTCCAGAATATTTCAGACTACAAAGAGGGCAGAAAACCTGACATGTCTCTCTCCACTTCAGTCTCCTGCAGGATGCAGAGAGCAGGTCGGAGACCAGCCAGGCCATCTCAGCCAGGGAGCACTTTGTATTCACTGACACAGACGGGCAGGTCTACCACATCACCGTGGAGGGCAACACAGTCAAAGACGGCGCACGAATTCCCCCTGATGTGAGTCCAGAGACCATGTGTCCCCTTTATGTCTCTTTTTTTACTTCCTATCCTCCTGAACTACTTCAAGGTTGTCCACACTAATCCTTCCTACCCATTTCACATCTCTCCATTCAATTTCATATCGTGTTAATCCTTTATGTTCACAAAGATCTAAATCTGTCTTTTTATTTTCCCTGTTTACTTTCTGCAGACATCAGTATGTCTCCTATCACTTCGTCTGCCTCTAACTCTTCTATGTTTTCTCTGTAAAAGTGTACCTATCTTCCAAATCCAGTAATCGATATTGTCTCTGAGTAATCTTCACTGTCCCTTGTACTTTACACGCCACATCCACATCCATCATTGTACAGTCACTTTTTTTAGATTAAAAACTGATAAGACCACATCCTTTTTTTTTTTTTAATCTCGCTGGCGTTGTCTCTCTTATGTTTAAAGGTCAAACATCTTTTTGCAATATGTCCTATTCTGTCTCCATTTCAAAGAGAATAAAATGAGATCATGCAAAGTGTTTTACATCAATGACTTCTGTGTCATTTCGTGATCAAAGATCTTCACTGCGCCGACAGAGCTGACACAATTTCTTCTTTTATGGAGCAAAAGCCGTCACTACTCTTCTGTTTCCTGTGTCCTTCCGTTCTGTTTTTTTGTCAGGGTTGTGTAGTGGATGGTATAGATGATGGCAGTAGAAAACAGCATGCAGTCACTGCATGAAGGTGTTTTAGTGTTAAATTTTTCAGCTTGATGCGTTTTTTTCCCCCTTGTTTTGCCTGTTTTTGCTGCAAAAAAACGCAAAAAGGTGATGTGATTTGTCAGTGTGTCACCAGTGTGTCATCAGTTTGCCCCCAATATTATTTTGCTCGTGTGTTCTCCGGTGGTTCAGGATGTGACTCAGGCTCAGGGGAAGCGAGGCTGTTAACTGTGTTTACCTTTAAAGGTTCTAATAGTTATCCAGTTATTAATTTCCTTCTAAAGCAAATGACTAGGCTTGTAAACAAAAAACAAGCTAATGATGAAGACAGAAAATACGACAAGATGTGTTTGTGATATCACAACAGCAGGATGTTTTGATCACAAGTCGATGTGTCACAGCTAATTAATAATGCTTTGGTTGTTGATTACAGCAAGTTTATTTGTCAGATCTTCCATTTTCCTCATAACTGCCACGAAATTGATGCAATTGTTTGAGAAGTCTTTTTGAGGACCCTGGCTTGAAGCACTTTCTCGTTATCTAGTTGTGACATGTAATTATGTCCAACTGAGTCGTCCTGTAAAGAAGCACCTTCTGTTGTTTGCTGTTGATTGTCTTTTGCCATAAAACCCAGCACAGTTTCATACCTCATTGCTTATGTGTATCCATTTTTATTTCATTTCTAAAGTCAAGCTGGTGAATTTTATCTGTTTCCATACAGTATTTCTAAAGGGAAGACACTATAGTTTATCAGTTCTCAAGTCCATTCCCTGAGAGCAGCAGATTGGATTGTTAGGCAGTCTGTGTTTTGCTCTCTCACTACCTGCATCTATTCACAGTCGACAGACACTGGAGGTTTACCTGGGGATTTAAAAGCCCTTTTTTCGTGACGGCTGCAGATTCATCGCTCACAGATTTGCATACCCCAAAAGGTTTTACAGTCCTTTCACGGTCCTTTCAGGATGATAGAAGATCTTCATATCTCTGTCAGGAAACTGACAAAAACTCTCCTAAAAAGTTTTTGTCCTATCATCCTCTGCATATATCCCGAAGGTGAACTGACACTTAGTGTCTTCACATCAGCACTCTATCTTATGGCACAGCCTCATTTAAACTCAGATGATGTGCTTGTTTGCCTCTCAGCTGCCACAGATAGTTCTTTTTATTTGTTTTTCCTGTTTGAAGTCACACTAAAACATTAAGTACTAGAGAGTTTGATGTTTTAATAGTAGAGGGAAAATGTGTTTATGCTGTTGGAATTGCACTTTTGAAAATAACCATTTCTTAAGTAACTCTTGCTCTTTGGTGACAGTAAGAGACTGTAGTACAATTCTTGTTATTTCATATCTTACATGAAATAATCAGCTGAGGTCAAGTGCTTAAATCAAATCAAAGCTTTCAAATTTATCTACAGGTTTACTTCAAACAAACGACCTAATTAATCATTTCTGAGGCAGAGAGCTACCTTGCACCTGTCCTGCCTTTTTATTCTTCCCACCCTCTCACTGAGTATATGTGTCCCTCCTGTGTTGCAGGGGAGTATGGGAAGTATCGCCTGCATTGCCTGGAAAGGTGATACTCTGGTGCTTGGGGACGTGGACGGCAATCTGAACTTCTGGGACCTCAAAGCTCGTTTGTCCAGGTAACAGCTGAAAGCTACGAGCCACTTACTACACTGTGCACATGCAGTGTACTACATTACTACTCATAGTTCCCCAAAGTATCTGTGTGTGCATTGTAAGGGTTTTGTACATATATTTGTTTTAGACTTCTCTTTTATAATCTTAAAAAAAAAAAACTTGAAAAACTTTGAGCAGTGCAGGCTAAGATCTTTGAAAGTTCACACAAAAGTGCATAATAAAAGAAATGAACAAAAATCAACTCGCCCACAGTGTTATCTTTCTATATATATTGATTTTTTCTTTTTTTGGATGAAAGGGGAAAAAACTGGGATAAGAAGTAAAAATAGTCTCAAATTGACCCGGGATGCTGATGTTTTCAGGGGAATCCCAACTCATCGTGGCTGGGTGAAGAAGATTCGCTTTGCTCCGGGGAAGGGCAACCAGAAGCTTCTGGTCATGTACACGGACGGAGCAGAGGTCTGGGACACCAAAGAGGTGAGCCTCCACACAACCACCCTCACTGGTGATGCGTCATTATGATAAAACTTTTATACTTGATTCATTGAGTGTTTTGTGGCAACACTTTTTAGATTCCCAGCACACATCTACTGATTCCTGCATAAGATGAACAGAAGGGAAGAATCTGCACCAGTCTGCAGGTCCCTACTGAACCCTCGGTTTACATCCTTACAGATTTACTGTGACAGCATTAATGTGTTCCCCTAGCACTGTAATCACTGAAGCTGTACAATACTGCAGTGGAGTGTATTTAACTAATGTCCTCTCACAAACGAACACTGTGGTAATAGCATATACGCTGTAATTGTCCTGTTTAATCAAGAATCATTACAGAGAGCTGTATAAGTACATATGCACAAGTCTTACAGCTTTCCTTTGACATATATAAGCTCAGCCGTAGCAGAATGGATTATTCCTGATTCCTTTAAGCACTATATACATCCTCGCTTCCTCTTAGCTTTTCTTATCAAAGTCAACATCATACAGAAAGTTTTCTCTCTGCAGTTTTCATTGCACCTCATCTGAGATTCCCTCTGGGTAGTTTGTGCTCCACTTCATCATTTGATCTAAAGCCACAGACCGGACTGGTTTTGTTTGTTGTCTGTATCCATACCTCAATATTTTTAGCCCACCCAGCAGCAAAAGGTTACAAATTAAAAAGGAGATGAATGTGAACACACATAGATGCTCTGATTATGAAAGCAGCGATGTGTGGAGAAAGACTTTCCCCACCGGAACACTATTCTCCGGGTTCATTTTCTGGAGGGGAGACGAGATAAGAAACAGTTTTCAGTCCCCGATCGTAAAAGGCAGACAACAGATGCATCAAACTGCAGAGGGAAACACGCCACAGCTTTAGGTTTAGGAGAAAAGAGGAGGAGAGAGAAAGGGAGGAGCAGGAGGTATCTCAGAAATGCTTCAGCGCTCTGCTGACGACTGGGATGTGCTAACTCCCATAAAGCCACATAAAAAACAGTGAGAGATTTTGGCAGCACACCCTCTGAAAAGGCTGTTTGTCCGCTGAGCCTTCCATTCTGTATCTTGCTATTCTTAATATAAATTATTTTCTACTTTCCTGCCACTGTGTCTCTCCCTGAATCCAAAATATCATCTCGTAATGTGTCTTTCTTCAATTTAAATTTCCCAAAGAAAGTGGTTGTTTTCTACAATCCCCACAGAGTCTTTGCAGATAATTTAAATGGAAGTTTTTGACAACAGTTTGTGATGAACCACCTCAGCCTTTCTTCCCTCTCACAGGTCCAAATGGTAAGCAGCATGCGGATCGGTCGCAATGTGAACTACCGTATCTTAGACATTGACTGGTGCACATCAGACAAGGTCGTGCTGGCCTCTGACGATGGCTGTATTCGAGTGCTGGAGATGGCGATGAAGTCAGCCAGCTACCGCATGGATGAACAAGACCTGACCGGTGAGCCAGAGAAGGGAAAGTGTGAAGGAATATATGAAAGATTGCATATAGAGGTTTGGGGAGAGAAATGGATGAAGGATTCAATCTGAAGAAATTAGTGTAAATGCTTTCTAAATATCTATTCAATTATATAAATGTCTGATACTACCAATGATGGCATTAGCAGCCATGGTCCTTCACTTCTTTCTGATGTTTCTGTACTTTCTGATCTCTGGGGAACATGTTCAGATCCAGTGTGGTGTCCCTACCTGCTGGTTCCTCGAGCTGCCCTCACTCTCAAAGCTTTCCTCCTGCTGCAGCCGTGGTCAGGAACCTTCACCATGGACATCACTCAAGTGTAAGTGTGTCCATTCTAAATGCACCCCACCTTATGATGTTTGGGCTGTTAGTAGGTCTTACATAGGGACGTCATACAAAGTTACAAAGTTTTTGACTTTATCTGAGCTGCATGTCTTTGGACTGTGATGAGCATTTGATCCTGTAAAAAAAAAAAAAAACAAAAAAAACAGAAAGGACCAATATTGCTTTATTCTGGAAGAATAAAACAGCACTACATGACCAGACTATTGTTATCTGGTCCAGTTGCACTTGAAGCGTTCTGTATCAGTATCGGCTATGTAAAGACTAATCTATTTCTAACCTCTTCTTACTGTAGAGACAGTAGTTGGGTACACTTGTTGTAAAATAAAAATCAAACACTGGCATCACTCTGTATCCCCAAAGCAAGCCGCTGTGAGCTGGTGAGCAGAGCAGCACATTGATAGTCGCCTGGAGTTTCAATTATTGATATCCACCCAGCATGCTTCAGTTATTGAGAAGTGCTACTTGAGGTTAAACTATATTTGAACCAGCATGCTGCGTACTGTTGAACTCCAGGGTGAAGACAGGCTGTCAGTCTGCCGTTAACATCCTCTGCAAAAACACTTTTGTTGATGACCTCCTCTCACCACATACAGTCTGTCTCTCCACACTCAATAAATTAGTATGAGGAGGTTTTTAGCTGCAAAAAAGAGGCAATCTAATAATGTTTGACTTGATCCTTTTTTTATTTAAACTTTCTTTTGACTGATTAGTCTCAGTTTCACTTTGGTTTTTTAGACCAATTTTGTTCAGTTTTATGTAAAAAATTGGAACTGTTTTTAAGCAGGATGGATAGCTGTGCTTGGTGGTATACGAAGCAGAAACATGTCACTCAGTAAATCAGACCAAATCATTTTACAGGAATGTTCCCAAGAATCAGATTTTAGTATTGAATGACTTACTAACCATTGAGGCATTATACTTGCCTCCCTTATAACACCATTACACCATCCACTTAGTTTATTGCCTTCATAATAAAATACCCAGTTAGCCAGTGTAAGCAACTTATCTTTGTAAACAAGTCAACATGGGAGCCAATAGGCAGCATCCTGAGAGAGGAGTATATTTCTGGTTTTCAGGCGGCTGTGTCTGTGTTTAACTACAGTACAGCCTGATGTAATTATGGCCAGAGTAAACCAAGACCTCAGTGCGACAGTGCTGTCTTCCACTACACACACACGCACACACACACAGCTGCTTTATCACAAGACAGGCTGCTGTATTATCAGCACTCGCAGGGTACCACCTGACTTCAGCATAAATGTTACAATAGAGTTATCTATTACTGCCTGACACCACAGATCGACTTCTGCAGGTTCTCAGGTTTCCATTTAATATCAGGTCAGGTGTTTTTCTTTTTTCTTTTTTTTTTTTGAGGAAACATGAGCACAGCCATTTGACTGATTTTGATCCTTCTCTTTCAGAGACTACAATGAGAAAGATGAGATAAAAGGCCTGATCCAGGAACAGCTCAACTCCTTGTCAAAGTGAGTTCTCAAACTTTTTAATTGCAACAATTAGACACTGTTGTTCAAACTGTGTGCCCACATCAGTCTTTTGCAAATGTACCTGTGCAAAGGGTAAGTTTGTAAATGTACTTTTGGTTTTGTGTCGAGTTCCAGGTCCTTTGTGTCCTGACAGCCGGCACAAAGAGCATTTAATCTGTGGGTTAACAGATAAAGAGGAATCTCCTGAAACAGCCACGCTGGGCCTGCTGTGTTTGAGAAATGTAATTGAGTCTCTCTGTGTTCTGATTGTCTTGTCTCTGATTGGCTCCCCAGCGATATGAAGAGTGTGCTGCAGGACCCAGAGCTCAGCCTGCTTCAGCGCTGCCTGCTGGTTTCACGGTGAGTTAAACCTGAAAACTTTATCTACCAATGCCAGCTCAGATCGTACTGTGTTACTGAGGGTTTGCACAGCAGGATTAGTTTAACATTCAGACAGTGTAACTATGTCAAAGCTGTATTTACTGAGCTCAGGCCAAAGCATAGTTTCTGTAAGCTGTAAAATAATAAATAAGTTCGAAGTGACAGATGCTTTTCCATTCTAAACTATGGAGTTAAAACAAAAAAAAGAAACTTTATATATTATCGCATGTTTAAACTTCCCTTTAACTCAGTGTGTTTGCTTCTGCTAATGTCTTTGTGTTTGTCTGTTTGCAACAACGATCCAAAGCCAAAATGGTTTGGCAGTCAAGCCGCTCGTTAGCCTTGTTTTTGTTGTTCACTTTGCTCAACCAGCAGGGCATAAAAACATGGATCAGTAGTGATTCCTGTACAGAAATCTGTGTTTAATTGTATATATAAATATCAGCAATGAAGTCCCCGCAGCAAATACTTGTGTTTAACACTTTTATTCAGATCACATAATGTAATTTAGAAAGATAAACAAGATGACGCAATTGTGAGTTGAATAATTTGTGTCTTTATTTTGGTTTTGTTTCTGCTGTAACTGTACAGTCGTGACTCTTCATCTGCACTAAACAGCATGACAGGAGAGCTGGTGTCAGCAACTGTGATCTCGTCTCTGCTCTAGTTTTCATTTCCCTCAAGCATTTGACAAATCTGGAGCAGCCAGTCTGAGCAGCAGTGCAATACATCCCCCTGTTAAAATGCTGTTATTAAAGTCATGATTTATCCACAATATCCCAAAAAAAAAACAATTTTCCAACGCTCTGCTCTGTGTCTGCATCTGTCCTATCAAGTTTTCATGCCACTGATAATGTTGCGAGGTAACCTAGCAACAGCTGTGTGCTTGTGCAGATATGTTAAAGGCAGGCTGAAAAGAAAAAGGCAGAAGGATGTAGTGAGGAAGTGGAGGGGAGCTTGCTAAAGAGCGAGGCGTGGGCTGCAGGATGCAGGAACTGTGGTCATTAGCGAGCAAACTACCAGAAGAACCAAGCAGCGTGTTTAATCGGTCTGCAGAATTTGTCTAACTACTTCAGAGAGAGAGAGTTTACTCCGTGCTTTTGACCCAGCTGATCAGTTGTTGTGGTAAACCTCAGGCTGTTCGGAGACGAGTCGGACCTTGACTTCTGGACAGTGGCGTCCCACTACCTGCAGTCGTTCGCCCAGGCTCGTCAGCTGAGCGTGTCCACTGCAGAGGGTCAGGCCCAAAGTGAAGGAACCCAGCCGTCACCTCAGAACCACCTGGACATCTGCCATGATGTCCTGTGCGAGAGCTCTTACTTCCAGGTCAGTAAAGGAGGGAAGAAGATGAAGTGTGACCTTGTTTTTGTTGCTTTTTTTCCTGTGTGTGGTAAACACAGACAATAGAGACAAATGTGCAATCCAAGCAGTGAACATTTAAAATTTCCCTCAGGACTCAGAGACAGTTACAATCCTCAAGTCAGACCAAAGACAAACAAACAAACAAACACACCATCCTGTCCCTTGTCATCCCCAATGTCAACAACATCGGCCCAGTCACACAGTGCTTTCCATTATTAATGACAGTGTCAATCTGCTCTCTTATCTTGAGAACTCCCTTTCTCACAACTGTTAAGTCTTTGAGGTCAAACCTATCTTTCAAATCAGTCTCACTACATTTAATTCCCCCAACAGCAGTTTAAGCCCACACTGAGATCCGCTCAGTTAAAAGGAAAAAAACTCCCTCTCTTGTTTGTGTGGTGTCATTGCTGGGATCAATGCGTTTGACCGGTGACACTGCTGAAACACAGTACAACACCTAAATAAATGGACCTGAATCTTTTCCATTTTTGTTCCCTCCACTTTAATTAACAACTTAATTTGTTTTGAGGAGTGTTAGAAAAGTTTCCGCTTAAGATGCTCATTGATTGGTTCTGCTCTGCCATGTCTGTACGCATCACTCTTCTGGGTGGCATGGCAGCCACGCAGCCCACAGAACAAAGACTTTCACCTTGATGTTTCCATTGTGACGGCAAAGTTTTTTGTTACCAGTTCATTTTTTTTGTTTTCAGGTTCAATGCACAAAATGTTTTTGTGAACAGGCTGCCGAAAAAACTTTTGGGGACTTAACTTTAGTGAAATAGTGTGGATGGTAATTAAAAAGTTTGCTCACCGTGAGAGTGAAGACAGACATTGTCTGATTTTCAGTAGGTTTGGTCTTCTTTTCTCCCCAAAGCTACTGGAAACAAGAGGAGGGAACATGTATCTTTTTATTGCTAAAAGACGGTCAGTCAGTTCTTAAAAAAATGTCAAGTGGCTTTTAACTACCAATGAAGTTAGAATACATATAATTTAAAATGAACGTCTAATTTTAGTCAATAGATGTCCTATTAAAAAGTCTCAAATAAGCCTATAATTACTTTGAGTGTTTTTTCATTTTTTACAGATTATGCACCATTCTGTTTTTGTGACAGTTCCTCTCCCTGTTAACGAGGGGCCATGCAGTGACCACAAAATTCAGACTTTCAAAGAGCTACCCAGACAGGCTGCAGCTACATATGGCTCCTGTTGTCATAAAACAGTTTCAGTGGCAGAAATCTGATTGTAATTATTAATATCAAAGACTCCGATACAGAGAATGCAGTTGCAAAACTCATTTGGTGTCTCTGTGAGGATTTATGCCCACGGCTGTGACTCGCACAAGAATTCATCATAACAAAGTGCAAAAAAATAAAGCCTTTGTGATAGATATAGATGTACAAGTGTGCACACATACAGACACACATGCAGACAGTGTAACTCATTTTCTACAATGCTGTTATCTCCTCCCTTATTGTTACATTTTCCCCCTCTAGCCCTCTTGTAAAACTGATGAGCTCTCACACTTTGAAATTTCTGTGTTTCGTGCCTATCATTTGCTTTCTGAAAAAAATATCTGATCTCCCATCAGGGGACATGTAATGAACTCGTGTGGAAAAAGCCAACACTAATGAAAGGCGATGTGGGAGACTGTGGCACCGAAACACTGAAAACTCCTGAATATTTTAAAGATGTTATAATTAAACTCTCCATCTCTTGGACTCTGTATTTCTATAATTGTCCTCCTTACCTTTTTTTGCCCATCATTATTCTTTTAATGTCCTTTGTGTATAATCAACGTGCACCAGCTCGATCCATTTCTGTCTCTTTTTCTCTCTCTCTCACACACACACACACACACACACACACACACACACACATGTTTGATCATGAATCTTTGGAAGCAGTGTGTGAAAAAGCAGAAAAGTAACTTGTGGCTCAACCTTTACTGCTCAACAGAAGTTCCAGTTGGATCGGGTTCACTTGCAGGAGGTGAAGCGCTCCAGTTATGACCACACTAAGAAATGCGCTGACCAGCTCCTCCTGCTGGGTCAGGTAAGTATTACACTACCTACACTGCACTAATAATGATGTCTGTAAAGAAGCTACACATGCATGTTGCATTTATATCAAATGAAATGAGATGATGGTGCCTCCCTAAATGGTCCATTTTTCCCATACATAAAATGTATTTTGTTTTGACATCACAGTGATTAACACACTGTTCTTCCCTCATATATGAAAGATCAAACTCTTTGTTTCTGTTTTTCTAGCAGTCAGCAGAAATATTACCAAACCATTTTTCCCCCGATTCTGGTTTTTATACCTAAAAGTGAGCGCAGATCCAACACCAATGAGAGCACTAGCTGTCACATCCTTTTCAAAACAACAATAACAATAATAAGTCTAACTTTTTCTTTCTCGCAATTTATGGAATATATACTACCCTTGTCACCCTCACACTCACATGCTAGCACCCGCGCACTCATTAGCTGGGCATATGGGCATATTGTCATATTGGTAAATGGGTCATATTGGTGCTGTGCAGCCTAATGAAGCAAGATGGATGATAAGTGCTGCTTCTATCTTCCCTGGCGTCTGAGCCTGTCGGGATTTGAGTCACCTCTCCTTTCTCAATGTCGTCACTCTCCCTCTAATCACGGGCAGCAATCAACAGGCTGGTTGTTGGAGGTGCAGTCCTCCAACAAAAGTCTGAACTGACCCCAGCGTGAGCCTTCATCCACACCAGATGAAAAGCATGATAATAAACATAATTCCCCCTCGTTATTCTGTCCTGTTCGGGTCACGCTGTGGTTACCTGCCTGAGCTGCTAATGACATGTCTCTCTCCATGCTGCCTCAGTCATTACTTTCTCATCTCTTTGTTTTTTGCTCTCAGACGGACCGGGCGGTGCAGTTACTGTTGGAGACGAGCGCAGACAACCCCAGCTACTACTGTGATTCACTCAAGGCCTGTCTAGTGACCACCATCACCTCTTCGGGACCCTCGCAGTCCACCATCAAATTAGTGGCTACCAACATGATTGCCAACGGCAAGCTAGCAGGTAGTTTTGCTGTATTACTGATAGCAGTGAGCTACCTTCTCTGCTCTCATTTTAATGAGTGAAGCAGCGTTCATTGTGTGGGTGTCTGCAGCCTTGAATGTCCCTCAAAATATCCTCAAATAATTCATGTACCTTAACATGAATGAGATACCTTTAAATATGATGTGTCCTTAAAAATGTAGCTATTTTTTTCTGATCTTTTGCTTGTTTATGATTTTCAGAATTATGTAAAATTCTGAATATTTTAGATTTTGGAAACAACTTCTTCCATGTGTTGCATAACGAGTGAGGCTACTGCCCACAGATTTGCAGTCAATTAAGAAATCGTCACACTGATGTCTGTGCAGTTTTCCACCTCACTTACTGATGGGCTTTCTTTTCCCTGTGTCACATCTTTGTACAAAATCTCTCTTGTACTATCTGTCAGAGGGAGTACAGCTGCTGTGTTTGATTGACAAGGCGGCGGATGCTTGCCGCTACCTGCAGACCTACGGGGAGTGGAACCGTGCCGCCTGGCTGGCTAAGGTAACTTAGCATGACGTCGTCCATCAGCAGGAAACATCAGATACGTTGGGATTTTTGGATAGTTGATGAGTGTGTGGGCGTATGATTGGTGGGTGGGTGATGATTGTGTACATACTGAATACATTTGTCAGTGAGTCTTTTACATTTTCTATTAGTAATTGTAAGAAGATTGTAATGTTTCTGCATATATTGAATACATGTAAGACAGTAGTTATTGTTTTATTTCTAGGAAACAGTCAAATTAGGAACATACAGAGTTTCACAACACTACAATGTTCTGACATTATACATACAGTCTGACACTGGGAACGCTCCATTCGAGCAGTTGTTTGAGTTGAGTAAAGCAATTTCAGTGCCTTACATGTTTTGTCTTTCCAGGTGCGTCTGAGTCCAGCAGAGAGCTCCGATGTGCTGAAGCGCTGGGCGGAGCATCTGTGCTCCCCACAGGTCAACCAGAAGTCCAAAGCCATCCTGGTGCTGCTTTCCCTTGGCTGCTTTTACAAAGTGGGAGAGATGCTGCACAGGTAGGAGAAAAAGAAATTGCTTGAAAAGTGGTGAACAGACTCTATCATTTGTGTTAATTCCATTCAGAGACTTTTCATACAACTTTTTCCATGTGCTTTTTCCTTATAAATGTAGTTACTCTAACTTCTCTCTGCTCGACCTTCCTCTCCTTTACTTTTCCGTTCTTTCATCCACACTCAAAAACACTTGAGTCTAAGTTTCCTCCTCTCCACCCCCTCCACCCCCTCGAGTGCTCTAAAGGAGACTTCACTGTGTCTGGCATGGTCTGACCCCGTATTTTTAACCTCAGCATCGATCTGCTGTTGGACTCCTTCTCCACCTTCTTGACAGCTTGTGTTCGGAGTTGCCTCAGGCGACAAAAGCTCTCGCAGAGAGCCAGAATGACTCAGGACAACAGGGTTGATGTGTGCTTTAGCATCACAGATATTAAGGCAGGTTTTTTTGACAAAAGCTCTCACCTCCTTCTTCTGCCCGTATCTTTCTCTTCCTCCTTCTATCTCCTGGGCAGTATGAGGCACTTCGATCGCGCCGCCCTCTTCATTGAAGCTTGTCTGAAGTATGGGGTGATGGAGGCCAACGACTCTTCCAATATCCTTTTTGAAAAACCATTACTGCACTCTGAGGGCCATTTATGGCTGGAGTTAGCTTCGCTGCCAGCTCTGTCCATCTCTGCTATGGACATGCGCTCGATAGCAGGGAGTATTTTTTCAATCAAGGTCAATTGAGATGCTCTCTGGAGCACATCCTGTCTCATTTTACAAATTCCCAATAGTCAGTGTCACACTGAAGTCACGGAGCTCAGCCGTACTATAGACTCAGAAGAGAACTTATATACCACAGACTTAAACACATTGTGTCACACAGGACCATAAATATATATTTATGACTAAGAGTAGATTTTTAAAAAGATACTGGGTACAGTTTTTGTTGGTCAGTGTGTCCTGTTTGGTTACATTTAATCACATATTCCATTGTAGTTTTTTTGTCTAATATTTAAAAAAAGTTCATGGTCTACATAAAGGAGAGGGCTTAGTGTTTCACTGTTTATATTGGTGACCCTTGTGTTTAGTATTTTTCCTTTTCTTTCCTGCTTGTATGCAGACATTTTGATGTTAAACATGCTGGAAAATGACTCCAGTCAATATCATTAGATCAACCTTTTGCCATTTTTTTAAACGTTAGCACATAATAACCAAACGTCTTCTAGCTTTAAGTCACTCAGCAGCAGTCCTTCTCTCTACAAGTACACTGTAGTGCAAGAGCACCGTCACAGCATCCTGAGCAAAATGCCTCCCAGGACGATTGTGATTGGTTAGAAGACAAAAAAACAAACCAGAGCATTTTTTTTGTCCCTATTGCAGAATGATAATCAGTTAGGGCTCTCCCCAGCGCTGACACAGCGTTGTGCAAGACTTCACTGCACTAACAGCTGAAGAGTGTGACAACAAAGCATATTTTTTGGTGATTAACGGTTTCATTAACTTTGTTTGTATGAAATGTTATGAGTTCTCCTTAACCTGCGTTTGCACATAAACTCATTGAGTCAGCCTTTCTGGACTACGCACGGCTGCTACGCACGCTGGGCCTGAGGGAGGGCGCCGCTCTGTGGGCGTCACGGGCCGGCAGCGCTGGAGAGCAGCTGATGGAGGAGCTGTTCCAGGGAGAGGGAGGCGTACCAGAAACCATTTTTGGCAAAGAGGAGGTGGAGCTGGGTCAGGAGAGCACCGAGTGACCTCGGTGTTTAATGGAGAACACACACCCTTTTGGTGCAGAGCAAGGGTGCTCCATTCAGCCCAGCTTCAGTAACATAACCTTTGTGAATAAACTCTGTGTCTTGAGGAAGTTTGGTCATCATCTCCACACCATGAGAAGAAAGGAGATCCGAGTTTTGTTCCATGTCAAGTTGTCGGTCCGTCACTGGAGTCTGTGTCTGTGGCTGTGATGACATTTCCTAGTATGATCAGTGTGTGTTTGTGTGCATATGTGTATGCATGTTACAGCCCCCCCAAAAAACACACATTCTCCCAACAAGTGACGTTGTTAATGTTAATATTATTGTGTTTTTGAAGGTAAATGAATTTAACTTGTGAGTTTTTTTTTAATGGTCTTTTGTCAAGCTTTATTTTGTTTGCCTGTATTAATAATATTAATGTCCTGCTGTAATTCACACGAACAGATTTAATTTGCCTTTTTGCTACTCAGATCAAATGTGGCAGAATGAATTTAAAATAACACATTTCTAATTTCACCCACCAAAAGGCCCCCATTACTAAACCATGACTGAAGTCAAAAAAATGTTTTTTGCACTCTTTATTAAACCAAAAAATCCACATTTGTTTGAATGATAACTTTAATTTCTCCACCCTCCTTTTAACAGAGACATAATGCAGCTCCAGACACCTAACCAACTGGACATTTTATTCACAGCAGGTGGTGCTGTGTAAGTGACTGACCGAAAACTGCTTCTGCACAAGTTTCAGCAGCTGTAATTGTTTGATGGCAATAAAATGAGATAGCCAGGCCTCTCAGCATGTGTTAGAAACTTATTAGTGTGTTATATCTCTTCACAGAGGGGAGAGCAGTCCGACTGCTGCCCCTTGAGTGACACCATTTAATCAGCTTGTGTAGATGGTCCAGTTATATGGATGCTGGTTGTTCATGAATCCATTCCATAAATCCAATTTTGAACTTTTAATTTCCTACTTTTCTGAAGACTTGAGAAGATACTTGGCTCTCTGTATAATGGTGTTTGTATTATAAGATTGTTCTCTGGTGTGTGTGTATGTGTGTGTGTATGTGTGCGTGCTATAAGAAGAGCTGTCAAAATGTGTTGTAACTCATTTTAATCAGACCTCTGATTGATCATTTACACACAGACAATAATCTGTGCTGCTCCAACTGTTGCTCATCACAATCACACAGCCTGACAGGCAGCTTGGGAAATTTGTCAAGACTTGCTGCCATGTTGCCTCTGCTTTTGCCTCATCTTTGCATCCTAATTATCCACCGATCATCACAATCACCCACATGACAATGCAAAGACTTCAGTGATTGTGTGTTGAATTGCCTTGTAATGTGTTTATTTGTCCTGAATGAGACAGTGACTCAATCCTCGGGACCTTATAGTGTGTCAGTGTTTCATAAACATGTCATACTGTTTTTTTTCCTTCTGTGTAACAGTTCACCCCTGGCAGTGTCACTATGGCAACCCAGGCCTATTTTTGGGGATTACATGTTGTTTCATTGGATCAGTTCCACATACAGTAGCTCCACTGACACACTGTAGCATCTCAAAGTGAGCCAGGATAGAGTCGCGCAGTCAGCCGTAGTTAACCTGATGCTGTGTTTCCTTCTCCAGTCATGTCATGCAGTATTGTGAAAGCAACATGTACTGTACTGCCTTGTCATGAATAGGCACTAATTTGATTAAGACTTGCTGCTTTTCTTTGTACTTAGATGAACTAAACCTAGTTTTGCCTTTTTTCATTGTTCTCTGTTAATTGTTTACACAGTGATCCCAATGCTTTAAACTCTATAAATACTACAGAAGAAAAAAAGGTATATGTATATATGGATGGCAATAAAATCAAAATAATTAACTGATATTTCGGTGTGTTGTTTCCTGTCTGATAATGTTGACACAAGAGGGCACTCTTACTCCTTATTGGGTGACAAAGTAGCTCTGGCTCTGAATGCTTAACGGCAGTCACTGTCTGCCAAAAGACCTGTTATATCAAGTGCTCTTTGCAATTATCTGACTTTAATTCCTTCCCAGGTAGATAGAATTTGAATGTTCATTCATTTATCAAAATGTCTTAAAGGTGAATTAGTTCCCACATGAGTCACTTCCGCAATTAATTATTTCTTTTCTGCTCAGGAGGAGGGCCAACAGCTGGCTTCAGCTTGCTGCCCAGGTCCAACCGTTTTCACTCTTTTCTTCGCCTCAGATTTATTCATTGGCGTGTATTCTGCTTTCTTCCCTCCCTCCTGCAAAAAGCAGAGCACAAAAGAGAAGAAAAACAGTCTGAAACAGAAGGCCGCACAAATGACTTGATTGTGTTCCCTTAATGGCTTAATGAAAAACTGCTGTAGAGCCGATCCAGCCGTTACAGCCAGGTCATCAGTATGCAGAGCCTCACTGCAGGATTTCTATTCTGTCCCACTGCTTATAGTTAAGGCTACCACCCAGCTAGCCAAAAGGCTCTGATAAACCGCTCCCACACAGCCATCCTCACTTGTCACTTCCTTTTTTCCTCCTTATATGTGCTTTAACCCTCTTTTTTCTTTATATCCCAGCCTTTCTCCCACCTAAAAAAAAACAGAACAGACAACATGCCAACTCATGCTCTTGCTTCACCCCACCTCTACTAATTTCCTGGAAGCCTTGTTTCCATCTGCTGCTCGGCTTTCGCCCCGATTCAAAGTTGTGTCAGAAATACAAGATTGAGTGTGCTTGGATCTGGAGCTGTGAGGAGCATTAATGTTCATTTAACAGATGGAAATCACTGGCCTCACGGTTTCATGATCCACACAGCAAGAACTAACGGACCGACTCTACATCAATCAAACACAGCGTTTTCTCTCCTATGCGTTCTCAGTCATTTGTATGAGTCGCCATCGAGTTGGATCTCAGTGTGCAGCAAGCAGAGGCAGAGCCGTTGTGGTAGAGACTGTGACATACAGCAGGTCGTCCAGTTCCCATGAGCATGTTCTCCTCTGGTGCTGACAGATGGCTTTATCCAGGCTGGGCAGGTTCGTGCCTGCTTGCACTACTTACCGAAAACCCCACGGTGTCTTACTCTGCATTTGTGTGTAATGTTTTCCAGTTTGTTTTGCCTCTCCTCTCTGAGGGTTACCACTGAGTTCATCCCTCATTTTCTCTGTAATTATCCTACCTTCCATTGTTTTCTCAACACCCTCCCCAGACATTTTTTTGGAGCGTTCCTTCAGCAGCTAACACCCCAGGTAGTGGGACTGTATTTGAGTTGAGCGGCTGCTGCATTTATGAGGATAATTATTTGTCTAGGTATGTTGATTGCTGTTTCACTCTTGTCCTTTTGACCTGAGTTAAAAATACAGTAGACAAGCATTATACCTGTTTGCACATGCGGTCCATTGTGTTTACTTTCATCTTGTTAAATGTTTCCCATCCTTCTCCACATCAGTGTAATTCTCACTTTTCTCCACATTGTTTTCAACAGTTTCTTACTCACTGTTTGCTCCATGGGAACCTGATCTGCACGTGCAAAGGTCATATCCCTTTCTCTCACACAGTCACTCTCACATCTCTCATCACCTCCCCTTGCCCACATCTGGGGGTATCGCCTGGAGTTGAAGCAGCTCACAGGCCTGATCTCATCTGACATCTGCAGCGAGCCACTCATCCGATTGGTTAGAGATGATTACCCTCCCTCCCTTCAGCCTCTGCTGTTGGTTAAGCTCCCTGTTTCTCCCTGATGTTTGCAGACTCTGGTTGGTTGCTCAGCAGGGCCAGGGCCCCTGCCGGGGGCTCCAGGTGATGTTTATGTTAAAGGCATTCAGGCCCCCAGCTTTATCTGATTCTATTTCGATGAATGTCGCAGTGTTCACTAGACCATGGCCTCACCTCGCCACAACACCACACTGATCCCATTTAAGAAAGGCATGAGGAGAAAAAGAGGAGGGAAGAGGGGCTGAGCAGGGGTGGCATGGAGCAACAACAGGATCTCTGGAACATTACCACACGATGACAAACTCTTATCGGGCTCCTGTAATGACTTGCGGACAGGATAATCTTTTAAAAAGCTCCTGCTATCTTTTAAACAGCTCTTTTGTGGCTTCTACGCGTGCATGGCTCTTCTTTTACAAAATCAAAAGTGGAATCAATGCCTTCATTGTGTCAGGAGCGTGGTGCTTCCTCTGTCAATTACTGCAGTGTGGTCTGCAGCTCCTGCACAGGCTAGAACTGTGTCAGAGGGAGAGAGAGGCTAATGATTTGCTAACAAGGTTAAGACTTGCGGAGAAAGTAGGATACACAGACTTCATTGGATTGACAGACCTACAGCGCTGGGGGAAATTTGCAACCTGGGAGTAAGAGGTTTATCAGATTATTTTAATGCCACGTATAATAGGAAATCCTCACTGCTATGTCAACAAGCTGGAAAGACGTGAATGAAAGATCTCTTTCCTAACTGGTGTTGACAGAGCTTAAACCACACCCAGACTGTGTGCGTTTTTATATGTAAATAACAAATAGACGCTGTAAGGATCCCATTAATGACTGTAGAGTGAAATAACGGCAACTTCACAATTAGCTGGCAATAGATGAAGAAAGAAGAGGCCTAATGAACAAACAGTGTTCACAAATTAAGTTGAAAATTAAGCTGGGCATATAACATGAAAACAGGACTCAAGGGGACCAAGAAATGCAAGCTACGCCTCCAGTCTATCCCAAAGTGTGTGTGTTTGTGTGTGGCTTTTTTTTTTTTTTTTTTAGACCATGAGGTAATAGAGATGCCACAGATGCCCCTGTTACAGCAAGAGTCTCCCTGGGCTAATTGCCACTGTCCTTTGGGAGATTAGATCGGGGGAAGGCAGGGATGATTATGAAGGAAATGGCCTCTTATAAGCTGCTGTACTCTCAGCCAACCGACCCCATGGCTGCAGAGACGGGGGTATTCCCTTTCATCGGCGGACAGTGGGAGCCAGCAGAGGATGTAAAGGATACCTGTGCTGCAGCTGACCCAGTTCCTGTAATGTTGGTTGTGCAGATGTGCATGTGCATATGTGTGTGCATGTGTGTGTGTGTGTGTTTGTCCAAAGCTGTACATGTGCCCCCATGAATATGTGCTCGGTGTCTGACTGGATAGATGATCCCAGTTTAACTGCCTGGGCCTCTTTCCTGTGAGTGCAGAGAGACTATCCTGCTGTGTTCGGGTCTCTCACTGAGCTCTGTGTTTTTGTTTTTAGTCAAGCGGAGTACGTGCGTTTCCTCTCCGTGTAGTCCGACCGGACACACTGGGCCTTGTGTGTTAGAGTGGGGCCGTGGGGGATGCTGGAGGCCCAGGAGCGGTGGGCTGTTTCGCTGTGGCCCGTGCAGGCTCTCACTCCTGGGGATAAGCACGTGCTACACTGCCAAGAGAAAACCGGGTCCAGGCTCAATCTTTCTCCTGTGATATTTGAAGGAAAACATTAGCTGCGCTGCTGAGTTCAGATGGTAATCAATCACAGAACAATCCTATCTACAGTATAGGGTACAGACCCATAAGCTTTGCTTTACGGCTGCAATTCCAGACTGTGTTCAGTGAAGAAAAGCACTGTGTTCTAGTTGTAATCTACAAATTCTAACCATGTGCTTTCAGACTGAAGGCATGACGAGAGGATTTGGGGCGCTGATGTCCAAAATGGGGTTTTTTAAGCTGCTGGAAGTAAAAAAAATGTAGAAAAGGGTGTCACAATTTTCAGTGGCTGCCCAAGACAAAACAATAAGGTTCCTGGGTTTGATTCCGAGCTTAGGCAGGGCCTCTGTGTGTGTGTCTACATGTTCTCCCTGTGCTTACATGGGTTTTCTCCAGATGCATGTTTCCCCATTATGAAAAACATGTATTATCATGTAAATTCTGCTGTTCATTCTTTTGACACCAGCACTTGCTTAGAGCATGAGTTGGTCCCCGAGCAGCCATGGCTGCCTTTTGCTCCTAATAGATTAGTTAAATGCAGAGACACAATTTCACCAATTTTTACTCTTCATATTTGACCATTTAAGAACTGTTGTTCTTCTCCTGCGTCTTCTCTTTCTCCTTCTTCTCTTCACTAATTAAGCTGACAAATCCTTACATAGCCAAATTTAGAGGCTCTTTTGTTATCAAAACTTTGCAGTGAGTTATGTCAACTTTTTTTATTGCATTTGTCAGTGCACCACTCAAATCTTTGCTGTTAGTAAAAATTTTTCAGTTCAGTTGTGTTTTGTAAACTAACTGCCAGAGTTCAGCATGTCACCATTAGTGCTCAGGGTATAGCCCACCTTAGTATAGATACGTGACTGATATCATTCTTATAATTCCACTAGAGGGCAGCAGAGGTCTGGAGAACTGATGTGTGTGAGTCTGGTTGTGAGTATCTTCCTCCTGAAGCTCAACTCCTACTTTTGAATATGCTGATTTAAGATTCCCCATACCAGTCTCCAGATATATTGCATATGGATTAGAGGTTAGAATAGCTTGTTCTGTCGATGCAACTAATTAGCTGACAAAATGTATCTATTTATTCAAACTACTTGTTATCCATCCTGCAGTTCAGTGTCAACCAGCGATTTCACAGCATCGTCCTCATTAATAAACAATGCTGCATGGATTTTTAGCAAACTGTTGTTTCGTTCATCTCATTAATCCAGTTACTTCAGCATGTCAACATTTTCACTCCCCTCGGCACTAACTAGGCCGCAGAATCTTTGTCTGAGTCCCATTGAAAAGAGTCACATTCCAGTGGGTCTGCTGCGTGCTTCTCGTTGGCTGAGGTGTGTGTTAGTGGGTCATGCAGTGAGAGAGCCAACCAGAAAGTTGCTGGCCCAATTCATAACAGCTCACTGTGTTTGTGCATGACGGCGCCATGTTCCCTCTATCACCGAGACAATCTGACACCAGCGCTACTGCATGTTGCCTAATCTGGGAATCAGCGTAGCAGCTATTCCTTAAAGCCACTGCTCACGTAGCCCTCTGTGAGGGGAAACGTCCACTCAGGTAAAGCTGACACTCTGTGATAAATACTTAGACATGACCGTTCACTGACACTCCTGCTTGATTTCTTTCAGGGGACTTTTTTTAAGTGATGCTTGATGCAACACAGCTGGGAGAAACGCTGGCGTTCTGAAGCTGTATTACATCAGACAGGACAGAAGTCAAACAGACAAGGAGAAGAAAGAGAGGCAGGAGAGAAGGATTGAAAGGATAAAGTGATGAGGAGACAGGAGTGGGTTGAAAAGCAGGATGACAGAAGGAAGTGGAAGGAAGGGTGGATGAAGGGAAGGGCAGGGCACTGACAGGGTTTTGTTGGAGTTATGTAGATGTAATCCCTCCTGATGGGCAGGTCAGGCCGCTTGCTGAACGCTGAGGCACTGGCCAGCCATGAGTGCGCACATTACACGCCCAAGTATGTGCGACAAGCAGGCTGTGTGTGTTTGTGCTTGTCTGAGTGCATGTGTGTCCATTGAGCCCCTTGTTGGAATCTGTCGAGGCTCAGGAAAAGGGGAACAAAAGGAAGATTTTCTTTTTCTTTAAACTGCGAGGGCCGGCCCGCAGAGGAAAGAGAGATGGATCTTCTCCAAATGCCACCGTGGGCGCACTAATGCCTGCTTTGTTCGCCACGGTAATTCTATTATGGTAATGGAGGATGAATCTGAGCTTTCTTCCCCTTCTTGCTCCATCCAAGTCTCCTGTCCCCACACCCCCGCCAGAACACTTCCGGCACAAGAACACAACAGTTAAATGGCCCCTAGAGACCCCTGAGAGATTAGATGCAAAGTCCTACTGTTGCGTAGATGTGGTGAGTTGTGAAATTTTTACTCCGTCCCTGATATTTATGTGTCTGAAGTAGTTTAAATTCATAATGAAAGCCTCGCGAGCTTCTATTCTTTGCATTTATTAATAGGTCATAATTATCATGAGAGAGTTGCAAAGATTTGGAAGTCATCCATGACTCTGGGTTGCCATGGGGCCATCCTCTGGGACTTGGTCTGCCTTGCATGATGCCATGTTAGTAGAAGGTCGTGGGTGGCTGTCAGACCAGACCCTTAGGCCATCCAATGACTCGGTACATATAAGTAATGTTCACTCCACTGAGACCGGCCTCTCCTTTGGGCAACACTTCACTGCTCTACCCAGCAGCCCCCAGTGAGCCCCTAATCCCTGCAGCCTGGGAACAACTCCAACCTGCAGTCCCTTAAAATGTCTTGGTTTGTGCGTTATTAGATGCTATGAATTACACTTAGGGACATATGGAGGGAAAGCATGGCAACTGGCAAACATGGCAGTGATAAATCTGAAATAATGAAACAGGGCTCTTAAGTGGAACAAGGAGGGCTGCGCTGACCCAACATCAGGGTAACTCGATAGGCCTGCAGAGCTGCTGGAGGCAGGATTGCTAGTAAAGCCCAGCTGGACCTGTGGGTACCTAACCTAAGCACAATGTGGAGCTCGTTGAAGCCATGGGAGATCTGAGGTGGGTCACATTCCTGGCCTTTAGACCCTGGGAGGGATGGAGCTTCAGTGGTAAGGCCAGACAAGGTGTTACTGAAAGTGAAATTCTTGGTGTGACTTCTGCTAACCATGCTATCTTTGCCTTATACTTTTATTCTTTAGAGACACACACAGAGTTATGGTCCTATCCAGAGTGTAAGCAATGGTAAGTGGAGCTATAGCTGAACTAATGACAGGCTAGTCAGCTTTGAACTCTTGTAAGTTATTACTCCAGATGGGAAGAATAAATTACTAACCAAGACAAATGTCCCGCTGTCCTTCTGCTCACAATCCTCTTTCTCCTGTCTGTCCATTCATTTACAGGAAAAACAAATAAAGAGGCCTTTTCATGTGTCCACTTTTGCATTTCCCTGTTTGTATCACAGCTCAGAGTGAATTCTGAGCCCAGTTTGTATGCAGAGCCTCACTAATGTGCATCCTTAAAGGGCAGCCTGTGCACATGAGCGATGGAGCCCTGCACCCAGACTGAGACGTAGTAGCTTTTTCACTCTGAAAGCGATATAAATTCCCAGCCGGTAATATAACATGTTTTGGTTGGTTGATGTGTGCAGAGGTGTGTGTGTGTGTGTGTGTGGGGGTGGGTGGGTGAAGGAGGAAAGGGGGCATATGCGTGGTGTTAGTCAGGGAGAAAGGGTTGAGCAGGGCAGAGAATGAATAGCTCTGTCAGAGAAAGGACAGCTAATAAAGTAGGTAATTGAGGGAGGGGGGTAAAAAGAAGGCATCTCGTCTTTCGCCCCCTTCGCCGTGGGTTGTCATCAAGGGTGAATTAGTTTAATGCTGGGGCGAATGCAACCAATAAAGCTCCATCCACTGGTCAAGCCCTTCGCACCAAACTCCCCCTTACCACCCCCCCTCCTCCTGCCAGTGGAAATTGCATTGGCCATGGTTTAGGAGACGCATGCGGCTCAAGTTACAACCCTTTTGAAATTTTCATCGTCAATAAATTGCTAGATCAAGCAGATTAGTTAAGTGTATTTTGGCTTCTTTTCACAGCTGGGTGACCTTTGTGTGTGTGTGTGTGTGTGTGTGTGAACATGAAGAGGTGGTTGTTCTTGGACTTCGCTGTTGCTTTTCCAGAGAACAGCCTTGACCCGTTACTGCTGAGCCATCAGACAAAGAAGAAAATAACTCTGGCATAAAAGTTCAGAAACACTAAAACATTCTTCAGAATCTATATGCTCTCAATTTAAACTATCAGGAATGTAATATTTCACTTTCTCTCCAAGGTCACTGGCATTCTATAACGGACTATTTTTCTTCCTTTGTGCTCTAGGGAGAGTTTAGCATCAGAACCTGTGTGAAAAAGCATTTTTATCTTGAAAAGCAAAAATCCAAACGTTTGTCACAGTAAGCTGTCAACAGATGGATGAATGTGCTGTAAAGCTACTGTTAAAATCTACTAATACCATATTGAACAAGCAGAGAACATCAGCGTAAACGAGCCTCTCACACGGCATTTCACTTGACTGATTTCAGCGTGTGACCCTGTCTCAGTCTAACAATTTGACAGCAGCATTCACAGCAAAACGACTCGTTTTCCATCAGGCCAACAGCTCCACTTTATTCACACCAGGGTAGCAGCTCAATCACCACAGCCTCACTCCTCTCCTTGGCCCTTTCTCTGGAGGAGGAGGAGGAGGGGAGGTAAAGGGAGGTTTTGGGGCTGATAACCCCTCTTAATCCCACTGACTCTGGGAATGGAGCAACATGGAAGCGGGGTCTCTGGACAGACCTGAGGCCTTGTGAAGTGGTCTCCTCCAGCTAGGAGTTGGAGGAGTAAGTAGATGGAGAACAAAGGCAGCAAAAGGAGGGCAACAGCAACAGGGGGTGGAGTGTGTGTGTGTGTGTGTGTGTGTGTGTGTGTGTATGGAGGGGGATTGATAAAGAGAATGAGTAATGGAGGTATAGCTGAGAGTTGGCGATAGCTATTTAGTCATATGTTTGACAGACTCTCTCTGTCTTTCACAATCTCTCACCCTGTCATGTGATGTCAGCTCTGCTGTGGCGCCAACTTGTTATCAGGCCCACAAAGGCTAGCGGGCCTGTGCACATTTGGTTTATCATAAATGTGCATTACTACATACCTACTGTATGACTCCTCTGAGTTCCACGGATAAGGCTGGGCTGTGTGTGCCTTTTTAATGTGTTTGATCAGCTTTTCACTCGCTGTTGATAGATATGACATACAGTGCAAACACAGGCATGTACGCCTAGAGAATCTGGGTCACTTAGTTATAGATACACACATGCAGCCTTACTCTTATATATGAGGGGTGCTAACAGGGAAAGGGTAGACTCCCGCTGAGCCCAGTGCTGTACAAATAAACATCAGTCCAGATCCGTAAATGTGGGGAGAAACAGCATCTGTCACCACAGTGCATCACTGCCATCTGAAAGGGAGGCAGAGAGGAAGGAAAAGAAGGGAAGTGTGAGCTTTAATGGAACCCAGGCAGTCACATGATAGATAACAAATTTCACAATGGGGAATGAGGGAATACCATAATGCGAAGCAGCCATAAGAGGGGGGGGGGGCTGGGTGCAGCTGCACTGACCAGTTCAGCCCCACTATTACACACACACACACACACACACACACACAGCCACTGCTGCTTACTCTGATTCTGCTGCAGTACAAACACAATTGGGAATTATCTTATGCAACAGTGTGCTGGAGGATCTCTTACCTGGCCACAGGATGCCCGGCAGTACCAGCTCCACTTGGCAATTAACTTCACTGAACGCTCCTGGTAGTTACTTGCTTAAAGCAATAGTAACACCGCGCGTCAGTAAAATATTTATAGCAACCCCAAAGCAACATAAAAGTGGCACACTGTTTACTGGCGGGTACTGTTCTCAGCAAAATTCATGCTGAGACAGGTGAGCTCAGCCGTCATGGTGCAACATAATTGTGGGAATTTTGGGTTTACATAATGGATTGAGTAAGGCTTCTGAACAGGAGAGGCTCTTGTTGAAATGGGCTGTTGTAATTTCACACTTTGCTTCACGATGCCAATAAAATCACGTTTTACAGATGTCTTTCTGGTTTGTTTTTAAGCCTTTACTGGAAAAAAAAGAAGAAAAACATAAGCCATAAATAAATAGGTATAAATATACTTTGTATGTTTTATATGCTTAACAGCAGATGTTGCAGTAAGTTTTCTCATTGCAGTAAAAAGATTCCTGTTAATGTATCACATTGATTTCTAAGAGATGTTTCAAAATTACAGTGTGCTGAAAACAACCGGAGGCCTGCGGTAGTTTGCTCCCCTTGCGGAAAAAATAAGGTTTCTGAACAAAGCATCCTCCCCATCTTGGAAGGCAGCTCTCAGAAATGCATGTCTAATCTGTTTCCTTGTAAATTTTGACAAATGAACAGAGACGTGAGGGTTTAGAGTCTCAGGATCCATGCACTGCACACCTGGTTGGGCTTGTTTGCACATGCAGTGTGCAGGTTGCACTCCTTGGCCTCCTCTCCTGTTCATTCGGTGCATGACTGAATTGTCACAAGAGGAGTGGGGATTGATTAAGCTCCTTTTCAAATGAAACATGCCATCCTTTTCCACATCTCAATCGTTGCCTGTGTCTCACTGCAAATGCATGGGCTATTAATCAAAGCTAACATAAATAAGTTGTGAAGGGGGAAATGTGATGGTGTCCATGACTGCTGGCAGGCGGCTTCTGAGAGCCAAATAAACAAAAGATAAGAAGGGGGAACAAGACATGTCAGCCCCCAGACCACTTCTCCTTGGTACAAACCAACCTACTTCTCCTATATGAACGCTGCAATGCTCTGTGCTGTTTGAAATCCCCATTGTGCCACAGCAGAACTGACACGTAAAGATTGATGTATTTTTACACTCATACACCACCCCCAAGGCTCCCTTGAAAATGTTTTGTTAGAGGTAAACTAGTCAGCATGTGTGTTTTTGAAACCCACACGAGTGAGAAAAGAGTGAACGATGTGTTCCAAAGACTGGATAAATATTTAATATTCCAAAGCCAGGCCACACCAAAAGCATGGTGAAAGATCACAATGAAACAGAAAATGCACGCAAAGTCTAAATAAAGAAAAAAGAAATATAAAAATTTATTTTATTAAGGTCAGGATTTTTTTTTTTTTCCCCCACCAATTTGTTTCTTCTGTCTGGATTCGTCAGTTTCCAGCTTCAAAGCCTTGGCATCGCAGTCGACCACTTGGAGAACAAAAGTCTCTGCGTGTAGTCATTTTAGAGCTGAGTTTGCTGCCCAGCTCTCATGTTTTTAGAGATCATTTTATTGAAAAGCTTGTGCAGTGTATATTTTCTCTGGGTTCTGGATCTTGAGCCCCTCTTCAGTTCCCTGCTTCTGTTTGCTTTCCCCTGGCTCGCTTCAGTTCCTCAAGTCATGGGCCAGTGATGCTCTTAGATGGGACACACACCCACACCTTTCCTCCCTGCAACCCCTCTCTTGATTTTCAAGAGTGTGTTTGTTGTCATTAGTAACCCTCCAAACAGGAAGACACGTGTAATGAGTGTAACCTCAGTGTGATCAGTACGTAAAAGGAAAAGATGGAAGTCTGAACTTTTAGCAGTCACTTATTTAGTTGCATTCCTCACCTGTGAATGTCCTGCACTACTACATCATTTCCAAATGTGTTTCTGCAAACGTTTGCATCTACAGCATGTATGCATTCATGCCTGGAGGTCTTTACTCTTTTTTTTTTATGTCTGTGCGTCTGTATCTGCTGCAGTCTGTCTATCACAGCTTGGGAATCGAGGGTTCAGCATATGCTTCCAATCAGGCAATCCCTGACTTTGCCAGACGCCTGTACACTGTTCCCCCCCTCTCTGTCTTCTTCGATCCGTCCGTCCCCTTCTCTGTAACATTTTCTTTCAGTTTTGCAGGGGAGGTGGCTCACTGGCTCCACACTGTGGTAGAGATGTGGCTCACACCAGCCTAAGATCGTATTTCATATGCACTGATGGAAAAGAAGCACATTTTAATCCTTTTTGATACTTCAACTTAGCCATAGACAGAGGATTAATGTTGTGCATTTATTCCTAACATTTGTTTAGTTAGTTAGTTAGTTACTTATTACTTTTCAAACTCATGCAAAGATTAAACCAGGTGTTCCCCACCTTTATGTTTATAAGCTCTTCTCATATAGCATCCAGCAAAGACAAGCACCTAGTTTGAGCTCACATATAATGTTTGTTTGTTTGTTTGTTTTCATGTAATATTTGACAC
>JAPZDY010000003.1:6513776-6532274 GCA_029783645.1 Ctenochaetus hawaiiensis
GTAGAGATGTGGCTCACACCAGCCTAAGATCGTATTTCATATGCACTGATGGAAAAGAAGCACATTTTAATCCTTTTCGATACTTCAACTTAGCCATAGTCAGAGGATTAATGTTGTGCATTTATTCCTAACATTTATTTAGTTAGTTAGTTAGTTACTTATTACTTTTCAAACTCATGCAAAGATTAAACCAGGTGTTACCAACCTTAATGTTTATAAGCTCTTCTCATATAGCAACCAGCAAAGACAAGCACCTAGTTTGAGCTCACATATAATGTTTGTTTGTTTGTTTGTTTTCATGTAATATTTGACACATGAAAAACCAAAATTAATGAACAAAATAAGTTCAGATTTGTGTCCAGCACTTTGTTTGTTCCTCTTCCATTCTTAATGAATCATTTCATGACCTCAACAGATTGATCTTGTGGCCATTTAGGAAGCATCAGACTCTAAATAACCACCGGCTTTTATCGAGTAGTTCGACCTCCTCAACCAGCTACAAAAAAAGATGCAGTTTATACTTTAATACATCAGTTTCAACAACATAACAATGTAATTTGTGATAAAATGTAATCACATAGAGGTATGGAGTATTTTTTAGTCATAGTCGACTAGAATTTAATTGTTTAATTGCTATTTTAGTAAAAACACTGAGTCCTCCCTCCGTTACCATTCATGAGTAATAAATGTCTTACTTCTAAACTTGTAAGTTTTGTTATGAAATTTAAAAAGTGAAAAATAATAAGATAATAAGTCAAAAAAAGTAAGTCCTTAATGGGTTGTGTCTTGCTTCTTTCTTTTCTCTCAACTTCTTTGTTTTGTCTTTAATTGCCTGATGAATTTCTCTTTTTAAGTTCCTGCATCTTTCAGCCTGTCTCACCTCTTTACCCTGACTTTACCTGTCTATTGTTGTGTCTCTCAGGTGAGGGTAAGTGACAGTTGGAGTGACAGGCTCATTAAGGCTTCATTACATGGATGCTTGGACAGGAGGAGGAGAGAGAGCCAGGAGATGAGCAATAAAGCAGGACTGGCTGGCTGGGCGACCCTAGCAGGCCCGCTGCTCCGGGTTCACTGATGGCCTCTGGGGGAGAGAACACACCTGGGCCAGGTGAGGTTTACTGCAAAGAAGGGCACTGGGTGCACATTTACTGAGAGAGAGAGAGAGGGCGGATTCCACACATTCAACCCGAGAGGTAACCCAGAGGCCCTGCTTCACACACACTTCACACACAATACACTGACATGCACATACATATCCACACATACAAACACACACACACACACTGTCTGCCAAGGGTATTACAGTGAGTTTAGACTTTTCAACAGGTCTACTCAACTAAGAGACAACAGAGAAATTACTTTTCCGCGCTTGAATAATGAGAATTAGGACAAGACACAAGTTGTGACATGAGCTTTTCGCATTACATGCTACAGGCAGCTCCTCCTTAAACTGCACCACACCTCTGAATCCTGTCAATCATTGAGACTTAAAAAGCCGAGCCGATTGTTTAGAAGTTCGATTCCAGTTTAACGCCTGGCAACTAATGTCAGTCAGAGGCTTGTTTTCTGAGAAACATACCTTGAGCTGCGGTGATTAAGGCATTGACGACTCATTATGTAGTTAAATTAAATGGTTAAATGGAAACCAGGTTGCTCAGGACTTCAGAGTAGGATTGGGTAACAGCTTAAGTAAATACCTTGGTCAAATAATGTTTGCACATAATTCATAATGTTTCAAGGATTAGAGTTTTGGAGATACATTTAGCAACATAATTGCAATCGAGCCATGTATGGTACATTAAGCTGATATTAAAATACTTTCCACAGATTGTTTTTTTATGTAAAAAAGGAAATCGGCTGAGGGGTAATACCACTCTATGGGCTGCGTTATTATTACTGCTGTAAATACTTCAGCCATCACGCAAAAATACTGATAGTGATGGTGTTTTGTGTTAAAATACATTTTTTTTAGTGCGCAGGTTTCCGCACCTGTCCCGAGCCTTTTGCACTTCCTTAATGGTGATAAATGAGCCATGCTGAGTCTTTTGGGTTCTTACTGAAACAGGCTGCACCCAGAACTCTGCGCTAGAGAAATTAATCTTAGAGGAGGAAATGTGGCTTCACTGGGACTTACAGCTGCCACAAGTATGCAAGAGCGCGCAGTTAATAGTAGTGTGAGTAAGTGTAGGAATTTTGATTGGATAGAATAGTGAGTGTGATGTTTGATTTGTGTTAACGTTTAATAACAAGTGTTTGGGTGCATCAATGTGTAAATCTGCCTTGACTGTGGTTCTTCCCTGTATTTTATATATTTTTTTCTAAGGATTGTCAGGCCACATCTATTTCATACATGACTAAAACATACGGCCTCTGTCCAAATCATAACAATGAACTTTTTAGGACTGCATAAAGAATAGGAACAGTAATTTAAATAATGGACTTAGTTTGGCATTACGGCAAACAAGTTTATTGGGCTACAAGTGATCATCTTGGAACATGAGGGTGGGACTTATATATTGCTACCAAGCTCCAATAACATTTCACGTGGTGCATTCAGGGCCTAAAAAAATCATCTATTGAAAAAGAAGTGGCTGCAAAACAGTGGATGTTTTTTTGAATGACAACTCCCTTACAAAATGATTTATTTTGCCATCATAACTGGATCTATACAGTTAATAACATTTGTATAATCATAGCTGAGCTGCAATATAAAATTGTCTCAATCCCTATTCCAGTTAGCAAGTTAGCAACAGGCTAAACCAGTAGTTAGCTAAATGTGCATGCTCTACGGGCCCCACAGTAAGGAAGCAATGTGGATGAGCCAGGAAATTCAAATTATTTTGACCTCATTTTTTCCTTCTTGATGCAGACATTAAATTTGCAGATACATTAAATTTGTGATATGTTTTTTTTCATATTTACCATTAACTGAGCTTAATTTAATTTCATACAAAGCTCCTGTTGTAACCTGTTAGACTGTTTTCCACTCGTAATGGAGAAATCCCACAAAAAGTGAATCTGAGGTTTTTAAATTTATACCTAAACAGGAAGGCAGATCGTTCCAAAGAATTAAACATAATTTGCCTTAGATTGCAGGCCAACAATCATAGAGAAAATATGAACATACACAAAGTCTAAACCTCTACTGACAACCTCATCCCTTTTTCCTCTCTCCAACCACTGCATCTAATTTCATTTTGCCAGTGAATACATAACCACTCTGCAGTGGTCTTTCCTTTATCCTCCTTCCTTCGGCTGTAGCGGTTTCTCATTCCCATGCTCAGATGTGACCTCTCACCTCTGGTGGTATACTGATTCTCGATGGCAGACATGCTGGTGTCTAATGCTCACCACACTGCGTATCGGTTAAGTCACAGTCGTTTCCGACAGTCACTGTGGCTGAGAGAAAAGATGGGCTGGATGGAGGATAGACGCAACAATTATCTTGTCTCAATACAAACTGCTTTTGACTTCACTTTTTCCTCTTTCTTCCTCTGTTTGGAAAACTCCAGGATGCCTCTTCTTTTACAGCTCATCTCCTCTGTTCCTTGCTGTCTTTTCCTTTATTTTTTTCTCTTTCCATTGACTTGCTGTGGTCAGCCTATGCACTGCCACATCTGTGGAGTGAAGGGGGAAAAAATTGACATTTGACATGTCAAACGGATCTTTTTTTCATGTTTTACATGATTTCTTTCTGTGTATCAGTTTCGAAATAGTCCATAAATTACTCAAAGTGGCCGCTCATCCAATGACATTTCGTTGTTTCTGCAAATGACTGAATACACAAAAGAGACTGAAGACTGACCGCAAATTAGACACATATCAGACATGTCACTTTGTTATTTAAAACCACAGTAGCTGCGTCACTGACTATCATAGTTCTATTTGATGTAATGATAATAATGATAATTGTTCTGTGAACTGTAGCAGTACAGGGTTATAACAGTCGCTCCCCCCACAACAGGAACTACTGAGATCTCTGTGCAGGCTTGCCAAAACCACAGAGCTTATGCAGCCCTGAGGATGACATGAGAGAGAGAGAACGAAAAGAAAAGGGTTGGCGAAACAAAGAATGAGGCACACTATAGAATTCCATAAAGACTTTCATGTGTATTGTGCCCAGCATTTTTGATTTTCAGTGTCTGCGGCATGGCTTGGCTGCCTCTCAAGGCAATCCAAGAATAATTTCCATGAGTAAAGGAGTTGATCTGAGTCATAGCACTCTGTTAGTCATATATGTCTCACTGATTTGGATTTTTCTTCAATGTCATTTGAGTGTGTCAGTGATAAGTTCAGTATTGTGGCTGTAATTGTCCTACATATACCAGCCTGTATATCAAAACTTTGGTAAAAAAAAAAAAAAACCTGGACTAAGACCAGTATATTTATCTTACAATTGTTGCTAGTGGAATCTGTGTTTTTAACATATGTGAGGTCTGCCAGAACTCTTTGTGCCAAAGTTCCTGCTCTGCACAGTTCCAGTAGATGCCTTTTGATCTTGTAAACTGTTGTGTTGAAAGACACTCATTTTTTTTGGCAGTTTCTCTTTAAGTCACTGCCCGACTTCTCAGAGTCATATTAGCTTTTCTTTTCTCTGTTTTAAGCTGACATTTAGCACCATATTGAGTACGGAGGCACATAAAGTGCTCCAACAAAGTCAATAATCTTTGAATTTAATGGCCAGTTAACTGGCTCACTCTCAGGTCCTAATGGGACTTTTAATTAGGACTTCATTACAGGCAGGTGTGCTGATAAGGTCGACCTGTTATAATTGGTTTAAACATGTGTTAGAATCTCTGTTAGCCAAACTACTGATCAAGGTTTCTGTATTTCTAAGAAAATGATATGTCACTAACTTTTGCCATTTTCTTATGTTTCAGAGTATGGATAGAAAGCTTATATTGTTGTTTATAAGTTGGCTTACATGTCAACTTTTTACAAGTTTTTTTGTTTGTTTTTACTTTATTTCAAAGAGTTAGACAAAATGATTGATGCCCTTTTATTTTTGTGTGGTAAGTGTGAATATGAAGCAGGTTTCGATCAGCTTTGCATGAAGCTTTGATGAGGAGAACCATATAGCCTTGTTGTCTGGTTATATGTTGCCATGTTGTTTAATAAAAACAACAAAGATATAAAAATGATAATCTGTATTTCATTGAGGACTGAACTTTTCTTGATGAACAACTGTATATCAATCTGTCCACCACTCCTGTCCAGCGTTTCCAGCTACAGCATGTTACCAGACTCAGTCAGGCACAGCATAGGATTCTCTGTACAACCACAATGGTATCCATCTGTACTAACATCATGTAGTTCCCTGTAAAGCTACATGTGGATTTAATAAACCAGATATAAATGCACTGCAGAAATGCACTGTTTCAGGGTCATTGCATGTTGAAAATGAAATGACAAAAATGCTCTAAAACACACAGCATTAGGCAGGATTTCTGTCCATTGAACATGTTCTCACATACACATATCCTTTGCGCATACAGTCATTATTAGGAGTTGAGGAGTTGGACAGAGTTCTGTCTTCACTCTCTCTCCCTCTCTAAATCCCCTCTTCATCTCCAGTGTCCTCTCTTGTCTCTGGCTTGCGTCATGTTTTTCCAGAGCACTCTGTTAGCGCTGTGAGCTGTCAAAAGATGACACTGCACAGCTCTGCCATGCAGAGGTGAAGATCGAGAAGTGAGACAAATGTCCTTCCTCTTCATCAACACACCTCTGTGATACATGTGGTGCTGCTTCTCCATCCTGCACTGTTCTGCCTCCACTCGTGTACAGTATCCTGTAGCCGAGGCCTCACTGCCACATCCATTATGATCAGTTTTGTTTTCCTTTTCCAGTGTTTTACTCTGTTTGACACTGTGCATGCAGCACGTAGTATTTACCAGAAAATTGCTGTGTTTGCTTTAGCCAACCAGAGTATTAGATGTGTCAATTGAGTACAGCGAGTGTTAAAGTTTAAACAAAGTTCTTTGACAAAATAATCATTAACCTGATTCCATGAGCCATGCCAACTTGGCTATTTTCAGATATTCGTCTGATTCACACATTCTCACTTCACACACACATACACATGCACACAGTGAACAGGCATAATGCTGGTGTAATACACTGGCACAGCACTCAGGCATGAAAAGATCAATTCTATTTTCTACATCTAATTTAAGAGTTTCATGCAGGATATGTGCGTGGACATTACGTGCATGTTGCCAGGTTTGTGTCAAGATTTCCAGTGCTCCCACGGTGTTAATGGCTGGGCTGTGAATCGTCTCCACGGCAATGATCGTAAGTTGCCAGGTTGGTGACGTATGCCGGTGAGTCCATCCAAGAGAAACAGCAAGTTTGTGTGTGTGTATTTTGAGGTGTGTTCAAAGTCCTCTTTCCTCCTCCTGCTTTCTGGTTCCTGAGGAGGGGCAGTGATGTGAACAGACGGTCAGTGCCAGATTCTGCTTTCTTCATCCACACCGGGGGGCTTTGGTGGGGCAAACTTTGGCATCTCGCAGCTCTTGTAGAGTCCACCACCCTGCCTTCTCTCAATCTTTCCGGCAAAACCTCGTTTTGCAGAACTGATCCTGATCCTCACCAGGGCAAAGGGAGAGCCTAATTTAATTACTGTTTGACTGGAACTGTGTGGGTACAACACAAGTTTCACTAACAGTATAATGCTGTCACGACAGGGTGGCCTGCTGCACAATTTTGTGAGTGAAAGCTTTAAAGTACAGTCCAATCAAAAGTCACAACCCCTTTTTTGCCTCTGAGTCTTACAGTGAACTGAAACCATCCATCCATGAAAAAGTCCAGATCACCCAGCAGGAGCTTTATTATAGTGAAAACAGTTTTACAGAATTGCTGTGACAAGGTCTGCACTGTCACAACAGCCGCTGCTTCTCCTTCCTTATTTTCTTTCTACAAACACATCCACATGTGGGAATTGACATCCCATAATGTTTGCTTAAATCTTAATTCCCTCAGTGTCCCGGCTGACTCGAGGTGATCCAGGAACTGCAGCAGCCGTGCGGCGGGGCCACAGTGCTGGAGGGCAGGAACCTGCTGAACAGGAGGGAGAGCTCCTAATTGGCCTGAATGACTGCAATCAGTGCCAATAAGAGATAAGCACCCTCCAGATTGGCAGCGATAGCATTGTGCTGTGTGACCGGGCCTCGATTGCACTGTTGACCAAACAGAGAACAGGTTTGCAAGCTCTCTGCCGCTCAGGTAGCCTTCTCAGACACCCTGAGCGAGCTCCGCCATGACGGGGCCTCACACACCCTGAGCAAACACACTGAATGCTTGGATTGCTCTATACTATATGCCTTTATACTTTGAGGAGGAAATCCATCTTTGTGCGACAGGCCTGTTCCTGAGCTGTAGCTCGATAATCTACAGTATGTAGAAATGCATTTATAAATGTTGGAACAAAGACATTCTTAACCCGCTTCCTTCACGCCTAATCGAGCTGTATTGACTTAAGTAAGAAGAGGTGGGTGAGACGGATGTTGGTGAATTGACCCAGGAGCAGTGCAATCTATTATTGCCTCATTTTTTATGGATCACAAACTCACAGCTGGCGAATAGTACTTTTTCTTCTATCCTGCAACTGCTCCCATCTACCGCCGAATTTCTATTTCACAAACAGAATATACTGTAAATATTTGGCTCAGATGGTTAGTCTTTGTTTTCATTAGGAGCCTATAACCTTCTTGGCAAGCAACTCGTTAATAGCTTCCAGACAGCAAAGGACCAATAAATGTTAACAAATTCACATTTAGAACTGTAAACAAAGGAAGAGAAATAGGAAAAAGAATAAGCAGTTTTATCAAAACAAACTTCTTCACTTGTTTCCCTTTTATGATTTACTTCTGTTCCTTTTTTTTAAATTCTGCCAATCAGTGTCAGTCTATATGAGTTTAATGTTCTACCAAATCACAACCTCCAGGGCTGAAATATGAAGCCAACACTAAAAACTGCAATTTCTTGAGAGTGAATGGCCACTTGAGGCCTGCTTTGAAAGAAAATCAATTCCCATGTGGCTCCACAGTCTGGCTATTTCCAAGCTTGTGAAAACTGTACATGGAGTGAATTTAAACACAACACAACCATTTAATATTACAAAAAGCTTGAAGTTATCCATAATTAAATGTTTGGCTGCTTTGAAAGACAGCTAACAGCTGGCTGCCTCTTCGATGTCACTCATGGATTTGACAGTGCACAGTTTTATCCCCAGCCTCACCGTCTTGTCCAAATAGAGTCTCTTTAGGCTACAGAAAGCCAAGATGGTGACAGTCATAATGTCTAACTCTGGCTTCTGAACAATACTCCACAAACTAATGGGTGGTGTCACAGTGGCTGTCTACTTATTATAACACAGTCTATGGTTTTACTTGAAAGGCTCACATTTTTATGTCTTTTTTAATCATCTACTTAGTCGGAGAAAATAAAAACCTGCATCCTGCTCATGTTTAAGTTATGAATTCACCACTAAGTGTCTTTCCTGTTGGGCTGCTGACAGTGCAGTCAGCCAGTCAGTCAGCCAGTCAATCACAGTGGACAGCAGAAGAGGAGGTTGTACCAATGTCTAGTTCAGAAGTGGTTTAGTTGACTTCACTGACAGTCATCACCAGAGCAGACAGCACTGGAACAGAGAACAGACCGGAGTCACATTGCTCTGCTGTCAGACATCATGTCGCTCTCAGCTTGGCCTTTTGTATGAAAGTTGCTTTTGTGTTTTGTGGTCATTTTGAGACTCGGTTTGTTAAATTTACAGCCCAGGATACAATTGGTCCTGCATTGTTGTGTTTGCACTAACACATTTAAAACACTAACTAGCATCCGATCTGCTAAAACTGTTTCGAGTTCTTCTGGTCTATGGACTTCCACATACGTATTTGTCTATATAGCTGCATTTGGTGGGTGGGTGGATGCATATGTCAAATGGCTGTATGTAACAATGATCAAAATTCTAGAAAACAAATAGTTGTTACTAATGAAGTGCGTGGAAAGGGCACAGAAAGGTAACAATAAAACTTTGTCATATGTTCAGGTCATTTCACTCAAACACTGACACACGGTCACAGCCCTGTGTGCCTGCACTGTTTGTAGCTGAGTTTGACTGTGAGTGTAACTTTTTCAATAAGAGAGGAAGGGGGTCTTTCAGAGGGGGATCACATCCTGTGCCAGAGCCCCGCACTCTGTTTCCAAAGCCAGCAGAAGTGATGGGTGTGCTGGGATAATGAGGGGGGTCACTATCAGAGGGTGAAAGCATTTGGGGATAAGCCGTGGCTAATGACGAGGAAGTCTGAGGCAGCTTTGATCTGCACGGGTCCTTTGGCACATCGAGGGAAAGCTGTGTGCTATACCAAGGAGACCCCTAATCTTCTTAGGGATATGCTTAACATTCCTCCACTTTTGGGGACCGAAAAGAGCTCTCCATCTCTCACGTCTGTCCTTGTTATGGGTGCATTTCAAAACAGTCTGCAGGCCTGCATCCTATTCCGTTGTTGGTTTTTGGGGTAAAACCAGAGAGAACATGGGGGAAAGAGAGAGCTGTGGGTTGGTGGGTTGGCTGCTTGATGGAAGGAAGGCCTCTTCTGGTCACAATGTGGGCTGGTTTCTACTAAACTGGAACAGGTTTTTTGGTGGGTTTTGGGAAGATTTCCGTATCAATTACTGGCTCCGCATAGCTGAAGATAAGTCTGAGGAGGAGATTTTTGTTTCATTTTGAATGTGCAAGTTGTTCTTTTTCAAAAGTGGCGTCATCAGCATTTCAAAACGATTGGTTTCTCCTCATTCTTTTGTGTTTTTTTTTTTTCTGCTGCGGTTGGAAGGTATTTATAGATGTGATATTTCCAATTAGATTGAATTGGCCTAAGAATGACATTAGGCAATATTCTCTGAGGCGTTTTGAGAAAGGACAGAGCTGGAAATTACAATGGCCATGCCAGCCTGCTGCCTGCCAGTCAAGAGGAAAAGCGCAAAACCCAGCAAAAGAGGATGGAAAATATGGAACAGTCCATTTCTCCCCTGGCTGGACTGGCACTGTGACTCACCACACAACTGAAATGAGTTCTGCTCAGTTCCCAGCAGGATATATTTTCTATAAACACTTTCCCCTTGCTGTTTTCTAGCTTTTTCTTACAAAAACACTTTCATTCTCACAGTGGTACTTGGTGTTGTACAGTACATCCATGTACAATAAGAGATGGACTGGAGGGGCCTTCTGGTCAGTTAAAACTTGGGGCTGGGGGGTGGGGGGGGGGGGCTCTGTCTAGCTTGCTGTTAGGCCAAGAGAGTATTAACCAGCCGAGGCCTGCGTGTCTGCAGGGGCTTAGGCCTGCCTTCATTCCCCGTTCTGCAGCCAAAGCCGACACCCCTCCAGGGCATGAGGAGAGAGGAATGCACTCCGACCCTCCACCCTCCTCTTCTCTTTCCCTCTAAAGGAGCAAGGATGGAGGCCCCTTTATGGAAAGCAACCAAGACCCCAGGCATCAGATCCCTCTGTTTTTCATCCTTCTCTTTACCTCCTCACCCCTTGCTCTTTTTTTTTCTCGCCTTTGTGCGAGGGTTGTTTGCAGTGGTAGAATACACAGTGCGGTGTAGCTGCAGCCTTGCAGAGGGCCGTGGCGGACCGGGCCGGGGCCCCTGATAAGGGCTTCGCTTAGCTGCTGCGAGGGCCATGAGAGCACAAACATTACACCACTGAGTAAACGGACCCTGGGGCCCACTGCTGAGCGCCTTTGTTATTGCGGCTCAAAAAGCAGCCGGGTCAGAGCAGATAGAGAATGCAGCTCATATGGCTGGCTTATCACAAAATCCAATCCTGGACCTTGTGGTACGGCCTATTCTTGGAACTGGGAGCATGTTAACTCTCTGGTTGTTTTTTCTTCCTTTTTTTTCTGGTCTTTCAGGGATTTGATTCCAAGCTATTTATAAGAGCTGTTATGAAAGGGCATTGTGGGATTGTCTCTGTTCCAGATATCTGTGCTGTTTGTTTGACTGTGATAAACCAGATCAATCATTTATGTTGAATATTTGCCCACGATATTAATGTTTAATTAAAAAGGAAATGGCTCTCAACAAATCTCTGTTAATCTTACCGAAACTAATGTTATCTTACAGTGCTGTGGGAAAAAACACATTTCTGCCTCTGTTCGGATCAGATTATCTGTAGATGTCCTTGACTTATTACAGGATTTTCTCTTTTAAAAGTACAGGAAGTGAAATAAAAACTTTCCTCTCAGTCTTCTTAAATAATATCAACAAAGTCCACCTCCTGACAGTTATTTACAAAGTCACTGGAGATTCTAGCACCATCTAGTGACAGAGTAAAATCAGTGTTTGCATCTATTTTTCGTGTTATCTGCTCCTTCGCTGTCTGCCTCTGACGCTCATCTCGGAATCTTCCTTCCGTGTTCCTGAAGGTGCAGATTGGAGAGGGAAAGGGGAGGCAGGGTGAGTTATGGCGGGAAACAGAGACTTAAGCAGTTGTCTAAACACTGTCAGCGGTGTTCCTGGCCTTTGGAGAAAGATCTCCTTGTGTTGCTGTGTGTTCTGTCTGAGGTGACACGCTGGAGCTCTGGTTCCTGTCCTATCCTCCGACTTTGGCTCCACACCATCCCTGCTTCTGTCCACAGCCTGCAAGACAGGTTTTAACTTTAAACTTCCAAAACAAAGTGGCTCATTTAGGAAGATAAATGTGTTTCTTTATTTCCATTTCTCATCATGTTTTTGTAGTTTTGTATGCATAAACTTGCTTCATATCTGCGAACAGTACATGCTGATTGGACAAGCATATCATTGCCTAAGCAACACATCTTGTAAACTACTCAGGAATTCATGAAGCATGTTATTTTTTCTTCCAAATGATGACTTTGCTGGAATTTGCCTGTAAGGACACACGGCCAGCGACCCAAGTCACAGGCTCTGTATGCACATGCCAAATACACAACTCCAGTTTCTTGTCTGCTGCAGTATTTTACTGGAAGCTCAGGCCACTTTCCTGTTCCAGAGTTTCTGTCTGTTCTCGTCCACAATCCCCAGCTCGGCGTCTCGATCCAGACTGTGCAGACAGAGCGGTCTCACCTTGGAAAACTCTGGGCAATTAATGAAAACTGATGACAGATTGGTCATTAGAGCTTCACACAGCAGCCATTTATGTCTTAATCTGTCATACACAGGTGACCTTGGGATCCATGTGTATTCGTGTTTATGCAAGGTTGCACCCTCTCAGCTGTGTTTGCATAGTGAGGCTGTTGATGGCATGAATATGAATATGTGCATATATATTCCCATGTTAAAGTATTTTTACAAGCCTTTATTTCACTTCAAAAGACAAGTGTGGACAGATTTGACTGCCATTTTGTGTTTTAATACCACATTGCTTTAAGTAAAATGTATATTAAAATGCTCAAAGAGCAGTTACCCTTTTTTTACAATTTGTTTTATAAAACATTGGATCAAGTGACTATGTGAAATGTGAAACTAGTCGTTTGACAAACCCATGAAGAAAGAATCATTTTACTTTGCATTTTTCTGCTCTATTGAGTGTTCAAATGTCTTTCACTTCATTGTTTTGTTTTTTTGGCCCACCACATTTGTGCTTTCTTCACTTTCACTGCATTCATCAGTGGAGTTCAGAGTCATCATAGGCAGCTGTTTTTAACAAAATAGTTATAAAGACCTCCTTTACACTCCCTATCCAGCTCCAAACAACAGATATATAAAGTCAGACAGTAGCTGGTAAACTTTTTGGAGCATTCAGTCACTGAAATGGCAGGAATTTCCCTCAGGAGCTGGAGATGACCTAAACAAGGCTAAAACAAAAATGAATGTTGGACCTTAACTCACTAGACACAGAAGTCCAAAAAAAAAGCGAGTGCGGCTTTAAAACTGCAGAATGTGTAAACAGCCAAATGTTCACATGAACTTTCTGAGGTGAAAATATGTCAATGTTTTGTTTATTGTGGGCCTAAAGACCAAGATCTTTTTTAAAAACAGAACTTTTTTGCATGAATGCTGCACAATAGTGTGAAGAAATCAACTGAAGGAAATCCTCAAACACGAAGCTTTCCACCCACAGAAACCTAAACAGATGAAAATGCAGTGCAGCCTCAGCACACTTTGTTTTGAAGTTATGGGCACAACTGTCACTTTTCTTAACTAGTGAAGTTCACCTCTTTCTGCTGCTCTGCTGCTGTTGCTATTACCGCTTTGTCCGCCTGCACTCGTAGTATAAATCTAATGCATCCAGACACATATTGAGTTTGTCAAAGTCATTCTCTGAAATGCTGAAAATAACAAACAGCAGTAGAGGTAATGTAGAAGAGGCAGGGTGGAGGAGAAACGGGAACACTTGAAAAGTAAATTGCAGCAACTTCCACATTGCACTTAGCCAAGGATTGATTACATATGACACTTCAAGAGAGTCTAAGCATGGAATTTTCCTTTAAGGTGTGTCTCTATGCATGTCTGTGTACATTTTTAATACATCCAGGGATATAGACGCTGAAAGCCTACGTGTCCCAACAAGCACATGTGAGCAAGATTAAAGGTAAATTGGAATTCAGTCAAGCATCCAGGAGCCTGTAGCAACTCTGTAATGCTTGTAAAAAAAAAGAAAAAAAGAAACGACTGTTGACTTAAAACTGATTTATTTGTCCTCAATAACACTTTAACAAGACATTTAGTTTGGGATGAAATCCAATATAAGTTCACTTGTACTCTTTCGAAACAATTGCCCGAGCACACTTTGCAGTGTTATCATGACACAGATTGAGTCAACTAGATACACTTGTTATTGTTTCCTAATCAGATCGAGCTTGAGACGAGCCAAAGCTCTTAAAAAACGACATTTTGTAAAACAATGTCTCAGTTATGGCTTGTTTTTGCCACTGACGGCTCTTGGCTCATTAACATGATTAATTGATATCTGAGGAGTTAATGAAAATGCAGCTGGATCCAAGCATAGCATTCGATTTCCACAGCTTTTTAATTTTTCATCACCCATTAGCAGAAAGTCATTGGAGTCTCTTGCTGAGATATTAACTCGGGTGTAATGGCTTTGACTGTAGTGATAGAGCATGTTAAGAGTTTTCTTAATGAGCCTTCCTGCCCTCTCATTAGAGAACCACCTCCACTTTTATCCCCAATTGGCACTTGTTTCTTTTCCTTCAAGTCACTTCAGACTTAAAAAAAACACCTTTTTCTTGATGCATCTGTATAGCTTTATATCTGGGAATGGAGGCGGCTGTAAGCATGCCCCCTGCCCTCTAACATCTCATACCAGAGAAAGTATTACTAACCTTATCTCCTCCCCTCTTGTTGCTTTTTCTAATGGGGAATTTCATTTACCAGGGAAGTGATCCGTTTTGTCTGAGCATAAATTGCAGATAATTGTGCCATTTGGACGCCGGACAGCAGGGTCGCTAGACGAACAGTCAAGCTGGATGAAAGTGGATGCCTGGGAGTTCACGGTTGGCTGAAGCCAAATGCACGGACACTGCGTTTGTCTGTGTGTGTGTGTGCGTTTGAGAGCGTTCCTCCCACTGTTTGTTCTTCTATTCACATTGGGTTTTAGAACAGGCTGGCGCTGGCTCAGGAGTATACTTTTTAACTGTATGTAATTGTCCTCTACAATAACAGCCATGATGTTTGCTCTGGCAGCTTGCAGCGTGCAGGCTGTGTGAGAGGGGCAGGGGTCCAGCACTATAAGGCCCGTGTTTTATTTTCTTTCAGCATCTCACTTCACCAGCATTTGCCAAGATCTATGAGGGCAAAGAGAGTGCATGGAGATATCTGCGAGGCGTTGATATATCCGAGCACTTTCCCACCCTCTCATCCAGCTCTTTCTCTCACAAATCATCAGGAGTGACAAAAAGTCCCTTGTTTCCATCCTCCTCTCTCTCTCTCTGTGACATGATGAGCCAGTGTAGTGTTGTTTCCCCCCGCGGTGAGGTGATGTCCCAGCACGAGCTCGGTCAGGTGCAGCTGCTGGAGGGGCTTAACACACAGGAGCTTAAGCTGAATGACAGCTCTTTAGAGCACGGGCCCTGGAGCTGGTTCAGGTGTGAGGGAGAAACTGAGTTTAAGCATTCAGAGGCTGATTAGGATCTTCTCCTTTGAGCGGCCCAGCCAGGCTCTCATTGGAATGACTTATGACATGGGTGTCTGTGGAAAGACAGGTTGATTTATCAGCGAACAGATAGTGTCTGTGCTATGCTGTACATCTGCCAGGTTCAGGAGAGACAGAGTCAAGAATACATAAACATAACCTACAGATAAGTGTTATGATTTTCTATATTTTTGACAACATCAACAAATTGATTAAATGAAAAGTTAAAAAAAACGAGGGCTGGATTCTTTTTTCCTAAAACATTTACCTCACCAGCAGTAAGTACTGACTTTAAAGTAGTCTCTTCAAAGACTAATCCTTTTAAAGCTTCAGTTTGACTTTTGGATCAGCAAATATAACACTGTACTCCCCCAGATTGACTGAGGAGATCTGGGAATATGACATCATTGCTAAAAAAAAGGTGACAAGTGAGAAGACGGGAATCAGACGGTCGAGGGTGTTAAGTGAAATCCTCATGTCAGACATACAAATCTAGAGAAGACAAAAACAGAAAGTAAAATTATTTTCCACACTGTTTACTTTTACTCCGTCGCAGTTTACAGACTGACTTCCAATCAGTTCCATGTTCAACTGCAGCTAACAAAGTATTTTTACATCAGACTGCATCCTAAAACCAAACTCTTTCCTTCTCACTGCCTTCATCCTCGCTACCATTTGAAGTCGTCGCACCATAATTGCACATGCTTTACAGACTTTAGTGTGTAAATGTGTGTACATGTAGACATACCTGTATATACATATCTTTGTATCTTCCTTGCAAATATAATATACTTCCTTAATGTTTAGAACATCAAAGGTCATCTTAATTCCTCTTTTGACGCACATCCAAAACCCATAATATGGGAGCCCCATAAGCACAAAGGTTAAAAATCAAAGACATGATGTGTCATTAAAAATGGAGCGCTATTGCAGAAGGAAGCCCCACCGATGTTGCATCAAGGTTTAATTTTTCTAAAGGAGTTTTTTTTTTTTTAATTAAAGCTAGAGATGATTATTTCAGAGGAGTCTGAATCAGTCTGAGATCCTGATCTCTGTCCTAGTGCTGCATCACCAGATCACTTCCTGCCAGCGCTGGCAGCACATAATCAGCCCTGAGGCACAAAGCTATGCATCAGTCTAAGCAGCCATCTGCCTGCCACCACAGCTGAGTGTGTTTTGGCCTGTCAGGAACTTTGAGAAACATTCCCCAAGAGGCAAACTACATACTCTCTGTCTCCTCTGCTCATGTCAACCCTCGTACATCTCAAACTGCAGCCACTGGGACCCCTGTGATGTAGCATCCATTCACAGCCAAGTTAGTGTTCATCTGGAAGTTTTTGAGCTACAGGTGTGATACCAAAGTCTAGCTTTCTTTTCTCCCACCTCTTTTGTTTCATCTCTTTAACTTTTTTACAAGGTGAGCTTTTAGTTCTACATGCTGAGCCAGATATCACTCTGAACAATCTGAATCCAAGCGCTACAGGGGAGCATGTAAGGCAACATTTTGGTGGGAGGTCAAAGGTCAACCTTCATTTAAGACTTCAATTAAGCAAGCTGCCTGTTAGCCCTGAAGAGAGGCATACCCAGCAGGTCTAAAGTGTATTCATCCATTCAGAAAAATAACTGATTAAACCAAAGCCGCAGGCATGTCTTTACCTGAAAGACTCCAGTTCAGCCATGAGTTTGCACAAGCTTCCATTCTGATGGCTAAATAAAATCAAATCTACAGTACATATAAATCTCAAAAAAGGTGAATGATGTGAGTTGATGCAATTTGCTCAACATATTTCAATCCAAAGGTTGAGAGAATTTCAATTTCTGTGAATTTTGTTTCTAGAGCAACTGTCCTACTCTGATCCGCCCATGGTGGTTGTGTAAATGGAAGTCATGTTGTTACATGCATGCGTCAAATTACTGTAAATATTTATGTCCGCCTCTCTTAAACAGCACTGGAATAGAGAAAAATGAGGCAGAGGAGAGGGAGGAGGAGCCTCGTAAACGGAGCACTATTTGGATCGTTGGAGTCTCTAGATAATGCTCCATTAATCTCACCTCTCATGTGTGTTTCCCGTCACAAGGCGTTCTGTGTGGATTCTCATGAGAGAATCAGATAGTTAATCTTTATGGGTTAGCGGAGCCTCGTATGGAAAAGTGTCTGGCAGGGTATAAAGCTGAGCACAGCCTGTCTGTGACAGACAGACAGACAGAGTTAGGAAACATTTCCAACCTGACGCCTGCCTCCCACTCTCCTGCGGTTTACCCTGTGTTTTGTTTGTTTGTTTAGCTGGCCGGTACAGCTAGCTGGACGCTTGTCTTCTTTGGTATCTGACTCTAGCCATAATGTTTGGATTTGGAGCCTCACTTTGGTGTGGTTTCTGGAAGGGGGCTCCACTCTGAACAACAATGCCACTAAAACATAAAACATAAGTATGTGGATTCTGACACTGTTGGTTCTGCGTGAATAGCATAAAAACAACAAGAAGCAACTGGCAACATATTAATTTTTTCCACTGGATGTTTTTCCTTTTTTTTTTCTTTAAACACTGCAATTTTCTTCTGAACGTGTTTGTTTAGAGCTTTAGGTTTTTATTAGCATAAAGTAGCTCTGTTGGGCGGCAGATTTGGCAAGACGCAGCAAAGTATGCATGGGGTGCCAACTAGCTTGTCGGATGGTTTGTGCTCTGCAGGGGGTAAAGAGTACAGTTTTTTGAATATCCCATCAGCACTCCACACACGCAGAAATACACATATGTATGCCAAAGTCTATAAACATACATTTTCAGCCGTCTCTCTCGCACAGACGCACACAGTCTCTGTGTCTCTCCTGCCTGTTGGGGGTAGATGTCATAAGTGCTCCGCTTGCCAAAGGAAATCACTGTTGTATTTATGTATGTGAGCACAACTATTATTACAGGGGATGTTTTAAACAGAAGAAAATGGGGGTAATGAATGAGACTCATACATTCCACAATTCCAGTGGTTTTCCCCCCTCCCTCACCCCTCATCTGAAAAACAATGAGACATTGTCGCTAGAGAGAAGAAATCCCTGTTCAACAGGCTGCTGCTGCTGCTGCTGCTGCTGCTGTCGCTGCATTTTTCTCTTCTTTCCCTCTCTTGTCTTTCTTCCTCTTTCTCTCTCCATCTATTTTTTTCTGAACTCACTTTTTCCTTATTTGTCGTGTTATTTATATGAGCTCACCCCGCTCACGCTGGGCAGCTTTAGAATGGAAGGTTCCCCTGGGGAGGCAGTGGCGGCAGGTTGAGGAAAGTGTCTGAATGTGGTGTGTGAGTGTGTGTATGTATATGTTTGCATGTGTGTGTTAGAGAGCGAGTGTGTGACCCACCGGCCACCCCTGCACAGAGGGCCCTTTGTGCATGTCCCCGGT
>JAPZDY010000003.1:6532374-6551372 GCA_029783645.1 Ctenochaetus hawaiiensis
GTCCCCGGTTTATAACACCTCCACTCTTCTCTACTCTCCTTTTACACCATTCCCTTTCTCTGCTGCCAATCCTGCCCACTGACACTTTCAAGTAGACACACACACACATAAACACACACACACACACACACACATATATATATAAACACAGATCAAACTGCTACTTGATTTTTATTGTAGGCAGGGATCACTCATTCTTTCCAGGGAGGGAAGCGTGCCGTGAACTCTGCGGCTCTGAGCCCAGGTCTCCCGGCAGTGGGAAGCCTGTGTTTCAGCCGCAAATTCAAACCGGGTCCCCCGGGTCTGAAACATCCTGCTGCTGTGTCTCTTGCTTGATGGGAATAGCACCCAGATGTTCGAGTGTATTATAATGCTTTGGTGTACTCGCAAGTCACAGTATCAATTTTCTCCCTTTCCCTAGTGATATATTATTATCTCAAAGGTAACCTAAACGCACCTCGGGCCCCCACTAAGCATCATCTTCCTGCTACTACTTTCATACTCATGTAAGTCGTTTACAGTTCCGCTCAATACAGAGATGCTTCACTGGTTTGAATATTTTTGCCAAAGAGTTTTACGACATGGAAATATTATGTTCCTGTACAGTGCTGGAATTACTTCTCTATCAGCTGTTTAAAGGTGGTCTAGGACAAGATTTTGGCGTACGGGCCACACACTCTTGCAGGATCATGTGATGCACTCTGGCTCAAAAAAACATTTCCCAAAGCACAATCGTAAAAGAAGGAAAAGGAATGACTGTTAAACAATAAATACATAACCGCCTCAAAACGATTCATTGTATCATCAGAACTGATCCATTTGGCCAAATAAGAATTTGGAATTCTAGAAAAAATTATCGTTAAATAGTTTTCACGCTGTTTATGTGTGCTGGTTGCAAGCAGGAAGCCAGCAAGTTCAAGTTCCCTGATTGGCTTGACTGGAAAAGAGCTCTCATGCACATGCAACACACAAAAGCCTCTTTGGGCCCAGAGAGGGACTTTCACTTGTAAGAACAGGGCGATATTGGGAAGTTGTATTCAATTTTTTTTGATAAATTGATGGTCTGTTTTCATGAGAGTCTCTATTTTCTTCCATTGACAAAAATACACAACCTTTGTATTAATTTGCAACTAACTGCTTTAAACTTATATATCTCAGCAGATGACAGTTGGGTTTAAAGCTTATTGTTACTGTACAGCTACTTTAACACTCATACTTTTGGTTTTCCCCGATATTACAAGAATATACAGAGAACATTGTATAAGTTATTTTTTTTCAGTCATATTTTATGATCTTAAAGAAAAAACTGTATTTCCTGCAGCAAGGAGACACTGTTTTCTGTATTACTTTATAAAAAATGATCTGTGACAAGTTTAGCTCAGAAAACAGCTTGTGGTAATAGAAGTTAAAGAAGATAAATTAAAAAACACACTCAAATGAGTTGAGAATCTGCTTCAGGGCCTCTGAAAGTCATTTTAAAAATACAGAATAAAATGAAATGAATATGAGGTTTCGGGGTGGTTGTTAATTAAATCTTCATCAATGTTGAGTTTTGTTCAGAGGTTTGTTTTGTTTATTCTTTGATTTTTTACCAGTTAGTGAATAATAAAATAAACACAAGGTGAGCCTTAACAAGAAATGAAAAATAACTTGTAGTTGCTTTATTACTACCTTTCTGCAAGCTGCTGAACAGAATGTAGAATTTAGCAGCTGAAGAGCCAAATGTGTTCCTCAGATTTTAATAAAAAACAGAAACTGAGCTAAAGGAGTGTGAATACTGGACCTTCGTTGGAACATTAATTCAAACATGACCCCCTAAGCATGATGATGCAGTTCTTTGACTTTACTGCTCTTTAAATTAGCAGCTATTTGTGAACAAGTCTACCATATCATAGTGGTCATGATACATCGTCATTGTTGGTTTCTCCTGCCTTGTGATGTTCAGAGGATCAATTATTGCAGGTTTTCATAGAGCCGGAATTTCTGTTTGTTTCTAAAGCTTTTAAAAAATGTTTTGGCAATTGATAACATCTGAAGAAAATTTCTGCCTTTGCAGAGCAGCAGTAAATTGTATTATTCCCATTTTACATTTCTGCCTTTCACCACTAATATAAGAACAGTACACACATTCCTTCAGAATGAATAGTTTCATATTTTTTTCCATGTGTAAGTACTCATGACATCCGTCCCTTCTACTTCTAATGAATGTGGATTCAGTTTCACCACAGGATCAATATTTATGCATTTTCCTGTGCTGCGTTTGTATGGCACTTCTGTAAAGTTTAAGTATTTTGTCAACAGCAGAGTGGCTAGTGTTTTCATTTTGAAACAACATTCTGTGGGATATATTAGGAATGTTGACGAGAGAGGAAGGAGAGAAGCAAAAAGATTTATGAAGCTCCCCCTTAAAGTCAATATGGGTCTCAAGTTACATCTATGGCGCTGTGGAGATTTATGTTTAATAAGCTTCAGGTGTTGGCTGGCTTGGGCTCGGGCTGCGAAGGGTGGGGGCAGGGGGTGAAGTGGCTGACTGCTCACATATGCACAGACACACACATACACACAAATACACACATCCTGCTCTTAGTCCATTTTTGCTGTCAGTCTTTACCAACGCTTCAGTGTGCCTTGCGTCTGGAAAAACAGAGCTACCTTTGTGCCCACCCCTCAAATGGTTTCATGTGGCCATCCGCAACGGCTGTATGACAACACACAGCCCGTCAGGGGCGAGCAGAAACAAATGGAAAAGCTAATATACGACTAATAAGCAAAGAAGGGGAGGAATGTGTAGGAGAGGTCAGCGGGGAGATTGACAGCAGGTATTAGTGGCGCCCCTCCTTCTCCTTTCATTTTTCACTTTCTGCTGTGTGTTTATGTGACAAGTGACAGGCACTTTGCGCATGTTGGATTGTGAAACAAAGGTCAGTCTGTATGCAGAAGGTGTGCACCCTCCGCCTACTCTACCCTGTAGCTGTAGAGGCAAGGCAGGACAGAGCAAAGAAGATCTGAAGATCATCATAGGGTATGTGATGGTGGCGTCAATGGGGTGATTGGCACTTACACAAAAGATGTACTTTACCAAGACTTTCTACCTTTCCACCTCCACCCACATCTGTCTGGTCTTGCTCTCAGACCCCCGGCACCCACTCTCACACACATTCCACTCTTCCCCGAGCCCCTCATAGATCCTATCTGTCATTTATAAACCCACTGTAAATCATTTTAGCGAGCATTCATCCTGACACCTGAAAGTGTCTCGGCAAGACAGACCAAAAATGTATCTGTGACACTCCTGAAGATGCATCAATGTGAAATAAAAATGTGAAACTCTATAGCAGAGAATATACTTGCCTGTGGCTTTACAGCCTCTCAACCTCTCTGCTTATCTCAGTTTTATTTCCCAAAGAGGAGCAGCTGTCGTAATATAAAAATTATCTACCTGTAGCAATACACCTTCCATTATATCACTTAATCTCACATTCTTGTCTTTTGCCTTTCAGTGAGGGTAAACATTATTTTAATTAGAGCCATTGTAAGGAATGAAATTGGCCACCCACATGCAGCAGGTCATTAAGTTTGCAGAGCTGAAGATGAGACAAATTAAAAGTAGTCTCTATTGTAAAGAGGTAAATTGAAGAAAACAACATAAATGAGTCTCTCCGAAGGTTTTTTAACCTAATCTGAGGTAACAGCATCTTGTTTTTTACTCCGAATTTCAAGAACAGCACAAGAATCTCTTCTCTTTCTCTTAAAAAACAGAAGCATCAGTTACTTTGTCTCACAAAACATATACGGACTAGAATATAGCTTTTCAAGGTCACATGTTCATTGTGGCGGGGAACAATGGTATGTGGTGTTCATATACCAGTGTTGTTTAACAGTGGGTTAAGGTGTGCTGGGAAGTGATAATTGCAGGTTTTGTACACAAGGTCACAGCGCAGGTGGGAAAGAATGGCCTGTTGATTTGATTGGCTCATCCTGTGGTGGTGTTTTTGTACGTTGTGTAAAATGGCACAAGTGGCTCTTATTCAGTGGGCACACGCTGCAGGGCCCTGCCTTTCTCCTCCTAACAATGACCCACAATTCCCTGGGCAGTTCTCAGGTGGATCGCCTTACCCACACTGCCTTGGTTGCTCACCTGAGGACCGGCCGGGCAGCTTAAACCTGCTCCAGTCACACAGAGACAGTTACGGTTACATACACAGACCCAGATGCATTGATGCTGGATACTTCTCATAAACACAAGCAAAGACACATTCACAAAACACCTGACTTCACACCAATTATAAACTGGTGGTTTTGCTGCTGTACCAACTGGAAAACCCCATTCTTGAAGACATGTATACGCATGCTAGCAATTAAGAGACATTAACAATACGCTCACGGTGCATGGAAGCCATGGGTTTAAGTATGTCAAGGGAGAACTGTACACTGTCACCTAAGCTGCTGCTGTAGAGTTCCTGTCACTATTTGGCCAATCCCAGCCTTTCCCTCCCAGCTAACTGTCCACGTGCTCGCTGAGCTGAACTCTCAGATTCCTGAAGAGGATTGAAACATGACGCTTTCCCAAGATACTAGCGCAACCCAACACTACACACACCTCACACATACAGTCATTATCAAGTTACTCTGCTGGTTTCAGCAAACGGCCGCACAGCCGGTGCACAAACACAGGCGTGCACACTCTCACATTGTGTTTCTCGACAATTAGCTCGGTATGCACCCCCTCGCCTGGTGGCTGTGGAATATATTCAATACATGAAGTGCTGCTTTTCATCACATCAGCTCAGCAAATGTTTGGAGTAATTAGTGTTGGCAACTGACAGTTGGCATACCCATTCAAGCACTTAGCCTACCTCTTTCCTTTAATATCAGGAACAGGGATTTGTACCGCCACACATTCTAAACAATTCTTTCAAGGATATTTGATTAGACTGGTCTGTCAGTTTTGGCCTATCTCACCTCAGTTACTTGCAGCTCAGAGGCATTGTCTGTATTCATGCTTTCAGTACTTACTTCTCTTATAAAAGAGGGGATCATTTTATATTTTACCTTTGCTTTGCTTTACTGATATTGATTTGAAACATAGAAGATATTGCAGATTGCTGTGATAGAAACCAAAAAAGGAACATGACTGGAAAAATTCCAAAAAATAAAAACTTTCTTAAAGACACTTCAAATGCTACTTATAATAAATGAAGGAACAGCGCAGAGTTGTAATTAGGAAGAATTAAAATTGAAAAAATAATAACAAGAGCAAGGTAAATCGTGAAAAGGGTAGGTGAAAATCAACTTGGTAAAAGGAAACATACACACGAGCCTCTCAGTAATAGTTAAATTTTTAGAAATATACTCATTCTCACTCTCACTGAGAGTTATATAAAAAGATTCTTATTTCTCTCTATTAAACTTAAAGCTAAAGCAAGGATGTGCATAGCATAGCTTAGCAGAGGGACTGGAAACAAAGGGAAACAGCCTTGAGCTTTTCCTCTCTAAAGCTATATTTTATCCTTAGGTTCTGACGAGATAAGCTTTAGAGGTGCTGGTGAGTGTTTTTATATGCATTTGGGCAGAATTCAGCTGATAAATTCCCTCTGCTCACAGTATTCATGCTATGCTAAGCTAACCAGCTTCATATTTAATGGACTGACAAGAATTTCAGCAAGAGAGCAAATAAACTATTTTCCCCAAATGTCTACCTTTAAGATGTGACTTAAATAAAGGTAGACATTTGGTCAGATTCGTTAGCTTAACTACCTTAGGCAGAAATCTCAGGTTGTTTCTTCAGTGCACTTTTATTACTCAAATGTGAGGGGCCCTTGTGGTTCAGGCCCCTAAGCTGGGGATCTTTAACTTTCTCAAGTACATTTAAAAGTGATTGCACAAATACCCTGCTTATAAAATGGTGTTTGAGCAGCTATAACAACCCGAGTTTTGAATACAGTCTGCATATGCTAGCAATTATGAGACACAAGCAGCACAATTTCGGTGTATGGAAGCAGTGAAGTGAACAGTGTCCGGGGGAAAACTGTACACTGTTCAGTTCACTGCTGCTGCTGCTGCTGCTGCTGCTGCTGCTGCTGTGGAGCTTTTTATTTTCAGGCAGGTAAGTCTCTCAAAAAACAAGTTTGTATTAGAATAAAATGCCACTCCAGTTGAACAGTTTTACCTTGATTAACCAGCTGATCCAAAGACCACAGAAGACTCAAACATAATGACAGGTTTTCAAAGTTTGTGCAGTGGGCAAACAGTAGATAATGTGGAAAACAAAAATGCATATTATTTAAAAGGTCTAATTACAATTTTATGCACAGCTTAAGAAAAAGTTTTATTAAAAGTAGGTACAACTGGTAAAACATGCCATTAGGAGGAGAGAGATCAGGGGTATTACAGTCCAGATGCTGCACCATGTGAACCAGTTTAAAGCAGACGGGCGGATTCATTTTAAACCCCTACACACAGACTCCAGAGCTGATTTACTAGCAGTCTGATGTTAAAACTAGCAGGCAGTGTGATCAATCAAATTTCTACTGATATCTGTGCGCTTGGCCCAAACCAACAAAAGTGAGTGATTGTATGTGTGTGTGTGTGCTCACATGCTTCTGCACTTATGAGAAACAGTTTGGGTTTTTTCATGCTTCAGAATGGATTTAAAGATTTGATGATGTCACTTTGTCACTTTGATGAGTCATGATTAGGTTTGAAATAATTGACTTTTTGTTAAGTGATTCAGCATCATCCTAAGAAGTCTTAATGGATCCAGTGTGTAGAATTCAGTGGCATCTAGCAGTAAAGCTGTTACTGTCCCTCTGCTCATGCTCCTCCCCATGCATAAAGGAGAACCTAAAGCAGCCATGAAACTCAAGAATAATGCAAAATGCCCTTTTTTAAACCAATGTTTGGTTTGTCCATTTTTGGCAAACGTAAAAACTTGGCAGTGCTCCTTCTATAGATATTCAGTCGATTATACACATGAAAGTGTTTTTATGAATATTATGTTAAATTTCTGCCATATTCTATGAATAGAGGTCCTTAAATCCTACACATAATGTAATGTAGTGGGCTAAAGTAAAGGTTTTAGGGAGAGGAACATAACAAAATCAATGGTCTTCACATGTATGGACAAATGTGTGTATACATGCATCCCAAAGAGACAAAATTAAAGAGCAAGGTAAAATAGAAATTGCATAAAATCAGGAGGGTTTAAAATTTTAACATTTGGATGTCATCAGACACTCCTGAGTTGATGGATCTGAACAAGAAGTGATTTGGACAGATACTAGATTCTGTCTGGAGTTTGTTTCAGCACTCCCATTCACCTCATCACTCTGTCCCACACTGCCAAGACCTCATTCACCTTTGAACTCCAGAGAACCCCCCTCACTGACTCCCGGGAGCCTTACAGTCGCCTGTTGCCAACCATGTGCAAAGCTCGGCTTACCTCCATCTGCAAGTGTGCTGTGGTGGCCAATGATGTAAAAGTTTGGTGTCTATTTGAATCGAGCCAAGAGGCAGACAGAGATAAGGAGGAGAACTCCCCAAGACAGAGGTAGAAGTTTGAGGGAGGTGAGAACCCAGGCCAAAGGACGATTAAATGAGCAGGAAAATAGATGAGATAGGAGGAAGTGAGGGGGGCTGGAAAAGGTGTAGGAAACAAGACGGACAGTGCATTAGTCACAGGGTAACTTTAGCTCCCTTTGTGGCCAAGCGGACAGAAATTTTTCATCACTGATTTGGCTGGAGCAGACTACAGAAACATTATACATGCCAGACGTGCCATTTGTCCATCTCCTTTCTTTTATGTCTCGGCTTTCTGTTTTTCTGTCAGCTGTCTCCACTGAAAAGATCAGTGCAGGGCAGCAGACATTTCTCTGCCGAACATGGGCTCAAATGTAGCGCTGGCTTGGGAATTAACTGAAACTAGTGATCATATGTTTGATTAATGTAACCATGTCACAACTCTTTACTTCACCCACTATTAGTCTGTATTGTTTTCCTGCTGTTAAATCAAAAATTGTTAAAACTACAGGTTGCAATTAAGCTTTGATTGTATATGTATATTATCTTTGCTTTTCAGGGTTTTCAGTCACTACTTAAAAATCTTCCCACTTCAAGTTAACTTCATTTTATGACTGCTAGACAGCAGTTGGCTGCATTGTGACCATCAATATAATCATGCAAAAACATTTAAATCATAAATTTAAGTTACTAAAAACATACAAGATGTTATAAAAATTTTTTTAGGCTGTTCCTGTTGTGCATGGAAAAAACTCTACACAGTTATATACATGTAACAGCAATGACTTTTGATATACTTTAACTTTAGTTGATGTTCTTAGTTACATCACTCGATCAACATCAGCACCTGAGTTACAAACCAAACAGCAGTCCTCACAGTGAAGATCTCTCAGTCTTCAAGACCGAAGAATCTGCCTCAGTTAAGGAATGCAACCAGAAGTTGGTTTTCTTTAGCGTTTGCAGGGTTGTGCACCAGGGACAGATAGTAAAGCCAAATATTACTGTGATGTTCTGAAGCAAACATGGGAGAACATTCGGTGCAAAAAACCTGAACTGTGACATGGCAACCGGATTTTTCAAAATGACAACACTCCCACTCTGAATGCGTTAGAAACATGTGAGTGTCTCGCCTGCAGCAATACAGTAATAACTACCCAGCCTCCTTATTCACAGGATTTTTCTCCCTGCAACATCTCTCAGTTCCCCAGAATAAAGCTCAGTCTCTAAAAACTAGTCATAGACCTAAGCTCCTGGTCCAAAGTGAAATCACAATAGTTCAAGTATTGGTGATAACAAAAGAGGTGTAATTTTGGTGCTAATGGTGATCAAGTAATGTAACTTGGAATACTTACTCAAGTTACTGGTTGCAACTGCTCCATGCACATCACCATGCACTGCTCCGTTTGTGGAGGAACAGCCTTGGAAACATTTGATCGCACCTCATACTGTAATTTGACAGAAAGGGGATTTCAGCTGTTGACCTGAACACCACTGAGGAAGGCTTCAAAAATGTTCTCTTTTTGCAAAGAAGAAGATAAGATAAGAAAGACATTATGTTGATTTACACAGCATGAATGAAAAGAAAAGCAGGTTATCAATCTAAAAACAAATGGGAAAAAAGACCTGCTGCAGATTAAAGGGGCTAAAATCTCCATGAAGCAACTGGTGTGGGTCTTCAGCTGAATCGCACAGTTGGGTCCCTTATATTGCCATGTTTGTGTATTGATATACTGTTACTGTTATGTCTGCAGACTGGGCCTGCTGGGGTTTCTCTCCTCTTCTGTTATTACAGCAAGGGCCTGCAGTTGTGTAAGTGTAACTGACGTGTGTGTGCATGTGAGGTTTGTGTTATACATTGTGTGTCTTTCGAGGTGTTCGATGCGACCTCATTAATTGAAGGACATTGAAAATCAAAGCATCTGTCTCTTTCTGTTTTTCACTCGCACTCCTCGTCTCCCCCTCGTCACAGTCTCTCACAATCTCAAGGTGCTAGATTGGTGTGAAATGTGTTTCTTTGAGTGGAAACTCACTGTTTGTTCGTGTGGATGCATGTGTATTTATACAGTATCTCAGTGTGTGCGTTTGTGTGTATTCTTGTGTTTTGAGTGGCGTTTTTTTCCCCCCTGCGACGCCATGGTCCAGAATAACTGTCATCACTTGGCCATAAAGCGGACGCCTGTCGCCCCGATGTGACCCAAACAGACCCACAGAGGTGATTAACTCAGGTCATCATCCATACTGATCAACACACTGTCACACACACACACTGACGTCACACCCTGAAACATTCCTTTCTGCTTTTTGGTAAACATTTTCGAGGCATATTTTGTCTCCTTCAAAGAGGGTCAGGCTAGCTGTTTGCCTGTATTCCCTGTCTTGAAGCTAAGCTAACCAGCAGCTAGCTGGAGTTACATAGTAAGTGTACATGATTGATTGGTATCAATCCTCCTCTTTAAATCTTTGCATAAAAAGGAGGTGAGCATATTTACTAAAAATATTAAACTATTCTGCTTTGATTTTAAATTCAAGCCAAAACATACTGAGAGTAAGTGAGACAATATGTTGTAATGTTTCGTCTGCAGGGACCCTTGAAAATCAAAAAATAGTAAACACAACACTTCAGTGACAATTCAATACAGTGACAGCTCCTTTGCCAAGTCTCCCTCTTCCCCTCGAGCACTTTTAATCAGTGGGAAAGAGAAAGTTATTGCTCTTGTCTTGTTGAACGTGTGCTGGTGAGGCTGCATGTGTAGTCTTGCAGGATGACTTCATGCCATCAATGGGTGTTCTCATTATTCCTGGGTGCTGGCGAGCCTGGCGGGCTTTTTTAGATTTGTCTCTGCTCTAGGACTTCTTGGCAGGTCCCAAACAGCATTGAGAGACAGAGAGAGACAAACTCTGCTCTCAGGAAGAGACACACACACGCTGCAGGGCAGAATTAAAGACAATGAATAAACCACTTGGAGGAGCTTCACTCAAGTTGGTCTTTTTTTAGCCGTGTCTCGGCCCTGGCAGGCTCATTATCCCAGCCTGCAATGGATGTGTGTAGCGACTCCTCAATGTAAATCTTTTCTGTTTGTCCTTCAACAAGTTGGAACACCTCAGTCCGCTGTGTGTGTGTCTCTTTTGGATGTTAACGAGGGTTGTGTTGAGCAGTTGAGTAACAGAGTTTCTCCCCAGCTGCAGTGCTGAGCAGGTGTGGAGTTGTATACTTCACACTGGCTCCTTCTCTAATCCTCTTCTGTGCCCAGGGGCCGAAGAAGCAATTTCATTGTAACAAATAATTCCTCTAGTTTTGAAACACCCCTTTATCTTTGAGCTGAAGATGCTATTCATGTCCTGACTCATCAGAACTAGGACGTACATTCCCGCTTTTATTAGTTTTCCAGCGTTTAAAATAAAAAACATGGAGCTTTTTGCAACATTTTTTGTTTTGTGGCAATTTATTTTATGGCTGCTGCTGCTGCTACTGAAGGGGGGAGCCATCATGTGCCTGCTTGTTCAGAAAAAATATGAAAGCTGTGAGGTAATGCGAGAGGAAAAAGCAATAAAATGACGTTATAGAAAGTGTCCTTTTAACTTTAACACTAACACCTGTTATCAAATGAGTTTAAAAGCAGGCTGCAGCAGAGTAAAAGTGCTCTCAACACTGTTTTTCTGTGACTCCTCATCTCCATGGCAACACTGTGAAAGATGTTAGACAAAACATGCAACAACTGCAGTTTTAAACAGTCAACTACAACATACTCTATTCATCACTACTGACAAACCATTAGTTTCATTTTGGTAAGGTTTGTCATTTTGCACACACGTGTTTTAGATGGTTTCTGCAACCAGCGGTGGAAAGTCAAGTACCGCTTATCATTTTGAGGTACTTATTTTTACATAGATACTTTCCAAGGGACTTTACTTAAGTAATTCCATCTCATTCTACTTTCTGATTCTACTCAGCTACATTTCAGAGGTTAATAATAAACTTTTAGTCCACTCAATTCATTTGATAACTATAAGAAATATCTTCATTTTTAAAGACAAAATAAAATAAGGAATAAATAATGGCATACTTAATGTATTGGTTAGTGGTTCTTAAACATATCTGTCACTGTACCCCACAAAAGTTGAAAATAGTTCACACATCCCCACCTCAAATTTTTGTCAGTTGATCGCAATAATAGGTGAATAAAAAGGTTAAATTTTTCAAGTTGAACATAAGTGAAAAAAAACAATGTAATCAAAGTGTCAGCAAACTCTTGTTTTTCTTTACCTGCATAAATCATATTTATTAAGGTTTACTCCTTATTTTCTTCTGGTTATCCATGTCCCACCTGCAGAAGCTCCTTGGTGAGATCTGCACCACAGTTTGACAGTATTTCTACACTTTGCAATTTTTTTTAACCTTTTTAAAAGATTTGAGTTCTTACGTCACTGATTGTAATTAAATTAACATTTCTTTGCATCAATTTGTGTTCAAAGTCACCACATGTGATTTTTATTTATACAGTCACTAATACAGTAATGCATTAACTTTTGGAAAACCCATACTTGGTGGATTTAATGAGACCCTGTCTTTGACAGTTGGCTACCAAACACTAATTTGAATCTTAGCTATTATCATTATTCAGTCCCTCCAGGATTTCACAGGTGTTTATCGAGATTGTTGTGGCCTAAAAGGACTGCTATGATTGGTGGAACTCATGGGAGGCTGGCCAAAATTGCAGAAAAGTCACGGTGATTGGACAAAATTGCAAGGTAGAATTCACGGAGATTGGTTGAATTTTCGTTAATTGTTGCGATCGCAACATCGCGAGTTCCTGGAGGGACTGATTATTACATCAATCACCTCTTCAATATTCCACTTACTTTTTGTTTTATGTGGTTTTAGTTTCTTGTTCATGAATGCAGTGCTTATGCTTATATGACATATCAGAGCTTCCATGAAAGTACCAGCAAACATGCTTTTAAGTACCACATCACCATAGCAAAGATACTAAAGGCAACAAAATACTTACAGTGAAGGATTAAGACATTTTTTAATAACCAGTTTGATGTTTTGACCAAGTTATTTATATAGCATTTTAACCTGGATGACCTCATTTGGAACGTCCAATCTCTCACTCACAGCAATCACACTGGCTGAAATTCACCTGCCACCTGTGCTCATGAGGCCGACAGGGGCAGTAACTCTTCCTGGATTATAAGTGTTTCAGGTGACCGGACGGTCTGATCTTCCATCCCTCCCCTGCTCTCACAGCCAGCTGCCAAGCAGTCAATAAAGCAGCCCAAGCTTTCCCAAACTACACCCCCGGGTGATAGTGATCTACTGTGCAGGCTAGTAAAAATGTTTTTCTGTCCCTCTCACTCTCTACTTTTCTTCCCCTCCACCTTCTCTTGTCTGTTATTATCATCAGCCAGGTACCTTTGACTCATTCAGGAGGACACACCTTTTATTAAGTGCCTTTGGCATGAGTGTGAGTGTTTAATGTACTGCATTTTTTGCTGATGTCTGGTGTCGGAAGGCTGTAAGCAACTTTAAGCTTCTGTTTTTCAGACAATCTATCTGCCTAACCTATTAAAGACTAATTCTCTAAATCCTTTAATACTGTACTGTACCTACCAGTGCAGCCCAGCACACTGCAGCTTGGCTGAGATGAACCATTGCGTGATGCATCCTTCAATATGCTGCAAAGCCACAGACTTAAAGAAATTGTCCTGGCTATTTTCTCTTCCTCTTTGGATTCCTCTTGTTTGACTTGTTCACCTGACTCACATGCTGTCTGATCCCACTCGTCAGCACCCTGACAGTAAAAAGCATCAGCACACTCGGTGACATCGGGTTGCGTTTCTCCCAAAACTAACTCTACCAGCAGTGGTAAATACCACCACAGCCTAAACAGACTTTCCACATTAAAATGAATTAGTAACATGACATTTATGTCACAACGCCTAATTTGGTCTGAATAAAGTTTTGTAGAGATACGGTAAATTTTTCTCAGAAAGGGGCGTTCTGACCTCAATCACCCTCAGAGAAGAGAACCTTGAATCAATGGATTCTGACATAAAAAAACATGGGAAAAAAAAAATCCAAAAATATTAAACAATGGGAAAACATGAAGGCCTGTGTGTTTAGGCGAGCTACACTGCTGAGATTTGCTAAACCACTTGCAGAAGTATGAGTGATGATCTGCACTCATAAACAACTCTGTTATCAATTAGTGCAGCTGCGTTGGAGCATCTTGACAACACAGGCGGGTGTAAATCACGCAAGTCCTCTACGTGTGAGAAAGTGCGTGTGTATTTTGGGATCAGTAAAAGTTTTGCTTGCCAGCATGTCTTCTTGTGGATAAGCTCTCTTCTTGGTAAACCAAAACTCCCGGAGCAGAACTGCTGTTTGTCAAATGAGAGACTTCCACTGTGGGTTAACTGGAAACATCAGGGTTCTGGTCAGAGCTGCAAGAGACGCAGAGACACTGCCTTCTGGAAGACAAAACAAAAACACCTCCTAGGTGGGACAGGACATTCACTGAATGAGCTCAGCTTAATGCAGGTTCTAAAGGAAAGTCCAAAGGCAGCAAAGTGGAGCGAATAAAGCTTTTCTCCAAATCAGGCTGTTGTTGGTTCAACTTAACTCCTTCCAGCCTTCGTCCCTTTATCAGAAGATCAAGTTTCCATGTTCACAGGCAGCCTGACCTCTTGGTCTTCATCTACCTAAAAACTTCTTTCTCTTCTCACTCCTCCCATACAGCCAACAGCCGACTTTCTGTGATTATGTTCTCACACGAGGGCACAAAATTTCAAGTACACTTGAAAACACAAGCTGGGACATTCGTGTCACATGTTACTGTGCTCTTGTGTGTCACTGAGCACAGACATGTTTGCCTGAGGCTTGAAAAGACATAATACAAAAGAATGCAAAGTGAGGCCACACCATGACACACACTACTGTCTTCTGGCCAGCCCAGGGCGGTGTGCACACAAACACCCTGCCAACACCTTGCAACGAAAACTGGTGACAGAGCTCTTGGCCGATCCAAACAAAACAGGAACTGGGCAGATTTTTTTTTTTTTAAACCATGAATTCATCCTCATTATGCATGAGACAAGGGCTAATGTCATGCAGGAGATGTGTGGCAGTGGCTGCAGTGCAGGTGTTAGCATTTTAGTGGCAGACACTTTAAATTTAGCATTTGTGTGACGTGTGTGATCTCACAGCATGAGGTAATGGACATGGAGAGGTCAAAGTCAAAAAGTGGAGTAAGTGAATAACTATAAAAAATATACACACGTCACTCCAGTACGGCCATATATACATAGGCAGGAAATACAAACACTGCACACACACTAAGACACTTAAAAATGGGACAGGCTTCTTTGCAAACTCTCATAAAAATCCTAATCTTTCCAGAGAACTGTCTGTTGAATATCAAACAGTTCCTCCACAACATAGATCAACCGAAGGTAAAGAAAAATGTTTTATTTCTCTGCAGGGTCCTTTCCATTATGTTGCCGGACACTTGAATTGATAATTTGAGCCTGTCAGTGGCAAGAACAAGAACTTTTACTGGTCATACATTGATGATGTGATATTGCCCAATAGGACTACTCTGCAGCCTGTTTCGCAGCTGCAAAGTGTCATTACTTGGATACATAAACATGGAAAAAATAGGGTCCAAGTTGAAAAATAGCAAAGTTTCCCTCTAGCTGTCGTTTCAGCTCAGTCAAAAGGAAAATGAATTGCATTTATACAACATTTTTCTATCTGGTGGTCTATGGACTACTCAAAGTGCTTGAATACAAGTCAACATTCATCAATTTCACACACACACATTCACACACTAATGGCAGAAGCTTCAGAAAAAGTGTCAGCATGCTCATCAGGATCTCTACAGACACACACAAGCCCTTTTTATACAGAGATCACACAATAATGGGAATAATGCCTGGTGTCCCCTCAGTGTGTGATTTAAATTAGTACACTTATGTTATGGAACATAATGAGGCTTGATGGGTGTAAAGTATAACATGTGTATCAGGCAGCGTCGTCTAAATGATAACTATGTTATAACATGGCCATAGTTGTCTTAACCATCCTAACTGGGGCTCCATCATGTTCTCTTTTTGAAGGACAAGGAGCTGCCAGACCTCATTTTCTTCTTAAGGTGCAGATGTTTTCAGCAGTTCTCTTTCTCCTTCTTTGAGTTAGTGGTTAACTATGGCTAGTTGTTTTATATCTTCCACCAATGGGTTGCACAAATAACATGTTGTCAGAACCATACACTCTGTTTACAGAGACATCAATAGGGCGCTGTAACAATCTACCTTGCCTTCTCAGAGCCGGAACGAAAATGACCTTTCTGACTTCCTAACGTTCATACAGAATGGTGAGGCCTAGTATTCCCACCTTGAACAAACTGTGTAAAAAGGTCTACACTCAAATACTGATGGAAGAGCCATTGGGAGCAATTTGAGGTTCAGTGACTCGATAATGGAAACTGGAGGTGCCAGGGATCAAACCAACAAGCTTCTAATAAACAAAAGATCCACTGTACCTCCTGAGCCTCATTCATGAGTTTAATCCACGCTGTTTTAATGAGACTTTGCATGACTGAGCTTAATTGTTTAACAGCATCAAGCTGAGCACATGTTTCATACAACTATGCCTGACTTGTCTCTCCGCAGCTACATATCAATATGCCACAGAGAGAGCCAGCTCCGAGCAGGTGTTCCTACTCATGCATGTGAGATCATAGTTTGAGAGAGAGAGAGACCTTGCAGCGCTGGGCAGGAAAGATGGCGTCTGTCCTCCACACTGCTTTTCTGTATCCCTCATCCCTCTCTCTCTCCATCTGGAGTTCTATCTGTAACCCATCTTCTATCTATTACCACATCATCAATCAAAAATAATGCCAAACAGTTTCGGGCTTTCTCCTTGTAGTGCAGACCTAGCTATACTACTGCTCTGACATCCTTGCTCCCCTGAAACACACACATTGAGTGAATCACTGCCACCAAATCCATCAACCAAGTTATTTTCATGTTAATCACAGAGTCTTTATTGCCTTTGCTGCCCTCCTCACCCCTGACCAACCTGCCCACTCACCTCGCTGCCCACTCTGAAAAGCTCTGATTGTCTCTTTATCTTCAGGTGCCTTTGGGTGACTCTAGGACTGCATTGTTTACCCTCAGCTCCTGAGATGGGATCCATCCAGCCACCCAGTCAGGTGCTTATCTGATGCAATGGACCATTGATCACCTGTTACCCTTTCAATGAATCAACTCTCTGTTTGCTCAATGTGCAATCATCTACGTGGTAACCTAAAACTAACCTAATACTATGCTGCTGCTTCAGACCTCTGCTCGTTGGTGTGCTCCTGCTCCTTCAGACAGCATCTGTGTTAAGTACAAAGTGTATCAGCTTCACATCTAATAGAATGGGATATTACTTTCCATTTGAATCGCATTGATGCATGTCCTGAGTTTAGAAGTGCATTAGCATAGACTCTATGGCAGCATGATGGTTGATCATCCCACCAAAGTGACCAAGACACAATGACATCACCTGAAAATAAACAGAAAAGATGAAACAATTGCAATTTGTTCTAGATAAACTCCATTTTATAAACTATTCTGTTAAGAAATCCCACCAACTATCTGATGCAACCCGCCTCATCCTGAGAAACCATTATAAGCTGATGGATGACTTTTCATGTGGGCTGTAAATATTTATACATTGCACAAATCCAAATTCCATTAGGGGAGTAAACATAAATATATTTCTTTCTTAAGCAAGCATATATTAAATAAAACAATGTAATTCTGACAAGGAGTTCAACTAAGTGCCACCATATGGTCAATGGGGGCTCTCAGAGTTGCATTGTTAGTTGTGTGCGCACTCTGTTTCTGACAACAGCTTGACTCTCATCAGCCCTTCATCTCCAAACACACCCACCAACGCAGCCTGGCTAGAGCCCAAACACAGGAACGGTTTGTAATTTGTCATGGCTGTGTCAGAAATGAACTGATGTGTTTGGGGTTGTGGAAAACATCCACTGAAGGATGGATACGATGAAGGAATTGGTTTGTTGTGGGTGTCTGTGATACAACAAATGGCTCACACACGCTTACGTGACGTCCACATCCCTTTGTGACTAAGTTTATGTTAGCACTGACAACCACAGGCCTGAAGGGTGCTGAGGAGCGGAGGATTGTGGACTTTTTTCTTTGCAGTTGGCAAGCAAGACATTTCTTTCTTCTAATGATGCAGAGCATATTCATATCAATAAATGTCAACTTTACAACTTAATCACCAAATCGTGTAACACAGCACTGGTTTAAGTTACTCTTTTTATTAAAGTTTGTCATTGTTGGTTTGATTCTCAGAGCGTCATCTGGTGTGGAGGAAGTGATTTGTTTTGTTTTTTTCTATAGCACTAACAAGAAAAGAGGGAAAGCAAGCTGAAGAAAGAAAATGTCCCAATAGGCCTGCTGGATGCACTGTTTGATGCTGGAATATATTATTTATTGTAGTTAAAACAAGTCAGAATTAACTTCTGGTTTCACATGTGGTACAAACAGTTATTTCCTGAGTGAAATTGCAGTGTTTGACCGGTTTTTCACCCTTTACCAACCTTTTTTCACCTGACTTTCTTCTTTGCTTCCATCATACACCTGCACCTTGCATTTGAATACTGTCTGGGTAATTGGTTTGGAATTGGATAGTGCTAAACAGCATGAGAGTACAGGTGTGAATAGACACAAGACACAATGAGAATGAACTGTGATCTGATCAGCCAAACCACAACTTGAGTTGGTTCGAGACACACTGTGACCACAGTGAACTAAATTTCAAATGCAACTGTGTTTTTAATAGATAAACAACAACTACGTGGGCAGAGTAGCTTAAAAAAATAAATTCACCTGTTGTCTCTTCTCCAACTGTCAAAACTTCTCCTCTGGATTACACCAGTCAGTCTTCCACAAATCAGCACTGCTGTACAGTGCATATGTAGGTATCCTTTCCCACCACTCCTGACTACATTCCCACATCCAGATCGTCCTCTGGACAGTGGTGGCAAAGACAGCTTGAATAAAAGCAGCTATATGAAACAGCATTTTCCTCTGCTACAGCATACCAATTGTTTGAAACAGCCTTAAAAAACAAACAAAAGTCTATCCAACAGCACAGCTTCACAGATGGCTACCATCTTTTCCTTTTTGTCTTGTCACTTTGTTTTATGGACTGAAGTGAACGAAATGTGGTTGTAAAAAAAAAAAAGAACAAGAAAGAAAAAGCTGGACTGAGCGATTGGATTTTCATCAGATCTCCAGTGTCACTGTGAAAGCTGGAGACACACATCAATACCAGACAAGAACTTAATTAACTTAAATTATACCAGATACAATTTGAATAAAAGACAGATTCAGAACTTAAGATGATCTGAAAATTGCTGTTTTTATATTTATTTGTTTATATTTTATTTATA
>JAPZDY010000003.1:6551472-6600414 GCA_029783645.1 Ctenochaetus hawaiiensis
GTTTTTGCCAGGAAGCAATTTGGGGTTTAGTGTCTCTCCCAGGTAATTTGGACATTTGGACAGAAGAAGATGGGAATTGAACTGCCAACCTCGTGATCAGTGGATGACCTGCTCTGCCTCCTGACCTGAGCCATGCCATGCCAAGCCTCTTTATAAAGTGCAGTGAAAAAAAATCAGCCAAAATTCAAATGTAGCAACAAATATACTACTGGCTTAGAAAGTGATTGTTCATTTTGGCAAGTTTGAGCAGCAGTTCCTGCATCGATTAAAAAAGGTCCCACACTGACTGTCAGCGGCGGTCCAAGCCTCCTGTGTGTATAAATATACCTCGGTGAACTCTCCAGCAGAGGCAGGGGGATGTGGCAAACACCACATGCTCCCATTTGTGCGTTGGGGAGCTCATTAGCCACTGCTCGGTCCATTACTGGTTCCGGACCTTGTGGCACCAAACTGTCTGCACTCATTGCTTCTAAACGGGTGGGGGTTGGGGAGGGGTTGATGGCTACATGTTGGTCCCCTGTGCTCCCCAGAGAGCCTGTGCAGATAGCATCATGCCAAGAGCTGCAGCAGTTAGACCCTGAAACCTAACCACCAGCATCCCCCCAACCCCCAGACTTAATTAGGCCATAATTTTACTGTATGCCACAGTGTGGAGATATCGGCCGTGTGGGGAGAGGAAGGAGGGGTGAAGAGTGACTTAACAGTGGTTCCAAAAGTCCCATTAAAGGATTTCAGCAGCTTTACTGGTCTCACATTGTCATCCATTCACTCGCAAATGTTGTGTTTCAGTGCAGGTCAGCATATCTCAGTGTGTTCAGAGGTTTTAGATCAATCACTGTTAGAAAGAAGCACCCCAAGAGCTGCAGGACCTAAAGTGAAAATATGGTTTTGCCATCAGCTTGAGGAAAGTGCTTAATGTCCTCCAAGACAGCAGTACACTGAAGTGAGGCCTACTGCTTTGAGAATGAGAAAATGGGTAAATAGATTACCATTATGTCCTTCAGACTGTTTTCACTGGAGCTCATCCAGTTGGCTTATTTCTTTAAGAAACAATGTGTCCAGTGTGGAAGCATTACCTCGTCAAGGTTTGGGCAGCAGGGTGATAAAATGTTAGCGCACACATACACTTTTCACACTTTCACACACTGGGCAACTTAAGGCTTGATGTATCAACACATACACACACACACACAAATAAAAATACACAACCAAACATTGTCAGCACTGCAATTTCTTTTCTATCTTGTCAGTGTTACTCAGCAATTTCTTTCTTCCAACTGTTCCTCAAGCTGGCAAAGCACAGATGGCAAGCAAAAGAACCCAAAACCTCACACCTAAAGCAGGAATGTGTTTCTGACCAGTGGAAAAAAAGCTTTTTTGCACTATAATTATTTCAGACATAGCTTCAAACCCACACACTTAAGCACACCAGTTGCAATTTTGGTCAAAATGGTGTATTTTAATGCAGCCAGATAATTAACGAGGCAGTAAATTATGCCATAGTAAATGGGCTAGGCTGTTGTTGGACAACCTCTGCAGTTAATGGCTTTTTATACTCTGTGCATTCTTTCACGGAAGGAATGTAACAGGGTGCAAATACTGCGCCAAGAATTACACAGATTCAATCTCTCAGTGCCTCTTTCTCCCTCTCTCTCACCACTCTCCCCACTGTATAGTTTCCTCTCTCTCTCTCAACGCACATTTGACTCAATCAGTCTTTGTCCTCAACCTTGCGGTTCACGACTGAGACTCGCACCGGCTTGTGTGTGTGTTTGCATGCATAAAGTGCATGTGTATGTTACTATTTGCGCTGTTTAAACACAACATTCTGGTCTCTTTTATTGCTTACACATATTTCACAACTTTTCCTGCCCTGGAGCTGGAGGAAGACCAAACATCCTCTGTCGTAAATTTTCTCCCAAAGCACAACCTGGAGAGTATGCCACACAGGAAACCATACTCACACACATGCACAAGCACACATACACATACACACAAGCACACAGAGGGTGAGATGCAGAGGAGGGTTGAGAGAACATCATATATTACAAGAGCAAATAAAGATTTCCATTTCAACGGTGAGTATTTACCATTTTAACACCTACTCGAATAAAAGGATTCCAATCACAAAATGGTTGCTGTGAAAGTTATTTAAAACAAACTCAATTGGTTTCTACAGCTTATTGTCTCCAAAACAGATAAAGAATTTTTTACCATAACTCTTCTTGTGAATAAACATCTTATCAATCACAGTGGATGTATGGTATTTGTGATTGCCCCTCCTCACTTCGCTGGGCTAATGGGAAATCAAATTTGGGGAATGTCTTTAGCTCATTGCTCATCTTAAATGAATTTGATTTATCAGTCGTGATTCATGCCCAACACAAACTAAATATTTACCTTGAATTTGATTGATGAGGGTCATTATGGTGATTAAATTTGGTCTAAATGTGTTTGTGTGACAGCCGTCTTTGTCTTCACAAGGGGTCTCTGTCTCTCCCTCTGTGGCCCTGCACTGTAAATCCATTTATGTGTCCGTATGTGTGGATGAAGACAAAAAAATGGGTAGTTTCAGTTTTTATTGTATGAAAGTGGTGTGTGTTCATGTGTGTGGTATCTGGGCCATGTGTGGTGGGTGTCTGCCACGGAGGAAATGGACTCCTTTGCTGCATGTGGTTTCACATGTTTCATGGTTTTGGTTTTTTTGGCCCAAGGCGGTGACCGACAGCCGGACACTCTTGGGAATTTGTGGTCACCGCTTTTGTTACACAAACAAGTTTTCGGAGCATTCTCACACCAAGGCATTGGTGAGGAGCCAGGGCAGCATGTGTTTTTGCTGTCCAGAATTTATGTTGTTGCTGAGTGTGTATGTAGATATACACATGACTAAAATAAAAAAGGGTGGGGGAAAAAATTGGATTTCCATACAAAATAAAGCAACGCAGTATTTGCTTTTGTGATTATGTTCACGTCTGTAAAGGCAGCTTAAGCAGTGGAGTCACTGCTTGATGTTCATTATGTTCATTTTAAACTTCTTTATTTGTCTTGGAAAAATGCATAAAAGTGCTCAGACTGACGCCTGAGACAAATAAAATGATAAGTGGACTGCAGTTATAATGTTCTTTACAGCACAAGTCAGCAGTCACTCGTTCACTCACTGGAGCCAGAGGCTGTGATGCACTGTGTCACCTGCTTATACAGAGCACTAATTATTCCCACAGAGCCATCAAGAGCAATTTTGGGTTCATGCAAACTGGAGGAGCTGAGAATTAAACCACTAACCTGCTGATAAGTGGACAACTTGTCTGACTCTACCTCCTGAGCCACAGCTGGCCCATTAGAGGAGAGACATGGATGCCCAACTACAATACATATTCCCTTATTATTGCTGTTGTTTTAAAATAAAATATATCTCCTGAACCTTTCAGTAACTCAAAAAGCAGTCTTGTTTTAAGCTTGCCTGCAATTTGAAATGTATTTGTTCATGTTTATCCATTAGCTTTGAGGAAGACCAGGTGATCTTTTTGTAAAGAGAAGTGTGTGTCCTCCAACTGAACTTTCAACTTCAAAATGAGGAAAAATGCAAAATGTTTTTATATTGCAACTAGAATGAACAGATGCACAGATGCAACACATTTCTCAACAAATGCAGATTTATACATACAAAAATGTGTATTCTAATTTTTATTTAAGTAATGTATGTGATGTAATATGAAATTATATTTCAGGTTGTTTTTATTTATGCATTTCTTTTTAGGGTCGTCTCCCTGAGGCCATATTTAAACCAAAGAAGTGCTTTTGCCAGAAATTATAAATCCCCCTGCTGAGCACTAATTGCATGATTTAAAGCATAGCTGTTGAACACCTCAGAGAGGCCCCACATTGGGTTTGTGTGGACATTATACTGGCAGACCTGCACTGGGACCGGAAGATAAAAAGTGTGTGTGTGTGTGGTAATGGAGTGGGTATAAAGAAGTTACAGTTGCTGATATGAGACCATTGCTAATGGGTAACCCCCACCTGATTAGATTAACATGTGACCAAAGCCCCTCCTTTCCTTTTTCTCCTCTCTGCCATGTGGATTTTCCATTTATTCCCTCATGCCTATTTCTTTAACAGTTATATTATATTGCAAGTCATATAAATGATTGCAGTAGCACATTTTGTCCTGTGTTGTACGACCTGGAGAGCAAGCAGAAATCAATTTGGAGCCACAGGTGAATACATTCTTATCTTTATGGTGTAAAACTATGAAGACAGTTACTTTCCCTCTGGTCTGGCCTGGCAAGCATACGGCTGTCAAAAAACCACAAGGCAGTCATTAATTTTTTGGAAGGTCGATGGTCAGTTTTATTGGAGTGCCTTCAGAAACTAAAAAGGTCAGGAGAGTCACTTTGAACACATATTTATGATCAAATTTAGTAGCAGCTAAATACAAAATACTGTCTTGTATAATGTATCTTTCTGTCTTTTTGGCCCCAGCAGCTCTACTTTACATTATTGGTAACTTGCCATTGAAGTTCCCTGACTGTACCCTTCTGTAAGTCTATACTGGCAGAGAGAAAGAAGGATAAGAAAAAAATTCAGGAATAGGAGAGGAAGTCAGATTAAAGAGTTTCCCAGTTTGCAGGCTAAAGCTTTCTGGAGATGCTCTCTTGTCACTCGCACTAAGTGCTGGTCCTGAAGGAGTTCTAAAGCTCCCACAATCCACCTCACCGCACTCATAGCCATGAGGCCTGGAAAGACCATAAAGCCTTTTTTACAAGGTGACATGACATAAAAACGCAGGGAGAACAGAGAAAGAAGGTGGTAATATCCAGGAAAAAAGACGAAAACATTTCTCCATTTGCTCTCTTTCTTTCTCTGTTATTTGCGCCAGTGCTTTCTCATTTTGTGTGTGTGTGTGTGTGTGTGTGTGTATGAGAATAAATACGAGTCTTCAGATGTATATTTTCTGTGTGTGTTTGAAGTTGGCTGGCTTGAATGGGTGGGCTGGTGAGCCGTTCCTTGTCTGCCATCACCCATGTCCACTTACACACACTCGGGGCCTCAGTGGGAATGAAGAGGGGATTATGGCTCCGACTGATCCTGGAGGGGCACACACTTAACACTACTGTAAACAACAGGGCCATTTGAGTGGTTCACACCAAGCTGAACTTTAGCGGTGAAAGCTGGGTGGATGCAATCTGACTCTACATGGACACTAGTGATTGTCTTCTAAAGATTAGTGGTAACTAACTAAGCAGTGGTGTTGAGGAAGATGGAAGGCACCACTATGGACTACAAGGCCACAACCACTGCTAGTACTACTATGACAGTAGTTTAGCTTGCTAGCAGTAGTGCTAGTTTGGAAATCTAGCACATTGTGACAGTTTTTAGGGGGTTTCCAAAACTAATGTATTATTACTGTGTACAGTTGGGGTAATATTTTCCTGTTTGCCTTCATTTTCTCTTCCAAGTACATTTGAATAATCCTCGGATTCATTTCAAAACCTCTCTGATTATCTGACTGCTCATGTTTCTTTGGACTTTTTCTAATGATGTTGCCAGTGTCCCAGTTCTCACCAATTAAAATAATGTTACAGTGTGATCGTCACTTGTGTTTACAGTACAGTAACAAGAGACTACATAAGCAGTAACAGTAGACTACATTAACAGTGCCCTAGTTTAAAAGAGAAATTGTAATTGTCCTCAAATAAAGATTTTTGTTAGCCCCCAAAGGATGAAAAAATATATTTCTTTGACGTCATAATGCCTCCAGCTGTGATTGCTGGGAGGCTTATAAATCAACTCCAAAGCCTCAGACAGGAAATGATGATCTCTGGACATGGTGATCAATCACTGGGCTACATTGTCCAAGCCTGTCAATGTGACTTGCTTGCTTTTTGTTTTGCACCAAACTCTCAAAAGCTGACTGTGCAGGGTCTGTGCTTTTGCTCTTTTGTTTGTTTTTCTGTGTCTTTTTAAGTATGGAGGCCTCAAGGATTCCCCATAATGGCCTCACTCAGAGGAATGGGATGAAATAAGGCCTCTTCCAGGAGAAGGAGAGCTAGAGATGGGGCTTAGTGATGTTTTTGCGTGACAGAGGTTCATATAAAAAGATTTTGGTCCATAATTTGCTTGGCTTGGGCTAACTCCAGAAAGGCTGAGGAATTTTTATTCTGTTGCAGGAGTTGGGGGATGGGGGAGGTACAGAAAACCTGCCCCACTAAAGCAGCCACCACAATATGGTTCACATTTTTTCTCCCTCGTACTAAATGTACCATGAATTATCTCGCCTTGCAGTTGAAAGGGAAAAACTTTGATTTCATCTCATGTGTAGCAGTGTGGCTGAAATGCAGCATTAAGCTCTATAGTATATGCACTCCACAGACTAAATCTAAGCCTATATGAGCCTGACAGCCAGGCCCCTCCCTCTGCCACTCCACAGGCCTCACTCCTCCTTCAGACCTACTTCTCTTGTACTATATAGGTCTGCATCCAAAGGTAAACAAACCCCACGAAAGAGCGAGTGAGTCAGGAGTCTGCGTGTCTCTGCCTCTTTACTTAATTGTGTTTGCAGCAAAGCGAAGTGTGCTTATCGTTCCCACTTACCTCTGCTGATGACAGCGAGGACACAGACTTCCACAAACATTATAAATCACTTCTGATGACACAGACTCATCTTACGCAATTTATTCTTCTATTCTTTTCTTACTCCAATTGTCAAGGTGTTCTACATAGTCAGCTGAATGCAACCTGAGCTAGTTTTTGACTCATTATCATCATTATAATCGTGTAATACGCTCATCAACAAGCCCGATCACATTCAAAGACTTGTTTTTTTCTGTGGTGAGGCTTCTGCAGCAGTTATGTCCCGTACTCGCTGCTCAGTGTGAGGCCACTCCGCTACCATCCCATGAGAACGATCTTCAGAGGCTCCGGAGCCAAGGAATTTCAGCGAAGCACCAGTGGTTTATTTTTGCAGTCCTCTGTGGTGTGTCTCAGCCTGGCTCAGCCCAGCCTGGCTCTGTGTTCAGGAAGGGCCCGTCACTCCAGATGGTAGCTCAGTCCATGCCAGTGAGAGGGTCTGAAGGCCTGGCTGCTGGCCTAGAACCACAACCTCTGACAGGCTAAAGCCTTGGGCCCTTCTAAACCAGCACAAAGCACCTTTTCAGGGGCCTTCTCTCCTTCGCTACCCCCCTTTTTCCCTGCTCAGTCAGGGGCCAACCACCTCATGGAGCCTGGAGTGTATTCACAGCAGAAATGGGCTGAGGTTCAACCTACAGACTCATATGTACCCAGCTGGGACAAATTGAGAAAACTAGACAAACTTTAATCAGTTTAAAAAATCCATGTATACATAATATCAGAGTATAGACAAGTTTGGTGTGCAGAGGAGGTGGAAGCACAGCACTTGCATTATTGATCAGCATCATATTGATCCAAGACACAGAGTGAGACATTCTGCTGCAGCTTTAACTCGCTCAAGAACTCAAACTCTTTCCTGGAAAATGTGAGAAATGGACAAATGTTTCAGGCCTGGAGGAGATGGAGGCTAACCTACGAGTGAACCCAAAACTCACAGTGTGACTGAGTCGAAGCCTGCAGCACACCTTGAACTGGTTTCCCCTCTCTGTGCATGTAAAAACGACCTTAACCGCAACATGCTGCACACACCCGTCATTGTCTCTGAATGAAGAAAAGTCACTATCAAAAGTATTGCAACACTCCGATATTGGCAAGTGGCGGCAAACCTGAAAAGAGAAAGAGAGCCGAAGAGGCAAAATGCTGTAGAACTGAAGGGCTTTGAGGTAAGTGATTAAGTCGGGAGCTATAATTATCCCATCTTGCCTGGGCAGGACAGAGCTGGTTCTTGTTGTACCTGAGCAGGCAGGCAGGTAAAGGGGCACGTCACTCACTGCACATTTTATTTAATGACCTCCTCACTGTAGAGAATGAAAAAAAGGAGAAGTTTCCCTCATACCTGCCCCCAAACTTTCAGCAGCACACAATCATTCATGCCATTGAAGTCAGAGAGCAGTAAGAGGGGCGAATGTGCCTGACCAGGAAGAAAAAAATGGGGGGAGATGCAAACACAGGCAGAGAGAGAACCAACAAAACGTTAAAAGCATATTTGAAATTGACAAATTGAGTAGTGGGGGGTGAAGGGGCTCAGCATTCAGAGAAACAGTGGACTTCTTGTTAGCTGGGAAAGAGTGATGCAGGTGAAAAGGGGAGGAGGGTCTGGCTTTGATTTATTTCCCATGTGATTGATGTCCCCCCGTCTGTCACCGTGGCATTGTCATGGTGATCATTCTTCGTTTAGTCGGGAAAACAGTCCACCTGACAAAGTTAGGCGCCAACCTTTGCAGCTAAGTATGCACAAACTTTACTCCTGAACAATTCCTGGGAAATTCTCTTCAGTTCTTATAATCTAGAAATAGTGGGAGAACGTCTCATTATGGTATGTAACCAGGAAAGTATTCATCTTTGTCAGAATGACCAGAAGTTAAATATTCAACTTTTAATGCCCTCTAAGGAAGCAGTTCTGCCCCTAAATTATTAATTTGACAATTCTCTGTTCTACTCTCAATTTTAGAGACCAAAAACAACTTAACCTCCCTTTTCAATCTATCCTAACCTCCCGTCTTGCACTTCCTGCTCTTCCTCCTCTTCCTCTTCTTCCTCCTCCTGTTCCCTTTCCCCCAGCTCTATGGTGTGTGTGTGTGTGTGTGGGTGTGTGTGTGTGTGTGTGTGTGTTTGTGTGTGTGGACTCCTGGGAGCCATAGCTCTGACAAACTGCCCTCCTGCACAGTTTCAATTAAACATCATTTATGGGCACTCTTATTTTTTTACAAGCGTTTTTTTATTGGCCTGGGCCTGTGTTTACTCATGACAGTAACAGTGCTGGGGTGGTTAACTGTCCTGCTTGTACGTTGCCATATATATCCATCCAGTGTGTCTGCTGACACGCAGGCCAGAGGAGGCAACAGAATCTTCACTGTGAACGACACAAGCAACCAACACCCACCTTTCTTTCCTTGCGTCAGTAATATACTGCATGCTCAGCTCAGCTTAACATGTGTAAGTGAAGAACTGCACTTTTTCCAAACTTAGCCTCCTTATTAAGGCCCATTGTTTGTTATTATCTACTTTTTTCAGACACATTTAATAAGGGATTCCAAAGTAGTGCAACCCTAAGCATCCTGACAATGTAAATAAACTGTAGAGACTCCCTGCTGCGACTCTGGCTTCATCAGGTGCTTTCTGCATATGCAGCTGTCAGCAAAACATGAGAGAAAAACTGAAAGAAAAACACACTAAAATAAATAAATAACTAATATCATATAAGAAAGCCCATTAAAAATGTGAATATAAGCTGTGAGTAAAAATGGTGCTATGGTATAAACCACCACTTTTAATTTATAGAAGGAAAGAAATCATTAAAAAATGTTATTATTTTAAAACCACGAAAAATGTAAAAAAAAAAAAAATGTCTACAACTAACGGAGCTTTTTAAATTCACGGTGCATTTCATCAGTTTTAAATGTGCTAGATGTATGGACTATTTTCACCTCCATAAAAACTCTATAAATAAAAAAAATCCTTCATTCAAGACTCAACTTGAAAAACACTAAAGTATTAACAACAAGTACTTTAAACGCTTGGAGTCCCTTTCAGTGATCGATATAATATTACTGGAATATTATTACTGACGCTTAAAAAATATTATACATGGTTATATATACAGCATTTTTCATGTAACTTGTAATGGTACTGGAGTGCATTTTTACCACTTTATAAACTAGTTAAAAGTTTAATCTACAGCATGGTATCACATTTTATAATTTCATCATGTGATTATAAAATTAAAATACTAGTACCTCTACACTAAACTAGTACCTCTAATATGTATCTTAGTATAGTATTTTAGTAAACACTGAGTTCTGTTCCACTACGCACAGTTTTTGATAACAGCTAGCATCTTTTGTGGTCCTTTTGAAACTAAAATTTTACTCAGGTGGAATTTGTGTTTTGGAGTCAAGCCCATAACAGGATATATTAACCTGCAGCATGTATTTTGACTGTTCTTTTGTTTCATTAAAGTTCAATACTGAATTGCTGGCTGGCTCTTGCAAGCTCAGATCCCTCTAAAACACAACTGTGTCTTAGTCACATGCTCCGTCAGAAGCTCAAATAAATCTTTGCTGCATGAAGCACATTTTGTTTGTGCACAGAACAGTCTTTCCCGTGGAAAACCCATGTTTGACACCTTGGAAGGACATTATTAGCAATCGTCAGGGTTTATGACTTTTGATGTCACCAATGACATCATCTCTGCAAGACAAGACATGGGGGAATTGAACTGACCGAGGGGGTAAGTGTTGTGATTGGCATCACTGGGCAGGGAACATTATGACTAAGCTCCCTTGTAGCACACACCCAGAGCTGTAAAACCAGCCATGTTAGCCTAATGTAACAAACCTCACCAATTTACAAGGAAACATAATTTTGCACTGTGACATTATGTGTGTATGGATCAACATCAGCACTATATTGTATTGTGAACAAAGTTTAACCTATTTAACTCTGACTAAACACTGTTAAATAGGGCACATTATTGCCTTGTCTCCTGTTTAGTTGACAAACAAAAGCAGTCTAAATTCTGCTTAAAGATGTTAGTTCTCAAGTTTTGGCAATTCCACCCTTTTATTCTCCTCCAAACAGTTTAGTTTCAGCTCTTCTTTTTCCACTGATTGCACTCCAAGAACTGTTACCTCAGACCTTTATACAGAGCAAAGTCAGCATATAAACTAACTTGAAGTGGATTCTGTGAGTTACAATGGCTCAGACACAATTGCGCCATTGGAGAATGTTTAGAAAATCCCACAGGGCAACAAACGGCGCACATTTCTCGCTCGCACATGCACATCGGTCCCACACGCATACACACACTCGACTTGTTTATCCTTCCATGCAGAACCAGACATGGTGCCTTGCGAGCTCTTAATCAAACACAAGTAGACCCCTCCCTCTCATGAGCACTGACCTGGCGATGAACCATTCATTATCTGCTACTCAATGCAAATTGCAGGTTGAGGAGCACAGTCTTGACAGATACATACTCAAGAGTTTAGAGAAATATTTGCTTCAAATGCAGGAGGGGGGGAGGAGGAGTGGTACCCCAGCAGACAGATGTCTTCAACCCCAGATATGTGCTTTCTCTGCTCCCTTGTGACAACCTCGGTCACTGGAGCAAAGCTGGACTTTAGCGAGGAACAGAGAGGGTTTAGTTAAGCCATGAGTATAGCGGTCACTTGGCAGCTTTGTTAAACTTTAAGACACCCTCTAACAACGCCCACCAGCCTCCCACCCTCTGACGCCTCCTCCTCCTCCTCCCCCGGGGTTGGTGGGGTCTTATCTCCAGTGAATGTGGGCTCCTCTGGCTTCACACAAAGCCTCATGTTGACATTCCAGAGGACCGAGCCTTGTGCAAACACACCAGGCCCCACCAGATGGCTAGGCGCGGGAGGACAGGCCTAGGACGAAGGACGCAGAGGAGGGCAAGGAATAACAGGAAGGAACAGCAGGATCAGAATGAAAATCACTTTTACCACCAAAGTGTCAGGCTACCCCAGCAGATCATCAGTCTGTCACACTGCCTGACGGTTTCAGGGTCACTAGCAAATCTGTGAAATGTGTCTTGAGCAAAAAGCCGACATTTCACCCTCACATTCAATTCAGTACTTACACAACTGAATAAGAAGTGCTCTCCTTGTGTCCTACCGGTCCTGCCCCGTCTCCCATATGTCATTTAAAGCTAATATTTGGGGGTCATTGGGTTAATCTTAAGGGCATTAGGTAACCATGGAGTAAAAAGCCCTCCAAATGAAAAACTCATTTAGGGCTTTGACTTAGCGTGGTGGGTCGTGTTTATCTGTGGAGGGCAGGAAAGTATCCCTGCTCCAGGAGGGTTTGGGGGATTTGTGTAGAAAAAACACACCAGGATGCTTTCACATTGCAGTGTTTTTACATTTCAGCAAACCTGTGCTGTGAATTACCTGTTGTAGGTTTTATTTTGGCCAATAAAAGCTATGCAAATTTTCTGAGGACATATGTAACAATACCCTTGCAATGCACTACCTTCAAATTGTGATTTAAACAATTATGATGTAAATGCATGCATTTTATTCACAGTGTAATAACATGCTGTGTTTTGCTGTAGCAAAAGCAAAAGTTAAGGCTTTATTGCCTATTTTGAATCAGCTGCTATTTGCCTTCACATGATCTGACTGATGACTGAGGTCAAAGGTAATTCATCCATTTATTTGCCCATTACATCATCATCAATACGTAAACAGAACTGATAATATGTCTTTTAAAAGAGCTAGCTTTTAGTTAGGCTCCATTACTGACATCAGATAAAGTGTATTTGTCTCTCATTAATGCAACAGAAGCTCATAGGGCACCTCATCGAGATGGAACAATACTAATCCTCTATTCGGTTTCCCTGGAGTCTGTGTGTGCCATCAGCTTTCAGCACAATAGAAAGCCATCCTGATAAAAGTGTGCAACAGTCAGTGTGGATATCCGGCTGCCTTTCTTCCCACTCCCCGCTTTAATGAGAGTGTATGGTGCTGCGGTTTATCCTGCCACTCTTCTTTCCAACCCCCCCCCTCCAGTCCTCCAAGGCTGTAGCTGCTTTCCCCCCTCTTATTCTATGGAAAAAGAGGAATGTTTTCTGACTGACTTTTCCCTCCAATCTCTTTTCAGGTTCCGGAGACATGAGGGGACACGTCTTATAGAGGAAGAATGGTGTGCATGTGTGTGTGTAGAACAAGTCCAAACCTGATGATAAAGAGGATCCAGATTTATGTTAAAGAACTTTTATCTAACTCTGTGTTTAACCTCACTGCCCGTATTGTTGTTCTGCTGCAGGTTTGGGCATACGTTTATCAGTTTTGTCTATCTGTTTATCCACTTCTTTGGTCCAGTCTTGAATGTTTTAACAAGATTAAGTGTAAATGCATTCATGGTGCCCAGAGCATGAACCCTGCTTTATTTGTTTATCCTTTTATTTGTTTATCAGCATGTCAAACAGGCTCGATTTAAGCCTGGGCATTTAACTGCATGCCATTCCCCTATCTCCTGTTCTCAACATGTGAAAAAATAATGCAGAAATACAAAAAAAAAGTGATCTTTGGTGAAACCATTTCATTATCTATAAGGTCAAAATTTTATTTTATGCAGAACATTTTATTTACATGATACCTAATAACATTAATCATTAATCAACCCCTGCACTTGTTCTTAGTGCCACAATAAATAATTGTCAACATAATAACACACAAATCTGTAATGGTGAAGGTAGTAACCTGCTAAGTGTTAGCATGTTAGCATTGTCTTTGTGAGCATGTTACCTTGTTAAAGGTAACATTTAGCTTAACGGACTGCTGACTTAGTAGTATCACATAGCATGATAGACTTGTTAATTCAATGCCTCTTATTTAACGAACTTGCAACAGTGAAATGATTATAATGAATGATGTGAATTATATCAATAGAGGCTATGTGATTCTCAAGGTTCTCACCCTGTGACCTATTGTGCAGCTCTATCACTACTATGTACTTGATAAGCAATCACCATTATAATACCACCACATCCGTGGTTGTCTCTATCAGTTACATTCGCTAATAGATCAACTTTGATTAACTTACATCAAAACAGATCAATCAACTACTCACTCTGTTGGATTAAATCTTTTCTGATAAGAGAAAAAAAGGGAAAATCAATCAGCTAATCAGAGCATCTATGAGTCTGCCAGGAGACAAACAAAGACTCTTTTGTCTGATCAGATTCAGACAGATCGGGACATAGAGACGCACTATCATGACAGTGATGAGTTCCCCATTCATTAACAAAATTGCTTTGACTACTGGCTAAAAATTCAGTATCTAACTTGATCACATTTATTTATTAGTGCTGAGCCTAGAAGTTTTGCATAAAGCCTGCGTCTATCAGGACAACATGATTCCCATCAAAATAAAGTGAACGTAGAAAAAAGGAGAAAATCTTCTGCCCAGTTACCGGCCCTCTGCAGGTTTGTCTATGTCTCTCTGACTAAAATGCAGAAGGTAATGAAAGAATCAAAATCCTGAGAGAAAAATACTTTCTCCTGAAAAAGCTTGATTAGCAGTCTTTACTGAGCATAATGACGGCTAGAGAAAAAATAACCAAAAATGTTTTATTCAAAGAAAATAAGATGGTAATTTTTGCTATTCACTGCAAAAATGCACAATTTTTTATTTAGTGCAACTTTAACAGCCAACAAAATCAAAGATCAGAGGACAAGAATTCATATTTTCATCATTTATTTCGCAAATGTGGCAAGAAACACTTGCAAAAGGAACATCTTAAAGTTGGTCCAGTAGAAAAAGACAAAAAAAAAAGAAAACACTTGAATGATTTAATACTTTGTTTTTCAGCTTTCAATTGTGTCAAGTAAATTTGGAGTCTCTACTAAGTCTAAATGAGGGAGCCGATTGCTGGTAGGTATTTCCAAAATCTTTTTCTTTCAATTATATATAAATATCCAGAAATAAATCTCGTTTCCTAAAGCAAAGCTAAGAAAGAGTAAAATGACTGGATAGAAATGACATCAACATCTACATAAGAAAGGGATTAGCTGACTATAAAATGTACAGTTTTTAAATTTTAACTTAATATTCACATTCATATATAAAACTTACAAAACCTGGATCTTTCAAAACCCACTAAAAATATCTTTTTTTCCTGTTACTGCTGAAAGATCATTTTAAATTACCATAAATTTAATGGATTATTCATGTATTATCAGCATCATTAATGTCATCATTTCTGCCATATTGTTTTTGTTCTTTTTTTCCAGACTTTTTTGATTCATCTAAAAAAAAAAACACAAGTCAATAAATTAACATGCTACCTCAGTCCCTGAAAGCCAATACTCGACTGTGTTACTGAGTGAGAGTAAGACAGGTGTTTGTGTATATTTAAGTGTGTATCCATGTCTGTATGTGTGAGTTTGTGTGTGAGGAGAAACATAGGACACATAGCCTGTTAGCATACCTGCCTCAAACTCAATGTAGGATGGGGAGGTTTGGGGTTATTTCGGAGTCCATACAAAAAAATAATTCATTGTAAATATATAATATATATTTATACATATTTGAATATATTTACAAATATACCCAGCACTATACATTATACTGTGTATTTTTTTTCTCCAGAATAATTGGGAAGGTTTATCGAGAGAACTGAAAAAGAAATGCATCATATTACAAAATAAACAGGGGAGCAGCTTCTATATGTGCTCTCCTTCTATTCCTCTGCTTTGTTAGTCGGAGCTCTGTCTCTCAGTCCTTTTCCTATTTGTCATCCTCTTCTAGTCCCTTGTTTTTGAGGTTCACATCAGTCCATACATTCCTCCAGGAGCAAATAACAGTCTTGGAATGCCAACCTCTGGAATTGGATCACCAAACAATTAACGTCATGGATTGTAAAAAAACAAAACATAACAAAACAAAGCAAAACAAAAAAACCCTCGGGGTAAAAACAGGAGAGCCAAAATGAGAAGTCTGCGTGTTTATATGCAGAGAGAAGAGGAGGAGGAGGGTCTCCAGGGCACATTAATTCATTCAGTCAGTGAAAACAGCTTCTGTTGGGTCCCTGTCCTCTTCTTTAAGACCTCACGTGAGAATGTAGTGTATGTTGTGTGCGCATGGCAGTATGAGTGTGTGACAGCAGCGCTGCCACCAGCCCAGTCCCATCTGGGTCCATTAGTCCATTGGGAGCCAGAGGGGGGAGTGGGGGGGCAGGAGGTTGGGAGGAATCGAGGAGAGGGTGTCTGTGCTACGTGTGTTTGGGACGCAGAGGGGTAAGACTGGGACAGGTCAAGCTCATGTTTTGACGTTTCCGTTGATGTGCTGGTACTTGGGGAGGCAGGGCTCATCCGGTAAGGGGTCGTGGGAAAACACAGAGTCGTCACCGGAGGAGCAGGAGCTGCGAGTGTCTGGGAAGCTTGGGGAATACTGCTCTGTTGGGGCGCACAGGTCCAGATACTCCTGCAGACAGAGATAAAAGGAAGAGAGGGTTCGTTTGAGGTAATTTACACTCTGATACAAGCTCTTATGTTACACAAGGAAAAGATGTTTTCAAAGGAGTTTGAGGCAAAAGACAAGAACAAACACAAGACCGAACACTAAGTGCTAAAATGCAGTCAAGAAGATGAGGGACTTTCCATAGAAGAGTGAGAGAGTATCACCTTCTTTTTGATATTGATCTAAACCTTGCAAAATCACCCTGCAAGGATTGATGGAACAGGACAGAAAAAACAATCTTCAACTGGATACTGTACAAAAATATTTGCAGGAATAATAGGTTATAAATTGAATGTTGGACTGCTGGGGCTTGAAGACAGCAGGGTTGACCTAGTTGCAGCTTTGGTCCATTACAAAATGTTCTAATGTGGTTGGGAAGTTGGGGAGAAGCGGATACTTTTAAGACCAGAGAACAGGGATAAAGACGTAGCAGTGCAGCTTTTAAAACATCCCTTCACATCACTCTCAAGTTCAGTCCAAACAAATCCGACATCTGACATTGGAGCATCCAACATAAACACGATAAAATGGCTGGAAAAAATAAAGAAGCTGGCAAAACACACGGCGCACCGCCTCCCCAATCAAACTGAAGACGAGTGTGGTCGAAAAGCCAGTGACATTCTGTTATCTCCTTAACTCAGTTCAGAGTTGTGGAGTTGTTTTGGTCTTTTCGTGTTAGCTATGGCACCCTTTTCTCCCCTCCTGGTTGTCGTTCATGGCTGTTATTGGGAATAGTTGTGCAGAGGAAGAGTTCTTGGGGTTTTCTAGAATGTGAGTGCTGGCTTCCATTTTCCCAGCTCGACACGAGAAGGCTCACATTACTAAAGACCTCCACATCTGCCAGCGGTTTGGGGCAGAGGGAAAGGGGGAGGGAGAAAAAAAAAGGCAAGAAAAGGGCGCTTTATTACATTTCAAAAGTTCAAACTCAAAGTTGGGCTTTTTTGGCATATATTCATGGAGTTCCAGCTCGAGAGCAGACGAGTCTTGACAGCTTTCCATCGGCGGACTCTTTTCAGGTCAGGCCGCGGATATCACAAAAGACAGGAAGGGGAATGGAAAGAAACACGGGCTATTATAGGGAGCGAGGCATGGATGTGATGATTGGGCAACTTCACTAGGCCGTAGCGGCCATGTTGGGCCTGGATCAAATCATCCGGCCATTTTTCGGTCACTATTTAGTCCTTTTGTCAGCAACGTGGCTGCTAATGCTCCTAAAGCTTTCAGCAACATTCTGCTGAACTCTACATGCACTGGCAAGAGTGTGATTTAGTTTGGATAGAAAATCATGTTACTGTGTGTAGGAATGTATCATATTATTCTGTTTTATTGTTCTGAAACGCCAGTCTCTTATTTGCCAGGAAATTATAGGGTTAGTGTAGCACAAATTCTGACCACCCTGAATCCAGTAATTTTATGGAATAAGAACGTTTGTGAGGAAGAACGAGCGAGCTGCACTCACCTCATTGGTGCTGAGGGTGAGGATGCGATCCAGATCCTCTACTAGCTGCTTGAATGTTGGTCTCTGGGATGAGATGGCATGCCAGCAGTCTTTCATCATCATGTACCTGAGAGACAGACAATCACAATCTGTTTACTCATGGAGAAGAATGGATTAAGGAAGACAAAACAGATTAATTTAGGGGATTGTTTTTTTGCCTTTATTTAGTCTGCCCAAGCTTTGCCACTCCTCATCTACCTCATCCTCAAGTTTTTCAAATGTGCCAGCTGAAATGACTTATGCATCTGGACTCAGTCTCAGAGGATAAATCAAAAACAGCAGGTGTTCTCTGACACCCTCTCATTTTGAAATTAATTTTGGTCTGCAAACACTAAAAGACTCTGGCTTGCTTCTGATGACAAACATGCTTTCCAGAGTTTTGAATTTTTTGAATGCTATAAACTGTGTTTGTCATGCACTGCCATTGTGTCTGTTTCTACTTTGTTCTCCATCAACCCTTTTCATTGTGGCACTGCCGCAGAGCTGTGCCATTGTCCTCCCACTGTAGAGGACTCATTGTGAATGAGGACACTGATAGCAGCCAGGCACAGCTGTGCAGAGGCCCGACAGAGTGGACACAGAGCCCTGGAGTCATGGATCTGATGGAGACTGGGATGGCGTTAGAGTCTGGCTGTGAAACCTAGTGTGTAATTGGGTGACGGCGTGGCTAGGGAGGATTTAAGTTTGGAAGAAAAAGCAAAAACCAAGGCTCTTACAGCTCGTTGGTGCAGTTGCCAGGCTTGTCCATGCGATGTCCCTCTTTGAGCAACTTGAAGAGCTCTTCAACAGGAATGCCAGGGTAGGGGGAGCCCCCTAGGGTGAAGATCTCCCACATCAGCACCCCAAATGACCAGCTGATGAGATACAAACACATAAATTACAAATATAGATAAGAATGGCCAAAATCCAGTAGCATTTCTCTATAAATAATGCTCAGGCGCTCTCAGTCTTTTTTAACAATATTAGGGACAAGTGTCACTGTCATTGACTCTACAGTAAAATTCAAGTACTTTAAATTGACAGATTACACAATTTCTTTAAACCAACAGTAATTGATGCATATTGTCACCAGCTGTTCATGACTACATGTACATAACTTTGTATAACTTTGGAAGCATTAAGTAATCCAGGAAGCAAACAAGTATGAAGACATGTACAGGAAGACATTTGGTTTACATCAGTAATTGTGTCGATGAAACATTTGAAAGTGTTGGAAATTGAGCATTTTCAAGGACCACATTTGAGTTCAAGCATATTCCTATCTTGAAAACATAAAATCAAGCACTTTCCAAACTTTTCAAGACTCTGTTTGTACGACCGAGAACCGATAATTTACATTTAGTCCCTTAGCCAAAGTTTGGAAACAACTTCAACAGTGTGACTGCAGTGGTGTCAATGCCTTCTTTCTGCCGTCCGGTGGCTTGTGGTGCGAACCCGCTCCCAGTGCCACTCTGGTCCTGATCTCAATGACGGTTTTGTGCCTGGCCGGAGAGTCACACAGCCTGGCATTGTCCGGTCACACCCCACCAAAACAAACAGTGGACCACCCACCGCAAACAAAGGAGGATGGAGAGGTCCAGAGATGGCTAGTGACTATTAACGATTAGCTTCTTCCTCATCTGAGTATCCGGTCATTAAGTATCAGTGGTTCCATGCTGCTGATTTCCATCACTGTCACTCTGCATGTTTATATTAGAGAATGTGGATGCACAGCGTCTCAAATGAATGATTCTTGCACTGACAGCATGCTTCATTCAAGTCAACACAAAGGTCGTATTATAACATGCAGACACGCTTGTGAACACTAATGTGCAGCGAGTCACAGGCCATGCTAGTGGTCCAACTATGCACGTAGGCATGGTCAGGCAGGTTGGGCGTTTATCAGTTCCTCCATCTGTTTACACAACCAGCCCTGAGTTTGTTCCCTCTATCACTGTGTTGTATCTCTCCACTTGTTGACACACACACATCTCTCCTTTCTGTGCTACTTTGTAACCGTCGCTCAGTGCTTGTCATCATGTTGCTCTGTGCGTGTTGGAATCCACATGCAACCAAGCTTGACTCACCAAATAAACACACAAACCAACATGCTCCGGGTCATTTTAACCGACCCCTCATTGGGCCTCCCCAGTGTAACCAACTAGATACATAATCTACATGTAAACAAGTAAACCAATCAGTGTTAGAGTGACTTTGCATATACAAACTTCAACCACTGGAGTCACATTTATTTCTCATTACATTCATGAGTTTGTGCCTTTTTCTGTTGCTGAAGTTTATGATATCGACTAAAAGCAACATGAATGTGAAAACCAGTCAGAAAACCGGTCGATGCGTGTACATGCATGAGTGGATCTAATAAAATATGGAGATTCAAGAAAACATGATATAGGAGCTAATGCAAAAAAAACAAAAAAACAGTTTTTCTCTAGTGGGGGCTGGTGGGCATAGGCCTCTGCAACATTACCTCCACCAGCCTGGCCATGAACCATCCCTCTCTCTTGGCTCAGCAACAACCCTTCACTCTAGCCCACGCCTGCTAGAGCCGGGTCTCCTGGGCCCATTTTTCATAACAGCAAGAGGCCTGTTTCATTGGAATTCATGTATTCATTTAATCTGATGTCATGTATGGATTGCCTACGCTCCTGGTGATGTTTGACTGTGAGCCCATCACGCTCCACCTTCATCCTTCCTTTCCCTTGATACGCTATGTGAAAAAGCCAATTACTAAAAGTGAGTGATGAAACGTAATTAGCGGTGAGCTGACAGAAAGGACTGCAGTAGCCACTTCATGCCTGCAGCCCCCCATTCAGCCCCCTGTATTCCCCCTGTTTATTGACCGGTGCTGCGCTATGAAACATGAAGGGCACCATGTATACAAACACATTTTATTTATGTGCACACACACGCAAGCAAGGACAGTGGAGTGATTTTCTATCCAAGTGCTTAACTAAGATGAGCGCTATGTTTAGTGTGCTACTAGTGTATGACTCACAGACACACACACACAAAAATCTGCTTTCCCTGGGGTCAGCATGCAAGGCATTTATCTAATTGCCACATACACTTTCTGCTGCCAGTGTCTGGAGCAGAAACTTCAAACAACACTGTCAGAACGCATAAGACTCAAACACCAAACAGAGAGCAACGCTCTTCCTTTGTTCTGTTTTTAGAATGAGAACTCTGGATCTTAAAAAAAGAAAGAGACAGAGACGGGTCAGCAATTCACATACCAGATGAATGAAAATCAGAAAAGGAGGCGGGGTGGGGATTATATTGATCATGTAACGGCTCTAAAAATGTTGAGCCCCATGTTCAAAGTGTTGCTAAATGAGGAGGGTGAAGAAAGGGGTAACAGGATGAGGTTGAAGGAGGATGAGGCCCGCGTTGGAAGGCCGCAGCATTGTTGCATTCAGACATGTGTGGAGGCCCGAAAGAAGGGGAGACTTCCGAGCTGAGCCGGAGGGGTGAGTCGGTTGGGGGAGGAGGTGCTGGTGGGCTCTGGGCTCCTTCTAGGGCCCTTTGAAGCCGGTCAGATTAGTAACACGGCATTGGCTACAAGTCTAGCGTGAAATCCTCACTTTTGCCACAGACCGGCCAGTACTGGACCCCTATAGGCAGCCACCCCCCACCTAACACTCACCAGCACTGCACCAAAACACCTCACCCATCCCCTGCTCCTGAAATCCTGAAAAACAACCCTCTGAATCCGACAGCTGGGATCAAAGTGGAAGCTCAAAAGTAGCAATAACAGAAGGTTCATATGCACCATTAGTGTGTGTAAATTACATCTCTATCATGTTTCTGTGTTTGTTGGACACAAAAACTGATTGTTGTGTACTTACACGTCACTCTGGTGTGTGTAGACCCGGTCAAACAGCGCCTCCGGAGCCATCCATTTTACTGGGAGACGACCCTGAAGACAAACACAGGTGATAGGTCAAAACAAAATCTACACACCACTCACACATGAATTTCTTAATTTCTGCCCAGGAAAGCATGTCTGGATCCATTTACAGCTCGGAGATCTCATTACTCCTGCAAAGGCTGCTGTGTGAAAACAGTCTGGGGAATAAGGCACAAGAGCGACTGTCTGGGAGGAGGATTTCCCAGAGGAACATTTACATTGTTAAAGCAATAGAGCTGATAAACGGTCAAAGATAAAGGAGAGTTTATCTCTATGTGCCATTATAACACTGGCTGGGAAGCTAAGCACAGCTGACAAGGTGACCTTGGTCAATACCTGTGCGGTGGAGGAATAACAATAATAAACTCATTAGACAATCTTAATGAGAAAAAAACACCACAGTAAGTAATTTTATAGAAGTTTTTCTTATCATAACTGGCAAAAAGACAGCTACTAACAAAATGAGACATATTCAGGAAAATGGTAAGAAACATAATAATAATAAAACTGGGATTTATTTATTACACTAAGACTCTCTTGTGTACCTACAATACACCATAACAGGGTAATGGTTATTGAACAAGAATAGGAGATCTCTCTGTTCTGTTCCTATCAAGTTAACCAGAAATAGGCAGAAATAAAACAACTGCGGCACTACAATGACGGCTCTGTCTACATCAGTCGCTGTCGTCATTGTCCTAATCATCATTACCATCAACATCATCTCATATTGTTGTTGTTTCTCTTGCTGTCAGCTAGTTCTCAGCATGATTGTGCATGCGATGAAAAGCCATCCATGCATACTAAATGAGGATGTGCAGGCAATGCTGCTCTGCGGTGGGAAAGACGGTCACCACTGGTCCACTATGGACATGTCAGTTATGTTTAAGCGGCTCCCCCTCTCCCTCTCACTCCGTCTCTCTTTCTGGCTAATTGTACAAGTGTCTATGGCACTAAAGGAAAAAGAGACTGAGGGACAAACAAGGCAGAGTCTCCAGAAGCACTTCATTCACAGGCTGCCTGGGAACCTGCAGCTTCTGCCAAGACACCAGCCGAGGGAAAGAGTGCGATAGAAAGATGAGAGAAGGGATTGAATTAGAGAACAGAGAGAGAAAGAGAGAGAGAGAGAGGGGTGGACTAATCTCACACTGCAGCTCTCAAAAACATTCCACCGCCTTTAAAGCGCACATCCTTCAATGCGTGGCATGCAGGTTCGAGGACTCACATTGGTTGTCTTTTTATAGTAGTCGATGTTATGGACGTCCCTGGCCAGGCCAAAGTCAGCGATCTTCATGACGTTGCTCTCTGTGACCAGGACATTCCTGGCTGCCAGGTCTCTGTGTATACACTGCAATGGAGAAAGTGAGACAAGAGGAGGGAGGGGAAAAGAAGGGGGAGGTCACAGAGAGGAAAAAGTGAGCAGAAGTGAAGAATAAGACAGTTACCTCATTGCATAAATAAATCAGGTCTGAAACAGGTGTACACTTAATTTGGAACGGTGTTAAAATGTTTGCGGTGCATGTAATCATCCAGAAATCTCCTGCACAGTGGTAGCACTTGACTGCATTACATGACGCCACAATGACTGCACCGACACGAACATGTCTGGATAAGTAAAAATTCCTCACATACTTTGCCACATATATGGCCGGAGCTGTTTCTGTGCAGCAGTGCGCATGTGCGAGCATGCCCGTGCGTGTGTGTGCATGTGCGTGCGAGACAGTATGCTCTGTCACATTCCAACAGTGAGAGCGAGCGTGAGGCTGCTTTTGGCCAACGTGGCCGTACCCCCATTGTGAAAAACTCGCAATTCTTCCACACAGAGGGGCTTTTGTCGTGGAATAAGAGACAATGCAGGGATTGGGCAGGGGGTCAGGGAGGTGTTTTTAGGAGACAATATTCCCACAGTGACGCACAAGCGAGCTTCCTACGTAAAACCATTCCTGGATCCAGCACATCAAGAGTTCTGTGCAGGCTACTGGCACAGAGATCTGTCTAAGCAATCAGGTCGGGGGTGCTGATGTGAGAACAGGACTTTTTTGTTTGTGTGTGTCCGCCGCTTACCTTCTGTGATGCTAGGTACTCCATGCCTCGTGCCACCTGATAAGTGCAGGAGACCAGATCTTTGAAAGTAAGCTGTTCGTCTGACACACGGGCGATGTCATAGGAGTACTCCATGCCTGGCGGCCTGCGGGCTCGGAGGTACTCCCTAAGGTTGCCTTTGGAGGCGTACTCCACTATCACATAGAGGGGGCCTGCAGCGGAGGAAAAAGAAGACCCAGATTAGCTCCTGAACATGGTGATAAATGATTCCCTTTGAGGGAAAGTGACACTGAACAAAAATCAGAGTGAATTTTTAATGGAATATCATACATAACTCTCGTTTGAACATTAAGACTTTAAGTTTTATGCTTGCTACAAGAAAAACTCAGACTGTCCATTCTTGCATCCCAGCATTTATGTACTTTTTAAAAAAATCTAAATTATCTAACACAAGGAATAATAATAAATAATCAGAATAATTTAAAAAAATATGCTCAGCTCTGAAAAGGGGGATAATTGCAAGTGGATTGCATATTATTTCACAATCAAGGTTCCACTGATCCTTCTGAATTGCTTTGAGAATAAAATTCCTGGAGTGTTCAGCTTTATCCACTTTTCACGTCCAATTCCATTTCAATCTCTCCACATGACATACAAATGACTTCCAGCTCCCTTCCAAAAGTTATAACGCCTTGTCCTTCGCTACCTGTCTGATGTGGTCTGATGCCACATTTTATCAGTTTGAAGTGTGCAGCAACTTTTAGAGCAGCATTACAAGGATAATCAAGCTGCCTCTGCAGCACCTTAAAACATAATAATACTCAAATTACTATTGCTAGAAAACCATACAATCTTCCACATTTATCTGTTGTAAAACATGTTTGTGTATGCTGATTCCCCTCTTAAGGTGGTACCTCGTGATGTAATACTTACCATCTTGTGTACAGGCCCCCAGAAGATTAATGATGTTCTTATGTTTGCCAATCATCTTCATCATTTCCATCTCTGACACCAGGTCAGACAGGTCTTTCTCAGTCGCATCATCTAAGAACAAAAGATTTTTGGATTAAAAGATGTCACTAAAACCTCAGCAACAAAACAAACAGGGCCCAGCCCTGCCTTTCCTTCAACCTGTGACTCAGGACTCCATTGCTGCCCTCTTGACATAACACCTTGTTTTGTAGGTGCTTCTGATTAGGTGCGGCTGACAGACAATGTGGGCTAATATTACGGCAGCGAGGGAAGATCCTTGCACAGACTACAGAGGCATCCTTTCAGTGGCGGAGGGGAGGGAGGAGGAGGAATTACGCTCAATCTGGATTCATTATCTGCTGCACAGGCTCCGTTTTCATGGGCCTGATTGAGCCAGTGAAGCTATTCGGACCGACACAATGGCATTGCCTGCATTCCTCTGCACCATTACTTTACCTGGAGTCATTCTAAAGAGCCGATTTCCATTGTAAGTGTTGGTCTACTGGCCTGCTGCTGTACCTGATCTAACCGCTCCCCCCAAACCCCAAACCTACCCAGTGCCCCCTCCTGCTGCTTTCATTAATCATAGCAGTGCTGCTAGAGTGACTTGCCTCTTTGTGTGGGTGCTGACTGAGCTCCAGCCAGCTGCTGCTCTGAGGTCAGGTATGTGACCGCCTCAAACCTTTACCTACCCAACCCGTCTCTCCCTAGCCGTCACTCAGCAACCACCAATAACGAATAATAATGACAGCCCCAGGCTCCGCCTTGCACCTCTGCTGAACCCTAAACGGACCATAAATCACCCATAAAATGTGCTCAGTTTGTCCACACAACATAATGAAGCAGTGTAAGTCTTATCCCAGTGCTCTGATTCTCTAAGTCAGATGTTTACCATTACAACTTTACTGTGATTGTGCAGCAGCAGCAGAAAAACCACTTACCTTTCAGCATCTTGACAGCAACAGTTACAGCCTCCTTGGGTTTGTCCTTATCGATGCCCAGTGCCTCTGCCATGACGACTTGGCCGAAGCATCCTTCACCTAGGGGCTTGCCCAGGGTCAACCTGCAGATGAGGGGGCGGGAAACAAGGAAACAGGCAGGAAACTGTTAAGCTTCTGAAACACAATCTAAAACTCATCGACCTGATCGATTCACTCCCTGTGCAGAAATAAAGAACGAGCGTGAGAGTGAGAGATGGAATGAGACCAGGCACCAAGCCAGTTTCTCAACCTCACCCTGTGCATTTTTTTTTTTTACTACATCGCTCTCCATGTTTCAATCAGATTGTGTCTCTGTGAGTGCTTTATTGGCGCGGTGGCTGAAGCCCGTGCCAGGGCAGTAGGTAGGAAGGCCGGCATGGCAACGATAATCACCTGATAAAGCCAGGGAGAGGCACTCATTTCTAAACTGTTTACCCTGCCTTGGCATGTTCCAATATACACTCTTTACAAGTCATTACACAGGGCTCAGCTTAGCCCTGACACATTAGCCTGTGACAGATGGAGAGCTGGCTTTGTGTTGTCACACAGGTGGGCCTGACTATAATACTAGATGGAAATTTAAGTGCTGTTTTATTGTAAGCAATGTCACAATATATGGTGTGTTAAACTTGTTCAAAGTTTACAGCACTGACTGATGAAGCAAGGAACTTAAACTCACACAAATGCTCTTTCACAGCTATTCATCAGAGCCAGGACTCCTGTCTGACCCCTGAACTAGCAGTGCACTTCTGTGCTTCTTCATTTGATTGACAAGTGTGGGTCCCTCCCCTAAGGCCCAGCATCCTGGCTATGTAAACACTCACACAACCCGCAGCAGAGGCTTGGGCCTGAGGCCGGCGCCCTGCTGTAGTAACACAATCCCCTATCTGTCCTCACACACTCGCCACACTCAATGGCAACTATTCTGTCCATCCAGCCCCACATAATCAATGTTATTTTTCCTGCACGCAGACCGCAAACGTTAGCATTCCTCAACATTCTGCAATCCCCAACATGATCCCTCAGGCGTTGGTATGACAGGCGAGAAATAAATGACCGAAACACAGAGACACACACAGATTTGTTCATCCTAGACAAAACTTCCCCCTTGGCAGCTCATCAATTAAAATCGAACCTTTTTTATCACAATGCCATTCTGCATGCATGTTTGTTTGTTTCTTTTCAGTGGTGAGTCATGGTAAGAGTTTGAATGCACTTTCTCTTTTAAAACAGTTATAACAATAAACTGGCCTTCATGTTTATGGTGTGGGATTTCCCTTTTTCTTTGCAAACCAGAGGCCTCAAGTGGGTATTAAACTATTGTAACCTATGCTGTCGTATTAAATCCACCCTAAAGCTTATCACTGGCTGCTGCAACTGTGACTAACCGAAACCTCAGCGGTGCTAATTCCTCTGGTATGAAACCGAGCAAACACTCCTAGGCCAAACACGCAGATGAAAGCAGCGAGCGCTAACCAGTAATTAGCGGAGCTTCATTCCTCGCCATCAGAAGCATGTGTGTGAGTGAGAGTGTGATGCAGCAGCGGTCGTCATGATGAGGCAAGATCAGGTCACTTTACTCTGGCCTTTATCTCAGCCACAGCAACCATTACTCACCAGTTAGTCATGATTGCCTGTTGTCTACCAGCATTAACGGCACTCTTCACCTGAACAATACTTATCTGATCATTTAACAGCCAAGATACAGTGAGACAAAAACTCATTGTTTTTGTAATCTCTGTGTTATCTTCTTCTGTAGTGGGCCCTTTTTAGCCAAAGATAATTGTATGGGCATTGAGGACAAGAACAAAGGGTGTGGCACTAAAATTTTTCATGCATACTGTCAAACGGGTCCAGTATGCTTAAATCCTGATTGGTTATTAGGAATATTGTTTCAGATAAAAGCTGCACAGCTGAGCACATCAGCATTTTAAAGGCTTTTTTTTTAAATCCTGTTGTGCAGATGTAGAATCAGATTTACATAATTATATATTTTGCATTTGAGATAGACTTTCAATTAGGACTGGGATGCCATTTCCATTCTCACTGCAAAATATAAATCTTCATGAGTCACTGAAAGCAGTTGAATAAATACGCCAAATGACTTACTGTGCAAGTATGTAACACTAGCGAGGAGACAGTACTGGCAGAGAGAACCGTGGACGTCACAGGACAAGGCAGAAAGTGGTCGTGCACATGACAACTGACAGCCCTCACCTGTCTCGGGCAAACTCCCAGCGTGGATCCTCTGGAAGGTCATACTCAGGGATTGGCTCATCGTGCGCAGAGCTTCGCCGTGTTGTGATGCGAACCAGCGGCGTACTGGAGTTCATTGAAGAGCTTGAGTCTGCCGACACCTACGGGTGGAAAGAGATTGGCTGATCACCGTGGCCTGGCTTCATAGGTCATAGAGAGCTCCAAGGCATCACTAGAGGAGTCTGGGAAGATGTGTACTTAAACGTTTGATTGACTGAGGTACTTTTGTTGACATTCTCTGTAGCGTTTGCATGTAGGTCACACTGAATATTTCCTTAATTTCTATGGTTAACGTTTTAACAAGACCTGTCTCAAGGCCAGACATTCATTTCAGCGATCATTAAGAAGTGAACAACAACTGTAATTTTGACAAATGTGCGTTAATCATGCAGCCTTGCCACTGTCCCCGGGGCTCATCTCTCCTCTCTCCACCCTAACCTTACCTTGACACTGGAATCAGGCTCTCCGCAGAATGTAATCCAACTCTTTCTTGTACCTTTTGAAGCATACCTTTTGGTTTCCCTTGAGGGAAAAGCATGGCTCACACAGGAAAAGAATCTGGCTGCAGTTTGAGGAAGCAGTGCTAACTTGCTCAGAAATGCAATGTCGATTGGAAATGTGTTTGGAATTCCTTTTTGTTTGCACAGTCCATGTAATAGCTAATAATAATGTATCTATTATTTTTTCAGAATCAACCTCCTGTATTTATCTATGAGAATTATCTAAAGTTTATTGCCTGTCAGTATATTTCTTCAGTGTGTCTGCAGAGTGTGTTTTTTCTCCTCTAGGGGTGTTAGATGCCTTTAGAACTCTTTATCTACTTTCTGTTACCTGGCGGCGCAGAGGGATCTGCTTGCTCAGTTTGTGGACTGCCGGCTGGCCCCCAAAGTCCGGTTTCTTTGCTGTGTTCCTCATGCGGCACACCACCACAATGCCCACCATGCAGGCGATGAGGAAGACGCCGGCGCAGTATATCGCGATCTCCACATAGTCTGGGGAAAGTGGCCCTGGGGATTTTTCGAGGGCTGAGGAAAATAAAGGTTGAGCAGTGAGACAGAGTGCAGGCGAAGAAAGTTAGAGGGAGACGCTCAGAGTTCCCTCTCTCACTGACACACAGACGCACACGCATTGGTGACACGCAGGCACATTCTCCATTTGAATAGACGCACATGGGTATCAGACAGGCGAACACGGAGACAGATGCTATGGAGATGACTCATGCGTTAATGTAATCACCATCAGCAGGCAAACTAAACAGAAATGATTTTGTAGCATCCTCCTCTCTCTTCTTCTTCTTCTCCTTCTTAGAGTACCAGCACGCCTACTTTTTTTTTTTTTTAATTTAGCATAGCTGTAGAGGGCTTAACAGTCTCAACAGATTTTGAAACTTAACTCAGGCCGAGCAACAGGCCTGCATATGTCTGCAGTCTGTGCTAATGTTGGAGACACGCGAGCACAAACACAAATATACACCCACGGATGGCGGAACAATACGCGCTTCACTTCAGATCGCAAACAAGGGAGAGCGGTGTCCTTCGTGGTTGCACGCCGCCTGAACTTCCTGTCGAGGAAATGGGCTGAGTTTCTGTGTGTGTGTGTGTCTGTATGTGTGTGCTATAGATATGGACTGTTCCATAATGCATAGCCCTCCAGACCACAAACAAGGCTCTTGTGCAGGAGGAACCAACCAAGCAGCCTGTCAGCCAGCTGGGGGTGAAGGTACATGGTAGGAACCTTTTTTTTCTGTCTGCCTTATATATCTGCTGGTCCAAAAAAAACCACACCGCACACACAGAAGCCACAGCCTCAAAGGCGCCATCGGTGCAGATAGAGCACATCAAGGGCAACAAATAATATATATTACTCCCAGAGGAAAGGGCCTGCCTGTGATCCTTACACTGTACTAAACTGTCCTCTGGTTACAACATTAAGGGGAAAATCTGTTGAAGCTGCAGACTTTCAGCTACTCTCATCGATTTCAACTGATGCTCACACGACTTTCTGCTATAACTCACACAGAAACATTTGACTGTAAAGCCTAAAGTTAACTTAGGTACTGACACTTAGTTTTATGTATTTGATCCCTTGGTGTGCATAATTACAGAGCAGACATACAGGGACGGACAAAAATAGGATAAAACGAGCTGATGAATGAGGGCACACAAACAGATAAACATTCACATGCACAATTCACAGTGCAGAGGCGGAGATGTTTGGCCCTGATAATTTAGAAAGCCAAGCCAACTTGCAGCGAGTGTTGTGCTTTACCTTTCAGCCTTTATTTCAAGGAGAAATAAGGATCTTAAAAGAAGCCAATTATCAGAGCCAGGAAGATGAAAAAGTTTTGGTGAAAAAAAATGATTTTTTTTTTTGACATGCAGGCTCAGAACCAAAATGTGGCACTGAGAAACTTTCCCCCAAGGAGCAGGAGAAACATGTAACAGAGGGAAAGGAGGAGGCAGGCGACAAACCCTCCCTTCCCTTTGGAGTCTGGAGACACTCTAGCTGCTCCGAGAGCTTCACTTCCGTCTCGGAGTTATAATAAGTCGTCAGCAAACTACCCCGTTATCTGCTCTGAGCTTTCAACAGCTCGCCAATCCAGATAATATTGTAGAATATATGCTCACTGCTCCTTTGTTACATTGTCTTGGATGTTGACCCTGCTGATTCATCACAGTAATTTAATATTTGAGCTGTGTGCCTCAGACTCCAGAGGGAGGACTTGCCTTCCATAGAGGTCATTGAAGTGACATAAGCCAGCCGTTTTAGAAAAGGTTGAGAGAAAAAGGAAAAGAGAGGACGGCATAAGAGTGTATATACCTGGAAGCACCGTCAACCAAGCAGTGTGATAGGAGATCCCAATAGAATTACCCGCCAAGCACGTATACTCCCCAGCATCTTCAATTGTTACATTGGGCAAGTAGAGAACTTCTATTTCCTTATCAGTGGTGTTAACACCTGCGGTCTGGAGAGAAGGAGGAGAGGAGGAAAATAAGAAAGAGAGGGTGGAAGATAAGAGCAGTAGAGAGAATGGAAAGCAGAAATGGGTAGGGAAGGTCACAGAGACAGACAGAAGAGCACAGAGAGAGAGAGAAAGAGAAAAAAATGAGACCCACAACACCAAGAGAGAAATAATAGGAGCTGGATGTCGTCCATCGTTGAGGTCCAATCTAGAGCAAAGGATGCTGGGAGTTTCCATGGGTGAGGATGAAGACGTGTCTTAAACAAGGGTACAGATAGAGCCCAGTATGTCACCAAAACATGAGGAAACAGAACCAACACACCCAAAAGGTCCCCATCACCAACAGAAGAGTCCAGAGGCCAGTCTACTCCAAACACAGGACTGGACACATGCACACGACACAACACAACACAGAGCGCATGGAGAGAACCGCACTGCAACACCCAAACACCACCTTGACACAGCTTGCAAGAGAGATCAAGATGTGGAAAAAATGTAAGGGATGGCAAAGTGAGATGCTAGCTGTGACAATTTCGGTGTCTGGTTTATGCAGGTGGAGCCAGTGCTTCCATGGCTGCATGAGTCGCAGCGGAGGGAGCAGCTAAAAACACAAGGGTCTGACATTAGGGGGGTTAGAGAGAAGGTCTGTGAGCCCCAGCACCACAGAGAGACCACCAGCAGGACCACCACAGGGACAACGCCCAGGGAACCACACCGGGAGGGGGGAGGGAGGGTAGGTGGGGTCAGGTCTCAGTGGTTACCTGGGATGACAGTCAACCAGCCCGACTGGCTGGCCTCGCCTATATAATTGGAGACTTTACAGATATACTCTCCCGCATCGTCCTCCGTCACATTGGTGAGGGTGAGCATCTCCACGTCCGAGCTGTTAATGCCTGAACGCTGCAATCCACACACACACGTACTTAGACATGAACATGTAAAATCTGACAATATGTACAGTTCATCAGACAGACATCTAAACATAATCTCAATCTGCTGGAGGGGGGAAGAGATCAGGAATCACCACCAAGAGCCAGCACCTATCAGCTCATATGGGAGGAAATGGAATGATTAGCTCCTTCTGTGTCTTCGGAAATTCATCTGTAACACCTGCAACCACTAGAAAAACAACAAAACAGAAGGGAAGATTTGCATCTAAAAAAAGGGGATAAAATCTAGAAGACTAAGTGCAGGAATTTACCTTCAGCACCCGGACATAGGGGTGTCCGTCAGGGCCGTAGCGACTGCCGTTCTGAGTGATGTGTTTGAGCCACTGGATGTGAGGTTGGGCGTCACTGTAGACCTTACAGACGAAGCGAGCGTCTTCCCCAACGTGAACAGTTGTGTTGGCTGGGAGACCAGCCTGGAGAATGGGCCGGTGAGGGGACCGCTCTGTGGAACGGGAGGGAAACATCAGCTTCAGGATGTCGGTTTAATATTTAACTGACAGGTTAACCAACATCAGAAGTGTCTTAAAAACTCACTCTTTCCCACCTAAATCAAATCTGTAATTTAAGGATGTTTAATGCTTGCAAAAGCTTATCTTTGCAAAAGCAGAACTTCACTTACAGTAAGTGTGAATTTTTCCCAGCAACCCTGACAGGTAGAATCATGACTGTGCTGCCTCTTTCTTATCTCAGAAGCATTTAGAGGCTTCACTCAAAACAAAGAGACGGAGGCATTTATCACGAAGAGATAAGGAACTCGGCTGGAGGAGGACTTCTATAGAGTATGATGTATATGCTGCATGTGGTGAGGGGGGTTAAGCAAAAGTATAAGCGCCAGTCTAAGGAGGTGAAACACCTCCATGGGACCCCCCCATCACCAGCTATCTGCATTCTCTGACAAGCAAACATTTGGCCTGCGAATCCAAACAGAGCGAGACCTGTTGAACAATGCCTCCTTTCAAACACTACCCGGCCCTCACAACCACACTGAGGAGCCCCCCAACCCCCCACACACTGACAGCAACCACCCGCTGCCACCATGGTCACACACACACACACACACAAAATGACATCACTTGGCCTGGGGCACCGCACTGCCTTTCCAAAACAAAGCCTCAAGGTAGGTGCAGTGATCAGTGTGTGTGAGCGTGTGTGTGTGTGTGTGTAAGGTCAGGGGGGATGGTCAGAGGGCGAGGCTGTGTGATGAAGGGTGGAGGCTGGGTTTAAGAAGGAGGACTAAAAAAGGGAGAAAGAATTAGCAGGGTGAGTGGAGGAAAGAAAGGGATCAACAGATGGAGAGTGCAGGAACTAGGAGGCAGACACTTCTTCCATATGTCTGTCTGCCTGCCTGTCTGTCTGCCTGCCTGCCTGTCTCCCTGCTCCATCTCTCCAAAATCTGTCAGATCAGATGATTCCCACCCCTCCTTCCTCTCTCCCCCATCTCCCTCCTCCTTCCTGCACATTCCTAGGGCTTGCCTTGTTTACCCCCCCCCTTCATTTTCTCTCCTCCTCCACCTTTCACAGGCCTCCTCGCCGTCATGATCTTTGCCTAACAGAGAGAAGTTATCAACTTGAATCTAACAGTCTGACACTAAACACTCCCTTTATAAAACCTACTAAACAACATGCTGCCTGGCATGATATACATTTACTGCAACAGGCAAAAGGAAAAAAGCAGTCATCCAGAGAGACAAAGACCTATTTTGGAGCTGCCATATTTAAAAAAAAAAAACTCCCTCTAACCTTCATTATAGCTGATCCAAATGTTAGCTGGAGCATTTAGAGCTGCACAGCTAACAACTCAGACCAAATGACAAAATGAGGGTGCAGTGCCAGAAAATAGGCCACATCATAATTATGGAGAAACCTCAAAACAATAAAAGTTTGTGAAGCTATTCTTGCTGAAATTAGATAAAGGAATAGTGTGTGTGTATGTGTGTGTGTGTAGGGGGGGGTGGCGGCATGGGAGGGAGGTGCAGTAAAGCTTCTTTATCGACCTCATACAAGAAAGCTACACTTTAGGAGGAAAAGGCATGAAAGGAGGCAGACAAAGGAACTGCAAAAGAAGGATTTGAAAAACTTCACCATGATGTCTGCAGCATGAAATGAAAAAGATAATGGGTAGTTTTAATGTATCCAGTGCTGGAGTGTAGCAAAGCAAATTGCACATAATTTAAAGGCTCTTGTATCACACTAGAGTTACTTTATTTTATGCTACTTTGCATTTTAACTCAACTACATTTCAAGTGGAATTTTAAAAGTTTTTAATCAGCTACATTCATTTGGCAGCTGAAGTCACTTTCTTTTTTAGATTAAAATTTTACAAAAGGCTTACTGACTACATTTTTAAAGTACAATGTGTTTTATTATCTTTAACTTATGGTTCTCAGTCTCCTTTAAGCTCATAAGAGGGTTTTATTTCTTTATTGCTCGACAAGTTTATATTATCTGAAATCTGAAAACAAATTTTGTGTCAAAACTTTTTTTCATCATCTATAATTTTAAGACTACACAGATTTATGTTATAGCCTTTTAGATCAACCTAACTGTGAATTAAGTGTTTGAAACTAGCTTAATCTTGAGCAGCTACGACAATCAAATACTGCCTACACATTGTTGCATAAGTAAAAACAATCTAATAATGTCATACACCATAAAAATACATCACTAAAAGGAGACTTTTCAATGCGAAGAAGCACTTTTACACTGATACTTTTAAGTATAATTTGCTGATGATACCTGATGGTATTGTTGCTTTAGTATTATTTTAAATGAATTAAAATCAAAGATCTGACCCTGTGGTGCCCTTTTGTGTTTGTTGGGACCAAAATTTAGTGACCAATTTCAAAACTGATTCTTTTCATCAATTAGGTCATCAGTAGATGAATCTGAAGGCAGCTGTGGTGAAGTTGATGCAGAAAAGAAGCATATGGAGACGGACAAGCGGCATTCCACTGTGTCCCATGTGAGACTAGTGAACTCTGGGTAACCTGGCGGCTTGGCAAACAGTGACATGAGGGTCAGAGAGGGTTAGAGGAACAGGAAGAGCGCGACATGGCACAGGATGGCATGGGGCTACCAACAAAGTGCTGCAGGGCCGCTGGATGCCACAGTTCTGATTGAAAGAGCCGACGTCTGTTTTGACTCCTCATTTGTGTCTACTTGTCATGTGTGTCTGCTCACTGTTGTCCCACTAAGGCCCTTTCTCCAGGGGCCAGTTTGAACCAGAAAAGGCTGGTTCCTCTTGGCTTTAATAGCTGATCCTGCAGGTCAATTGGGAAAAAAAAGACTGATAAGTACAGCCTTTTCTGTCTCTGTTTCCCCTCCTTTTCTCTTTCTCCCCCTCTCCACCCTCTGTCCACCCTGCTATAATGGAGGAAAATGTAGCAAGAGGTTACGGGGGGCAGTGGCTGTGGAGCCAGACATGGAGGGGGTTTACTGCTCTGCAATAAAACAGAACAAAAAACAGAAATATGCAGTCCGAAGTGGAGCTTTAGCTGACTCCAGAGGGGAGCAGAGGAGAGCAGGGGGCCGGTGTTGGGAAGTGTGTGTGCATGTAAGTGGACCTTCATGTGTTTGTGTACATGTTCTAATATGCTCATTGTGCAAAAACGCTCAGGTGATTAATCTTCATCTGATATAATGACAATAATTCTCCTTATTACCATGGCTACACCAGACCAGGAGACATTAGGAGACTAGTTCTGCATGCTGCATGACCAGTGGCCCTAAATGCTCTCCTGTGAATCAAACTGCTGCAGCTGCATGTCTGTCCAGGTTATCTGTGGATTACTGACCAGCCTTTGGAAGAAGAACAGTGTCAGATAAACTCCGATGTGTGCTTCTATGGGGCTTTGCTTGTGTAGCGGTTCGAGGGCGGGTCTGCATCAAGCAAAGGGGGCAAAGTTGCTGTACACACACACAAACACACATGCAAACATTGATCTACTGTCTTTATCCCTCTCTCCCCTTGTTGTCCCCACTGCCTATCGATTCTGCAAACTGAGCAGAAAAACACTCTTTGCTTTCTGTGCTCCAAAGGTCAGAGTGAGAGGCTGACTGAGTTTGGGCTGAACTCGCTGTAATAATGCTGAGGTCAGCACTCTGCAGCCTCAGAAAGTGACGCTTAACGATTATCCTCTACCGGTTTAAGCTCCCATCATAACTCAGTCGACCTTACAGGGTCAGTTCACCTAAATCACATGAAAAAAAAAAAATCTTTTTCCACTAACCTCTCGCTGTATTGAGGCATGCAGACTGTTTCTGTTTTATAAGCTGAGGCCATGGCGCTCTAATCATGGAAAATTGCATTTGAAAAACTATACAACAATGCCTTTTTTTATTTTTTTCCAGGAATACTGTCCCTGTTACTGAGGATATTCCACGAGCCTCACTGTCAGCAACTTTCCGAGAAAAACATTTTTACAATAAAACGTAGTTCCAGTGAATATAAATGTTTGTGGTTTCTCTCAAACTGGCCCTTTAAATCAACCTTGAAAAGTCTCTTTCAGTCACCTGGAGTGGATTAAGATGGGTGACTATCACAAAGGACAAAACAACCACATAGCTGGCGCTTCAAATAGTTTCAAACCACTACATTTCCTTGTAAAGAAAACCTCAAACGCACTGTAACTGGACATCATAGACACATAATATCATCATGAAAGAACGATTTACCTAAATGAGTAAAATACTTTATGGATGAAATAAGATTGCATTAAAACTGTTGACATGTGCATCTTCAGCTTCCACACACTTGGCAGCACTTCCTGACCTGCACCTGCAGCCACGGTGCACCTGGGTGATCAAACAGTACACACATGCAATCACACACACACACACACTCCTCTCACTATGAGAACTCTTTCCATACATCCTCCTCCATCCCTTCACTCCATCTCTCTGTTGGGCTCACAGGTGTTATCTGAGTCTGAGTGTGTGTTTTGTGCAATGCACTGACCCACTACATCCAGGGTGTAGGTGTGGTTGATGGATCCATACTCGTTCTCCACCAGGCAGGTGTAGTTGCCTTTGTCCGACGGCACCACGCTCTCCATGATCAAGGTCCAGTGCTGGCTACGCACCTGGGTATGAGAGACAGGGAGATTCTTATTAATGGATGGACAGAAACAGAGACACACACACTGACACATGCCAAGAAACACGCAAATGCACACAAATACAGAAAAATGCAGGTGACATGAGCAAGAGCTTGTGCTTGACGACAAAGAAAGCAGAGGGGTTTCGGTTGGACAATTAAAAAATGGGAGATGATGCAGCCAGCTTGGAAAAAAGGCTGATAACTACTCTACAACATTGGAGTATTTTTTTCTTATTCTGGAGTTTATGTCAACTTCTGGGGAAAATACCACTATGACGTTATGACTTTTTAGTCATTTTGTGAGATTTGTATAGTAGATGTCACAGAAAAGTCCCTTAAATGGAATTTTGATACCGTTTTCAGTTTTACTCAAATCAGTCACTGTTATCTTGGGTAGTAAACAACACCTAAGCAGCCAACTTCAGTACTCTCAAACATAGTTATCAATATTTTTTTGCAAAAATAGTTTCACCTTTGCGTGGAATTCACAGGTGTGAGCCAACAATAGTGTTTCAGTGTGCACAGTGAAGACAGGCTGTAACCACTGCTTGCACAGGCCTTCATTTCACACAATGGAGAGATTATGCCACAGGGCCGGGCTCAGGTACGCCTTTTGTCCGACATTTGTTGACAAAAAGAGAGAAATGAGCTGCCCACAGAGTATCCGACAGCCTGACTGTATCATTTCCGTCGCTTCATGGCTTTTTTGTTGTTTTTTTTTTTTGTCTGCGCTGTAATAAGCCTGCTGAAAGCCAAAGGGAAGCGACATTAACAGCTACATCAACACAGTCTGCTGCTAAACTTTCCTGGCAGGGATATGTGTTTCCTCATAAAGCGTCAATCATTAACCATGGGCCTTCAGCTGTTCAGCATCATTGGAACTTTTTATAAATTAATTTCATAACTGTCTGTTCGAACTGTTATTCCACTCTATCAGCACGGCTTGAGCATGTTAACTAAACGCTGCTTGTTTTGAGAGACAAAGAGAGGAATTTAAGAGTAAACATAGCTGAACTGAAATCTAAATAGGCTCCGTCACAGTGCAGGAATTCTTTATATTAAGTCTAGTTGTAGCTGTCTAAAGACTATTTTTTATACAGAGAGAAAAATTAAACACAACCATGCTAACTTTCCCATGACACACAGAATCACATATCTTATGCATGTATAAATCAACTCTGACTGGTTATTTCCCAAAAATCAGACTAAGGCAAAAGAAAATTCCACAAGTTAAGTAAGGCTCTTTTGTTAGAATCACAGCACTGAATATACAAAGTCATATTGGTATTAGATTACTACTGACATAGACTCACAGTAATGACAGCATAACTAGCACTGTTTTTGTCTATCTTCAATAAATTTGGGAATGAACTGGAAGTCACTTGTAGATTTAATTTAAAGAAAGTTTGCTTTTTTGTGCAGAATGTTACAAATAGAGCAAGAAAGCTGCATGGCACATGAAGCTGCTTCAGTTGAATCCTTGTAAAAGTGTTTGTGAATCATATTTCATAACAATAGAATCACATGCTAGAATCACATACTAGTCTCTCAAAGCCAGTGGGACCTGTTCTCCCTGATTGAGTTACTTCAGCATTCTGCACTCATTTCAACCCTGACGCTACCTTCTCTCTCTATACGTTACTGTCTGGGGGCATTTAACCCTTAAGTCCCGGGCTTAAGTTTCTAATTGTTGGGGGTAAAGAACCATTTCGAGTTACAGTGAGAGGCTCTGCAAAGTATCCCAGCGAGAGGAGGCGCACGGATGAGCAATTCCAATTTCACACCAGAAACCCTGCCCTCGTTTCCTCTGTCTACTCTCCTCCAGTCTCTCCAGTGAAGGGTGGAAAAGGGGTGAAAGGAGAGCCAGGGAATGATTGGAAGAGGGAGGCTTGACGTCCCTCGCAAATACATTCACAAAATGACCAGAAGCACTGTAGCACAAAAAGCAGTAAAAACAACAAAAAATAAAAACAGAGAAAGCAGTCTGTTGACATTTGTAATAAAAAGTATGATGTATTACTGTTTACCCTACCTTATACCCTCCCATTCGGTCCTCTTGGCGGAAAGGCCTGCTGTTTTTAAGCCAGCGCAGCCTGGGCCGGGGGTTGCCTCCTGCAGCACAGCGGAACTTGACTGTGTTGGCAGCTGGCACCGCATGCAGCTTCTTCTCCATCTTCGCGGATGAGGTCCAATACGGAGCGCCTGCGACCACAGAACAGTTGCTGTTCAGTCAGGGTGAGATTTCCTCATCATGTCATCAGCATTAACAGTTTGGCTTCAGGGTGCTGGACTGGCTAACGCAGATATACATGGAAGCGTGACTGCAGAGGAGCCAAAACCTGAACCATTCCTAACACTCTCAGAGACTTCACCCCCCACCCCCCACTTCCAACCCCCCCTCCCTACAGCACCGACTGACCCGCTGTCTACATAACACAACCCAGAGCTCCACACTCACACAGTTAAACAGAAACACACACTTTCCCTGTAGGCTCGACGGGGTGTTGCAGAGGGGGAAAAAACATCGGCTCTGAGGGGAGAAATGTGCTTGGGCGTTGCCAAGAGGGTAACTAGACCATCACATTCAATCTCATCTCTTTCCACTTAGCAGCTTTTTTTTCCCCTCCACTTCCTCCAATTACCATAGCTCCCCTGTTTATCTGCCTGCCACTTGGCCAGATATGGACGGCCGGGCCAGGGATGCTTATCACCCTTGGAAAATCATTATGTGCTGTCAGGGGAGAAAATGAATGTCACGTTTAACGAAGGATTTCGGAGTTCTCACTGTGCACGTTTTTTTTTTTCCCCTAGATTTTATCAACTCAAAACTTCTACTGAATTCTGTCACCTTCCTCATGTTCTGTCCATTCCCTAATTCCCTCTTTTCTCCCAATATCTGTCTCTCAGTCAGCTGGATTTCCCTTCGAGTCCGCCCCCCCCCCTCCGAAATCCACCCTTTCTCTCTGCACCTGGGAGTGTGATTGCCTAAGCAGATGGGGCTCAGAGGGGAAGAAAAACTCAAAGTAAAACAACAACCCGAACAGTCCTCCACACCATCACTTCCTCTCCGAATAGCAGAAGTAGAAGCAGCGGAGGGAATACCCACAGATAAAACCACTACTGACTTCAGTGTGACCCTCAAACGATAAGCTGACATCCCAAGAGGACGTTTGCTTCCAGCGCCCTCCCTTCATTCTCCTTCCCGCCTGTCCAATCTGCATACTATCAGACACCTCCCATCATTTTCTCTGGCACGCACAGCCGGACAAGTCGTGCATACTTGGATAGTAAGTCAGTAAACAGCGCTCTTCCTTCCTGAGAACATGCATATGGAAAGTACTTAACCTATAATTAGTCATCCCCCTTTCTTCCTCTTCCTTCTCACTCTCACTATCTGTGCTTCTCTTTCTGCATCTTCACCTCTCAGCCTCCCCCCATATCTCTCCCCTCACTCTCCCCATCATTGCTCCGTCCGCTCAGACAGAGACAGATTAGGTGGAGACTGGCCCATTGCGAGGTCGTCTCTCTGAAACGACCCCTGACCCCCGGCCTGGCAGGCGGGTCAGAGGATGAGGTTGGGACATGAAAGGTGAGCGGTGCTGTTTCCCATGCTCTCCGTCCAGAGGGGCAGCACTTCAAACGAGACGACCCTCAGACCTCTCTCCGTATGAAGCCAAACTCTCACTGGCCAAACTGCTGCAGACTCCAGGAACCCCCGCCTCCCCCAAAGCCCCGTGCATCCGGATCCCCACTCACGGCTGTTTATCCTAAGCTGGCCTGGGGTGAGCTGAGGTTATCTAACTCCTGCGCTATGAGTCAAGAATTTCTTTTTTTTTTTCTATCTAAGTTCCTCCGGAGAGCTTAATCCATCAGTGACCCAAAGCGGTGTTTCAACATTGAAATGATTTCTCTTTAAGCTGTGATATCCTCCTCTTTACCATACATCCGCAAGCTGAACAAGGCCACTTTTTACAATTATTAGGCCACTGTTTAGGAATGTGAGATGTGGGATTTTCAAGAGCAGTTTCAAGAGTATTTGTCCTGGGAAAGAAATGTATTTCCAAAATGTCAACTGTTCATGAACTCTTGTTTTCAGCTTTATGACCACACATTATTGCACTAATCCAAACTGGTTCAAAAAGTTAACTTGGTGTTACTGATTCCTGATTGGTTTATAGCAATATGTGACATCTACTTTTTCAAACTGAGTCCCACCCACTTCAAATAAGTGAGCTGAGCTCAGACAAAATAAAATAACTGAGATCACTGTTGTGAAATGGCCAAAACTGTTCAAACTCTGGCAGAAAATTGCATGTTCATGTAGGACCCCATTAAAAATGATTGAATAAATAGATTTTTAAGGCCATAAAAATGTATTTGTCAAAACTTTTTTTCACAACTTTGTGACCTTTTTCTTGTAATTTTCCAACTATATTTCCACAAAGCTCTTTCTTTTTTCCTAGAAATTCTGACTTTAATAGATATATTTTTTTCATTTCAGTACCCAATGTGCATTTAACAGGACATCAGTAAAGATGTTAAGAAAAAAACTGCAGGAGTTCTTAATGTCTCATTTTAACTTTGGTCGTAAGTTTAATAAGTTTTGTGAGATAAATTTTTTCTTCCATGAATATTCTGACATGTGCAGCCAAAGAGGAGGCACAGTGACAGTGACCGATGATGTAAACAATAAGCGAAACTGTCAACAGGGAAGCATCAGGACTGAATGCATAACACAAAGCTCCACGTGGCTCTGAAGCTTCATCATGACATCAGTGCTACACCCCTCTTTCCAACCCCACCCACCCTCACCCTTCCCAGCTTCTCTCAGATCGCAGATCCCCGCAGAGGCTCTTCCATGTCTTCTCCAATAACACCACCCACCGCTGATGATGGACACACTCTCTGTACTTTCTCCCCGGCTGATGTCTTTCAATCTTCTATACAAAGTGAAATAAAAATGCTCTGTCTTGCAGTGGCCTGTTGCCCAGCCCATTCTGAGAGCTCGTCATGCAAAAAAAAAAAAAAAAAAGGAACAAATAAAAAGCTACACCCGCACTCTCTCCGTTCTCATTCCCTCCCACGCCTACATGCACCCTCCTCCTGCGCTCCAGTCCTCGGCCTGAAGCCAAGGCTCCACGCCATGCTCAGAGAAGTGCTGGTGCTGATCCAACAAAACTCCCCCTCCTCCACCCCTTTGCCTCTGTTCCCTCTCTCCTTCTTCCCTCTTTCTTTTAATAATAATCTCGGTTTTGAATTTTCAGAAACACACACGGCGAGAAAATGCAACTGTACAGCCAGAACAGCTCTCTCTTTGTTTTCAAACAGCTTATTACCACCAGAATGGCTGGAGCTTTTCCCTCTCCCCCATTTTTTCCTCTTGCTGAGTTCCTCTCCCCCCCTCCCCATATTTAATGGATTTCAAGCAATTACAGTCAGCCCAAAAGTGGAGGGGGTGGACTCACGGTGAGGCACAATGCGTGTGGAGAATTTTAACAAGATGTGGAAGCCCTCATCTTTCCTTCAGTAGGTGTATGTGTATATGAATGCTTTATTGTGCGCACATGGCTACATAAACACATTACTGAACCAGACACTCACCAGCACATAGACAAACTTGGGTGAAAACTTTCTCTTTCACACACACACACACACACACACACACAAACACACACACAAACACAGGCCCATCAGGTGGGTAACTGGGTCCAGATGGGCGTCTTTCATAATGGATGAGCCCAGCTGACTGGCTGGCTGGTTGGCTCCATGAGGCCTGACTACCTGAGGGACGCTGGCTAAAAGAACGCCAGGAATCTCTGTTTTCCCTGGAGACGGACAGGCGCTACACAATACAGGCTACAATCTCACAGTATAGGTCAAGACAGGAATGATAAGGTATAGAATAGCAGAGATGTGGGCGTATAGCAGAGCTGACATGGTCTGCAGCATTGATTACATCTGACTCCTTTCCTTCCTGAAAGAATAGAGAGCATCCGCTTTCTCCTCTTAATCATAATCCCACAGTCTGAACTGTTCTAATACGCACTGACAAAACTAAGTAGATTATTTCACTTAGGGATAAAGTCTTTATAAGTGTCTGACTAACACCATCAGAAGTCCAGCCTTAAGTTTTGAAATGCTGCTATCGAGTGTTGATTATTTTTGTATTTGTATTTTGTATTTATTTTGTAGAAAAGACTAAACAAAGGAAGTAATATTTTGACTTTTTTTTTGTTATGTCCTAAGTATCTTCACAGTTTGACACATCTTCTGGTTTCCCTGAAATCTCACTGATCAAAAACTGTTTGCATTGTGATGTAACACTATTGAATTATCATGCATTAAACAACTAAACCACTACCACAACATGCTGATATGCAAAGAGAACTCACATGGGTAAGTTTACCCTCTGTGATGCACTTTTATTGCTTTTGTTTCATATTTCCCTCTATCCACCAAATGCTGCCGTAGACAGTAGAATAAAGTTATTTATGGTCATGCATCTGCTTTTTTTACTCAGGTTAACCCTTGTTCTCCGAGCCCTAGTAATCGTGAACTGGGAGTTTGTGAGGAAGGGTAGTGCATCATTAACTCATTCATCCCTCCTTTTGTTCCTCCCATACTCACTTATCTGCTCTCCATCCGCCCCAGAGTCCTCCGATCGCTCTGTATCGTCCTCATCATCCCCCGACGAGATGGCATCTGCACAGAGTAACCACGGTTACTGCCAACCTTTCGCAACACTCATGCACTACGCTACACATACATTTGCATGCAGAAATGTTCATGCAGTCACTTTTTTCGCAAATTTGCAAACGGGCTTGTAAAGAAAATACTATAGTGGGGCCATTTTATGATGATCTGGTCATATGCTACTGCAGTTGTACACACACATACACACACAAGACTCCAGTCATTCAGAAACAACTACATTCAGGCTGTTCATCTCTGAACATATCTGCTCCATGGCTACTTCCTGCACTCAACCCTCCTGCACTCAACCAAGCTCAGGCCACCTTTAAACCTCCAAACTCCCTGTGCAATCCTGACCTGTCTCACGCCTGACTCACCTGTGACATTCACTATGAAGCAAACCGTGTCTTTGCCCACGCTGGTGCAGGTGTACAGGCCTGAATCCTTGGGCGTGGCATCACGGATCTGTAGCACCTCCTGCTCTATCAGCGTGCGGTTGTTGGTGCCCAGAGAGCTGCCATCTTTGGTCCAGGTGATGGTCCCCGTTGCAGGCAGAGGGCAGCTCAGCTTCAGCACCTCCCCCGGGTGCACTGAGCACACCGTGGGCTTAGAAATTTGGTATTTGTTCGATGCGTCTGCAGAGCGAGTGGGGTGGGAGGAGGAGAGGGAGGAGGTTGAAGTGGGGAGGGCAAAGGACAGAATGGAGGAGGAAGAGGGTGCACAAGAAGGAGAAAGAGAGAGGTGGGAGAGGAAGAAACAAGCCAGAGTTTAAGAAACAAAAACACCACATAACCCCCAATGGATGCACTTAAATCAACTTATGCAGGAGATGCAATACAGAAAAGAAGAGGCCCATTTTTTTTTTAAAAAAACCCATCACACCAACTTGTAGTTACCACAAACTCCCAGTAAGTCCTCTGAAATGGAGCCCTTAGAAAATACCACTCTTCTGTTATCAAGTGTGCAGTGTCATTGGCATGTATAGATTCAGAGCATGCAGTTACGGCCACAGCAGCATGTGTAGAAGAAAAAAAAAAACAATCAATGCGTTTTGAGCAAGTGAGATATGGACATCAGTGTGTTGAGAGACAGCCCTCCCCTCCCAACCACTCGTCCCTTTTAGCATAGATGCCAAGCAGCCAGTGTGTATGGGTGAGTAGGAGCAGTACAGACAGATCTCTGCAGCCTAAAAACAGGTAATAAAACTCCAGCATGTCTGCCCATCAGAAAGGAAAGCAGCCGGAAAAGTCTAGGACGGAAGGAAGGTTGTCAGGCAGGGGAAGGGAGGAGAGGGAATGGGGGGGGGCGTTCTCTTTTTTTTTTTTCTTTGGCTTTTCTTCTGCTTTGACTGCACACCTAAGCTTCGAAAACCTTGACCTGGCTGTAGCCTGACTCTTCTGTTTTCCATCTCTTGCTTCTTAGTTGTCTTTCATAACACGGCCATGGAGAATCTACAACTCCTGCACTGAATCTGTCCGCCAAAGCAGAGAGCAAGAAACTCTGCACAACTCCAAAGCGCATAAAACCTTCACTTCTGGGAGAAAATCCAAGTCCGCCTGTGAGTGCATGTGTGTACACCATGTCCTCTGACTTGTACAACTGCACAGAGGGAACAAGGTGAACGCTAAGTATATGAAAGGGAGTTTGGAGTGTCTTTAGCTGGGACTGCACTCACTGCTACATCCGTGCAGACTCTTGACTGCGACTGAATGTTGAACATAAGGGGGGGGAACCTGCCTGAAATACAAGCTGGCTTCTGCCATGTAAACCAAAGCCAATTCCAGTCACCCTGAGGCTCTCGCAGCCATTACCACACACGCATAAACACGCACATTCATGCACAAATGTGTACATTCACTCAGTTTATGCGTAGGCAGGATTCATTGATAGACATTCTTTGCAATCATCCACAGTGAGAAAACAATGCAAAGTCCTTTTTTTTTATTGCAGCACAAAACAGAGAGAGCTAAGGAAAACAGGCAAACAAGAGAGGAATTAAAAGATTTGAGGTGTGTGTATGAGTGTGTGTGGCGGGGGTGGGGAGGAGGGGTTGTAGCAGCAATGGAAAAGCATACAAAAAAGCCAGTGATGATCGTACATGTGGAGCTTGACTGAGGGCTGATAGGTGTAATTATAGTGGCAGTGGCACTCCCAGCCTTTCCTGTACCTCAATATACCTTTTCAACAACATTCCTCCCCCATTAAGTGTTAAATGTAAAGTATACACACACACACACTCGCCTCAACAGGAAGAGAAAGTCATTCCACCACAACCCAGCGGTCGAGGCATGTGTGCCAGCCTCCAAACACCCACCTTGGGCAAGTACATACACACACACACACACACAGGTACAGTTCCTGTATTGTCTTTTTTTTTTCTTTTTCTTTCGTTCGATCCGGAAATTATTAACCCCTCCTTCCCCTCTAGGACTGACTGTGTGGTCTAATGGGAGGTGGAGCTCCTTTGCTGATTGATGGGAGCTGTCTCCGCTACGTTTTACGACATGTTTTTCTACACCGGAGGCCACTGCCTTTGCTTTGACATTATTACTGGCTTCAGCTTTTCCTGCTTTGTTTAATTTAGGATTTCACTGATTTAGAGATGTCATTACTACTGAGACACAAAGCAGAGTAAGCATCTGCAGGGAGGCTAGCAGGTACGGGCAACTTCAAGATGGTGGGCCCCTCAGTGAGGCTGACGTAGCAACACAACACCTGGAACATTCACACACACAAACACACACAGGTTTCACTGTCTGTCAGCATAGTGAAGAGAGAGGGAGGAACTACAGCGCCTCATTGAAAGACGAAACCAACACAAATATATAGATGTGTGAGTGTGTTTATGTGTTACAGTACAGGAAGAGGTCAGATGGGAGATGGAAGGAGGAAAAATAAGTAAAAAGAAAGAAAAGAAAAGGAAAGACAAGGAAAGCAATCTCTCCAAATGGTGTGTCTGATTTAAAAAAAACACATTAATGTTAGATCTGTCTTCATCAATCTCTTATCTTTGCACTGCCCATCTGTCCTCCTCCATCAGCTCCTCCTCCTGTTGCTGCTCCTCCATTTCCCCCTTTTACCTTCCCTTGAGCTTTGCCCCTCTCCTTCCCCCCTTCCCACACATCTCCACCCCCCGCTGACCCTGCTGACCTAACCCTGACCTCACCTAAACCTGTTGACACCTCCAGCATGCCCGATTGTTCATGGGAACCTGCTTCATGTAAACACACACGCACAGAAGAAGCTTTGTACACACTATGAAAATAAAGATACGGAGGTTTGCCGAAATAAAAGCATTTATCAGGCAGCAGGACATACAGGCCAAGACACAAACTCTCACACACACACACACCTTTCTCCACTTAAAAGAGTTTAGAAGAGTCCAGGGATGCACGCTGAGTTGAAGAGTTGAAACACATCACTGCAGATTTTTCATCCCTGCAAAGTTTCATCCCCCTCTGCACCACAGGAGGGGGCGGGAGCATCTTTATCACCCTCTTTCTCACACACACACACACAGCAAACAGCCTCTTCCTCCCTCCCTCCTTCCCTCCCTCCATCATCACTGACATTTTGCCTCTCTTGAAGAGGCACATCTCCATTTCAAAACCAATCTCTCTCGTTCTCTGACAGCTATTACAAGTGTCTATCAGGTGTGATAGATTCGGGCCGTCCACTCGCTATCTCTTCGCCCTCGTTCATTCGCGCCGTCTTGGCTGGCAGCCTGAGTGTCTGCGGCAAAAATGCAGCAAGCAATTCTCACCAATGTCCTCTTGACGTCTGCTCATCCATCTGTCTTTCTGTCTGTTTGTCATGAGAGAGCAGAGCAGCGATGCTGGGAAAGCAGCGAGGGTGGAGGCTGCGGTTTTCTTACATAAATGATCTTATTAATGTACTTGTGCAGAGAGGCACAGTGAGCTGCAAGCCTACTCTCCCATCTCCTCCTCATGTTCTGCACAACGGGAAAGGTGGACTAAATGTAATGACTGCTATCTCAGAGGCACACACTCAGCATGCACACACACCAACACATACACATACACACACACACAAACTCTGCCAAATCACATTATCTCTGCTGGCCTTCTTATCCCTCCTTTCTTTCTCTCCTCTTTCCTCTGCATCCTCCTCACGCAGTCAAATCCTGGGACTTTTCTCCCCTTTTTTGTCTCTCGTTCTTTTCTGATGTCCCCATCTTTTCACATTTAAATCCCTCCTTAGCTTTTTTTTTTTTTTTATGATGACAAAGGAGCAGCTCTAAGAACTGGCTCCTGCTGGCGTCCATGGCAACAACCCCCCCCCAGCTCCCCCTCACCCCTCATCAAGGCATTCCCTGAACCCCACCCGACCCCGCTAACCCCCTGACTAAACTCTTATCTTCAAAATCTTCTTAGGTTGAGACACTTGTGACCTCAGAGAAAAGTTTAGCATTCTAGAGGTTAAAATACTGAATTGATTACTAAATCAGATGAATAAATAAACCAGTGCTTCAAAAAATTCACTGATTAATCTGCCAATATTTTTTTAAGTAACCGTTTTTTCTGTGAATTATCAAAAAACTGAGTAAATGGTTGATACAACTTCCCAGAGCTCAGAGTGATACCTTCAAATGTCTTGTTTTGTTAACAAGCAGTTCAAAACCGAAAGACATTTAGTTAGGAACAATAAAAAAAGCAGAGAAGAAGAAAATCATCATACTAAAAAAACTAAAACTGGTGAAAGAGACATCTTTTTCCATTTTTTTTTTACTACTTCTTATTTGGGGTAAATAACTTAAATGGTAAGTTGGTATCAGAGAGTTGGTTATTTCTATCTGTCAATAATTAATCATTGCATAAGAAGTGACACTTTCTCAGAAAAGTGTTCAGGAGGATCAGTGCCTTTATTCAAAACTCAACAAAGTGTGGTACAAATTTGATGCAGAAATCAGATGTGTGACTTTAAAGGTCTATAATTTACAGCACTATTAGTGCACAAAAATTTAGTTAAAATGCATCCTAATTGAAAATGGTGACTTCACCAGATTTTTAAAAAATTGATTGATTGATTTCCTAACTTTGTTTATTTTATTTTATTACACTGTGGATTTTTTGACCTCAGAGTCTATTTTTTTTTTTATCTTTATTTTATGTTTGTTATTTCCATTGGTTTCTATTTTGGTGTTTTGGGGTTTATTTCAGTGTTTTTGTCCCTCATCTCTGTCCTCCAGCTTCCTGTCCTTGCTGGCTCAGATTCCTCTCTGCCACACAGCGGGCAGTCAGGCACAAGCTGGCACAGGTAGCAGCTCTCTACAGCCTCTTATCAGACAGGTGTGAGATTGAGCGGAGGAGTGACAAGGTATTTTCTGGCACATCAGCCAAAGCAAATAACAGTCCGCACACTCACACACACTCACACACACACACACACACACACACACACACACACATACACGCACTCACTCACCACAACCTCAACAAACACC
>JAPZDY010000003.1:6600486-6615592 GCA_029783645.1 Ctenochaetus hawaiiensis
CACAGTCACACACACACACATCCACACACACACACACTCCATGTCATTAACCAGCCAGCTGACACTTTTATACCTTTACAACCGTACTCCTACTGTGTAGATAGCACAGCATTACAGATAGGTAATAAGCCCACAACAGCTTAACATTCCCACCTTCACACACAGAAACACACTGACAAAAAAAAAAACTGTAAGACTACCAACAGTGACCAATAATCGTTATGACTGTTAATGAAATAAAGGCAATTGCCACTCTGTTTAACATAAGCTGACTGTAGCTTCTTAAATAATTTACAGCATACAGGCGAAAACTTTATTAAAAGTAGAAATCATGTTTAGTTTATATACAAAAGTGCCAAAGGAGCTCTTATGTTACCTCCGAGCTCAGAAACACTTTGAGAAATAAAACATCTCTTTTGTTAACAAGCATCCATCCTTTTCCTGGGTCATGCATGAAAGGCTCATCCTTGACAGATAATGTATCCTTTATTTATCTAACCACTCAACTGTTTTGAAGTGTTTGCCTCCATCCTGATCAGAGCATTTTTTGAAGTACAGAGTTTGGCAGGCGGTTTGAAAGTGAGGCCAAACCTTGAGCTGGCTTTTGTCAGCGGCACTCACATTCTGCCTGCTTTCCAGTGTGCCACACTTATTCAACATTATATGCAAAGAGGGGCCTGAACAGACCACAGACCACAGAGCACAGAGCGTAGAATACCAATACACACACACACACATGCACACACCTTCTGTTGTTGGTACCTTTGTTATTCAGCTCAGTCAGAGTATTTTAATCACTGTGCAAACGGAGAGTGCCTGGACAAGGTAAACACTCCCGTAGATACTAAAGTGGCTACTGGGACAACAGTGGAGCTGTTGTGGAGACTTTAACCAGCACACTCCCTCCACCTCTACTGTTACAGCAGCCACAGGTAAACAAACGAGCAGGGCCACCAGGGGTGAAGGCGTAGGCTCCATAGAGACAACATTGATATGCAAGCTGATGAGTCCACAGCAATTACTGCCCCCCTCACACACACAGGCAGTGGTGTGACCAGGGCTGTAGGGTAGACAAGGTTGGAGGGGCCAGTGGAAATCCTTAACATCTCTGTAGGGGGGGTGTTATTAGGACAATGAGGGTGGAGCCAGCCATTCTGTCTCCCTAACATCTATGCCCTACAGGTGACAGCAGCACAGCCCGTCAGGAGCAGCAAACAGGAGGAGATCACAACAAACCGGAGCTGCGAACACACTGATTCAATCACACACAGCTGTGTACAGATCCATGTTTGCTATGTGCAGTAAGGAAACTGATTCAGGATCAGATAAGCAGGCCAGGTTCTTGGTTTGCCATGTTGATCCCTCATCATGTGACCCCTCCAGGTCTAGCCACTTAATCTCTAGTCACATGACTTCACCGCTGCCCAACGCTCTGTAATCTCTCCATCTAAAGGAGAAGTCAAATATGCACAAATCCTCTTAGACCTTTCCTGGAGGATTGTGTAACTCTGGAAAACTCTCTCTGTCTCCCTCCCTCCCTCTCTCTGTCCTCGCCGGGGCCATCTAGCGTAGCGGCCGGGGCCATGTGGAGCTCTGAACCCACCGGCCAAAAGCCAAACAGTCTGCAGCCCAACAACAAAAACATGGACAGAAGAGGAGAACTCAGGCAGCCCCATTATCAGGGCAGCTAAGAACGATACCTGAACTGACCTCTGTGTCAAAGGGCAGGACAAAGTATAGAGTGTGTTTGTGTGTGTGTGTGTCTGTGGGTGGAATAATAGATGTGGGGAGCTGGCTTAAAAAAGTGATGCTCTGTTGTTGGCCTAACTTACAATTAGCATGCTGATTAAAGCCCGGGAACAAAAGGCTTTGGAATGCGAGTTACCATCCATCACAACAACTCTAATTAGCCAGTCTCTGACCAGACTGGAGACAGAAAACAGAGAAGCCTCAAAAGAAAGGAAAAAGAAACAAAAAAGCTGTCTGCACTATAAGAGACAGTCTTTAACAAATGGTTTCTTAAAGGTTTTTAAGTTGCCAGAATAAATATGGCTTTACATTAAAATCTATTCACACGTTTTGCAGAGAAATGAGTGAAGGCAGTTGTGACTTGAAAAAACAAAGCAAAGCCCTGAGCTCTGTATCCTAATTTCTCCGTCTCCCTCCCTCTTTGTGCTTCTTTCCAAGCAAGCAGGGCATGAGAGAGATGCCAGCATAAACATTGTCCCACCCTCCTTCATTGCTCTCCCCTGTCCTCCTACACGGGGTCACAAACCTGCCTCCAACACTCAAGAGTACCCTAAACTACCACTGACATCGGCAAGAGAACTAAAACAAAAAAGTGTGAATCACAGGCCTCACGTTGAGCAAAATGAGGCTCGGCATGCCGAAGTTAGATGTTTCCCTTCTGTTTATTTACTTTAACCCCCTGAAATCTAAAATGAACTCCATTCTGTCCACTTGTTGGATTTTTAGTTGAGTTTGAATTAAACAATGAGATTAAAAGACAAAACTTTCTCTGCAAGAAATTTCAAATACTGACTTGTAAATGTGAAAGCAACAGTGGAACGGTAGAAATTCATTTCCATGTTGTTTTGTTACTGTTCAATCTTCAAATGGATGAAACGACACAATCTACTGACATTTTAAGTTAGACACGGGCAAATATTTGAAAGAAACTGTGCAAAAGTTAAACAAAACTCTTAGTTGGGGTTCGAGGGGAAACAAACTTGACAGATCTACACCTGTTTTCTAAAAACAAACCAAGCAAATGGTCCCCCCCTCCTCCCTCAGCTCCACCTCCCAGGCTCTTCTTTTCTGTCCCTTCCCGTCCCCAGCTGCTTACCTTCAGGTTCCAGAGTGGCCTCCTCCTCCTTGGTGGCGGTGAGGGGCGGCCGGGCCACGCTGACGGTCAGCAGGGACAGCAGGACTGCGGCCAGCAGCCAGGCCCACGAGGCCATCCCGTTAGTGGGGGCCAGCGCTCCCCATACCCCCCTTCTCCACCTCCCCCTGGACACTGATCCCATCTGAGGGGGTCCGCCCAACCATCAACTGCTGCCGGGTCGCCCTGTCACTCAGTGGAATTCACCCAATCACCTGGGCTGGAGAGGTGAAGGAGAGAAGGAGAGAAGGGAAGGCGGTGGAGGAGTGATGATTTAAGAGACAGAAGTGTGAACAGAAAGGTGTCAAAGAGGAGAAAAAATAAAATAAGTTATTGTAATTACTCTCATTTTAAGGAACTTCTCTCTGCACCAGTTTTTTGTTCCACTTTTCTATTGACAAAGTGAGACAGAAAAAATGAAGTGAGGGAAGCGACAGAGACACTGAGTGTTACAAAATGCTGTCAAACAAGCCATGCCACAGACATACCGAAGCAGTGAGGCACCGGCAGTCAACATACAACCAGCCTGCATCTACCTTTACAACTCCTCATCTGTAATTATACACACTGAGAAACCAATTAGGAGACACTGAAGCTCTCTAAGTCTTAGTATTCACAGTCCAACCAAGTTTATGTCTCCTGGAATTACACAGCTGCATTACAGCTTAAAACTTACACTTAATGCAAATTTATTGGATTTTAATTTCTCACATATCTATTATGGAAAAAAAGGTTTCCATAACAGATATAATAGAATATAGAATAGAATCAGCTAATCACAAATAAGTTTTGTAAAATTACAAATCAGGTAATTTTAAAAAAGATATTCTTTTTTAAAAGAAGACAAAGTTTATTTGACAAGTCGTTATTTTTAAAGTAGCACTGGGACAAGACAGACATCATATCAGCCAATGTGGCACTTAGTTCGTCTAGTTGGACATCGTCCATTTCCGTGCGCAACAGATGCGCCAAACCTGTTGCCCGCGCCGCTGCATCTCTAATTGCATTCGTGAGGCCGTGGGCTCTTACTGATTTTCCGTGACTTGATTATGAAACCAGTACGGCATTAATTGAAATGCAATATTGCAATATCGACACACACACACACACGCGCACACACACACACACACACACACACCAATATGTTTAGTCAGACATCTGCGGTTCAACCGTGCTGAAGTGTCTCTGGAGGTTCGGTGAAGTCACGCTTCCCTGCGCTCTTTCTGCTCCAGCTGGACGTATCGATTGGTTTTACTCACAAAGACACATGTAGTTTGACTTATAGAGAGACAACCTGAAAACGTGCAGCTTGATTTATCCACAATCCACCCCTCGGGATCTGCACGGTAGAAGCGCACATGCTGTCAGGGTGAATCCATCAATGTATGCCGACATTCGGACTTCGTTAGAGAAACGCATCGGTTTGTTTCTGCGAAGAAGGCGAATATTTTTGCTTTTACAGCGCAAACCTGTGAATTATAAATAACTTTCAAACCGACCAGTGCACCATCGACCACCGGGCTGACTGCGGTAAATTTTTTCAGTATTTTTTCAGTAAAAGGGACCAGAATTACCGTGAAACCTCCTTTGGTTTGAAATCTTTTTTAAGTGTGTCATGTCGAGAGCACAAATGAATTATTCTGCAGCAATCAAACGTAAAAACACTTCGAAAACTGTGAGTATAAAAACAAAACGAATAAAGATTAAAATGAAACTTGGAGACAAAACTAAAGAGCAAATGCTTTTTAAAATTTTATATTAAGTACTCCTTTAAAAATACTTGTTTTTTGTTCAGCATGTTGCTGACGACATGACATTTGGGACACACAGAGGACTTTGCTCCATACATGACCAAAGCATTCATCTGAAGCTGGGCTTTGAATGAAATTTCTTGGAACTGATTGAATTCCTATTGAAATTCAAATAAGTTGGCTTTTCCACAATGGGGGCTCATTTGGACCTGCTCAGTGATTTAGGGCTCCGGCACCAAGCAGTGAAAAAACAACTGTGGTCACGGGATAATTGGCACCATAAATGCAATGTAGAAAATTAAGCAAAGTAATAAATAACCAGGACACTTGTTAATGGACCCTGGGGTGATGATGCAAGGTAGTTCCTCACTTTCTAATATAAACAAGGGACAAGATTTTATTGAATTAACTCCAGAATGCTAGTAACAACATAAAAATAACGTAACAATTATGTTGTTGATTGTATAATTAATAACAAACTTAATGAAAAACTCAGATTTTTTACAGACTTCTTAAAATATAAAAATGCAACTCTTTGTGAGAAAAGTAAAATAGTTCTAATTGTGTCGTGCAGCCGTGAGAAAAAAAAAAACAGTAGTACGCACCCAAAAGGCGCAACGCATTTCTACTATCACGGAGCCAGTTTGTCGTGACAGCCGAAACCTTGACAGATGAGATTCAGAGGAAGCTTCGGACGTAAACAGAAAATACTTACCAGGGAGGAATAAAATCGTGGAGATCTCTGTTTTGGCATGCACAGATAAGGGAGGAGAGAGCATGAGCTGAATCCAGAGGGAGGAATGTCTCCAACTCCACACTGCACCAAAAAAAATCTGCGAGGCGCTGCCTTTTTTCAGTTTACTATTCCACAATCAGCCGGCATCAACTCAGATCAGATGATATATTCCAAACCCGAGTGGCAGCGTAGTCCGATGCCATGCAAAGAAATCCGAGTTCACACGCGTTATCCTTCAAAAACAAGCTCGGAAAACCATACCGCTGTCCCCCCGAAACTTTCCTCCCCGTCACCAAGTTTCTTCCAGGGCGCAAAACATGCCCAGCGTCCCGAGCAGCGCACTTGTCAACTAACTAGAAAGTTTGCAGCTACTAAGGAGGGTGGACGGGGTTTAAAAGGTTCAAGAGGATAGTTGTCCGATGCAAAATGTCATAAAATCCATCAATGTGCGTTCCCCTGGCGAAAAGAGCGTCTTTCGCGTCTCTTTCTCTTCTTCGGCCGACAGTCCTCGCACTGTTTCTCAGACGCTTTGTCAGGTTTACTAGGTTTTTTCTCCTCCTTACGTCTACACACACTGCCCTCCTCCTTCACTCCAGTGGGTGTCATTCCCCCCACAAGCACCCCCAGTGTAATTCGAGCCGCTTCCTGGCCGCAGTGCCTTTGGGCCCTGCCTTCCTCCGCCCATCAAAACTGCAGCGCTGCCTGCCTGCCTGCCTGCCCTGCGATCAACTTGCTGAAACTGGGTCCGGTGCGAGCGCCCCTGCTCCGCTCCGGAGCTGTCAGACTGCCGCAACAACGCCCCCCAGTGGTTAAGGCATGACATCTGCCCCAGAAGACGCACAAAACAGAGAGAGAGAGAGAGAGAGAGCGAGAGAGAGAGAGAGACGCACAAAGCATCTATACATGCATCATGCTGCAGTGCTGGAAATTTATTCAGATCGTTTTCCTCAGTAAAATTGGAGATATCACATTAGATCACCTATTTCAAGATGTTTTTCTTTCTCTGTAAAGTTTTAAAAAATATTTAAACATTACCAACTAACTGAACTTTATGGTTGTGCATAAAGGAAACACACAATCAGCTTTTCAAATGATATGTTACCGTTATAGTGCAAACTACACAAATAGCAACAACACAAAGGGATCAACTGCGACACAACCAAATCAGAATACAAATAATATATAAAAGTGTGAAAGTTCTCATTTTGCTCAATAAGTACAACTTACTTATAATATTCTATCTGCCGTGAGAGTATTGGCATTAGCTATAAATGATGTTGTATAAAAAGTAAAATATTTCCTTCCTCAATGTAGTGAAAAAGAAAAATGGAAAAATGCAAGTGAAGTGCAAGTACCTCAAAATCACTGCAAGTAAATATTTCATAACTTTCCAACACTTTAAATGCAGCATGAGGGTTGAGATGTCAACAAATACAATCAGATTCAGCATGGTTGTGTAGCTCCCTTACAACCATTCAGGCTTGTGTATAGCTCAAGGACACTTCATTAAACACACTGACTGCTTAGCTATAAGGTCATCTTCCACCACCTCCACAAGGGGGGCAGATGGTGAAAGGTGGTGGAAAATCTGCCTTTCCTGTAGTAATAAGCACACATGCAAATGCATCAAAATGCAAGAATTAATCAGCGTGTTAAATTCTAATATAAATAACATATTTACAACGTACCTGGGTGTGATCAAAAATAGGGAAGATTACGTAATGTGTAATTATCTTATAAAGAATGAGATACCTTATACATTTTTATATAAAGTTATATAAGCTTTAAATACCAAACTTATATCCACATTGAGCAGTTAAACCCTTTAAATGCTACATTTATGTAATGCATTAGTGATAATAATCCAATAATGTAATGTAAATATAAGGCACTGAAAGTGACCCACCAGTGTGCATAATTATTTCTTCTGATTTTGATAGGTCAAACATATTTTTCCACTAATTCTTTTATATTGTTGACTAAAGTTTTGAGTATAAAAGTTTTGCTTGCATTGAATTTACAAAATAACAATATCTTAAGTACGGATCTAAATACTTCTTCCAGCACTGCTCACACAGTGAGTTTAACAGTGAATATTCATTAAAATAACATTGTATACTATGCATCCAGAGTAGAGTGCCTGTGGTAACAGATGGATAACATGAAAGCAAAGAGCAAAGAAAAGAACAAAGTTTAAAGAAGGAGACAGAAGGATTTTCTCTATGATATGGTGCATTGTTGCAGAATTAGAAGTAACTGGGGTTCATAACTTTTCTACAAATGAACAGCCCCGTTCATAGCTACCCAGAGAGAGACTGAAGGCTGGCCCCCTGCAGCTCGTCCCCCACTGCTTCAAGCTGTCTCCTGCATTGGTTCAGGCGTTCAAGCGCTCTGAAAGAGACACAGGGGAGGGTGGAAGACTCTAATCTCCACAGAGGTTTTATTTTTGTCTCACTTCCACTGCTGAAGCCCACTTTTTTTTTTTGAACAAGGGAGGGGAAACTCTTCCATTCATTTTGAAAAGAGGCACTAACAAGGTTTTTTTTTTTTCTACGGAGGTAAAGGTTCAGCCTGTGAATGGAGACTTCTGCGTCTGTTTTTCTCTCTTCTCCCATCTCTGCCTCCACCAGTAAAGCCATCAGATAACAGTGGAGCTGACAGGTTGGCTGGAAATAAAGAGCGAGCGAGAGGTGAGGAAGGAGAGTTTGACTCATTTTTCAAGAGTGGCACAAAATACCCCCCACTGTTTCTCACTCTCTGTGTGTCTCTTTCCTCCCACTACATAAGTCCATTTACAATCGCCCAATTTATTTTCTACTGCCCAGGCATCTCACATTTGAAAGAAACCTCATCAAGCAGAGTCTCATGGGCCTTTGACTGAGAACTGGATGGACTCAATGCCCTTGCGCTGTGGTATCTGTCAACCTGTCATTGTCCCTCTTCATCTCCAATCTTTTCTTCTGTCCTCTTTCTTCCTTAATCCCTCCTGCGCCAGCAGCCTCAGTGTTTTAGGGAGCAGAGTGAGAGGAAAAGAAAGTGACAAGCTAATGGCTCACCATCAGCTTCTTAGATTACATATTGATTCCTTATCGTTGTCGACAGAAATTATCAGGTTATCGGACTGGTTATCCAGTAACCGTGTGGTGAGAAAACCTCTCATTTCTGTGGAGATTGAAGCTCTGAGTGATGTTTGAGGCCGAGCCACTCACCAGTCATTAAGCCTGCCTCCTGCTGCTATGCAAATTTAAGATGCTGTTGAAGTGAGCTAATCAACAACTAGCCGTTACTTCTCTTTGTCTGCGGGCCGACTAATTGCTTCACATTAAAGCCCCTGTACAGTCGGAAACGTGTTTTTCTTATTGTGAACTCATTTGAATGTTTTAGCCTCACTGTGCAGAATAATGAATATGCAGAATTTGATGTTAGAGGGATGAGAGAAAGTTAGTGGAAAAATGATTTTGTGACTCCACAACTAGTTTTGATGTTATGTGCTCCAGTAGGAAACTTGTACAAATGTGATGTGGAGAGTCGAACCTCCAGAGCACACACACCAAGAGGGAATTTTTCAGTGTCCCACTGGTTATATCGAATCTTGCAATGAAACTTCAGCTATAAAAATAATTGCATGTTCATCACTTATTTTGAGTTTTTCAAGGAGAATTGAGCAGATGTGTTCATTATAATTTTCAGCAAATTAACAATTTTTTGAAACACAAAAACCACAAATTATGATTCAAATTAGAGTACATCTATATGTTTAAAACATATCTAGGGAAGATTTGTAACCAGCTGTTGCTTAAAAAACCTCACTAGCCATGCTTATATTTTGCTCGGTGCAAGTAACTTTTGCCTCTTGGGCCACACTGGCTCTGTGGATGGCTGTCAGGCTCCCACTCAGTCTGACAAACCCCTTTGCTGCAGAACAACTCATCTCACCAACTGCTGTGGAAATTGCTTTGAAATTTTGCACAGACATTATCTGGTGACCAGAGGATGAATCTCAGTGACGTTTGTAATCTTGACCTATCCTCTAATGCCTTCATTTAGTAAAAGTTTTATCTGTTCAAACTTGAGTTGTGTTAAAAAGCTAATCAACTAGTGTCAGCACGCTTTTATACAAGCACGTTTGGTCCTGTCTCTTCTTCTGGTGTTTCTAACTTTTACTGCAGTTCATGAAGGGTCGCTACTCAGACATGTCTATTTTAAGCAACCGCAGTCATCACAACACGTCTTCTCAAGTCCCAACAGTAGCCTACATTAGTGATAACATAGGCACTGGTTGTGGTGTAGGCCTCTGTCAGAGTCACTCATCCATTATACAGTGCTTTTTTACTGCAGTGGCACATAGACAATCCACTCTTACAGCAAACTGGGCCAGAACAGCAAAATCCCTCCCTCTGTCTGTCTGACTGCTGAAACGGAGATATTCACTGTTGAGAATCAGAGTACTAAACAGACTTATTCTCCACTGGACGATCATTCTTGCTTCCTCCTTGAGGGTGCTGCTGTTAATCATGAATGGCAGTGATATGTTATTAAAACGTCACTATGCCAAATCCTAGAGAGACCCCTCCTTTTTCTCCCAGTATATCACTGACACTATAATTAAAACAACAAACGTGGGTGAGTCACATCCTGTGCAAAATATGAAACAAATGCGTGAAGCTGTGTGTGTGTGTGTGTGGTGGGGGGATGGTGGAGATTGGCAAGAGAAGTAAGAAGTAGACACACGCCTCAGGGTCTAATTTGAACCATATACTTCAGCTTCTCTGCAGTCATGTGGTAACGTAAAAAGACCCTGACAGAAAGCGTGAAAGGAAAGTTTAGGTGTTTGGATTAAAGAAGGAGGCGTGAATCGATAGCTGCAGTACACCAAATGTGTCTGAAAAATGATGGAGTGTTCTGAAAGAAACCTCTTAGTCTCATCATGTGGGCGCTCTGGACGTCTTCTCCATGTAGGAGTCCGGCTCTCAGTCCTGATCTCTCCCACTCGGCCCGACATGAGCCATCTCACACAGCGCGGTCTCTCTGCTTTTAGCTCAGGAGGCATCCCCCCCTTAAGTCAGCGGGCTTTCCTCCTCGCTGTCACTGATACGCAGTAATAACCTCGTCCAAACAGCCGGCCCTCCGCTGTCCTCTCCTCCCCCTCAGCAGGTAACAGAGAGCAGGGATGGTGGGAGTGGATGGAGGGGGAGTGGAGGGTCAATCATCTAGATTCCTCACATGTTTCCACATCAGTAGTCCAGAGTGTTTGAAATAGCTGGGATGCCTGTAGATAGAGCTCGCAGTGCAGCTCAGCTGAAAAGGGTTGGGGGGGGGGGGGAGTTGATGCTTCCAGCTTGAAACTGGGGAGTTTGGTAGTTTTAACTCCCCAAGCTGCAATGGGAAGCAGCAAACAGCCACACATGTAGCAGAAACACGGGTGTGTGCTGCAGCGTCGCAGTACAACTCCTGATCAAAATGTCTGCTTTCCCTCCCACCTGCATGGCACCATTACTTCTAATAAAAATAACACGGGGAGAAACACGGAGAAATGCTGAGTGGAACTGACAACTTTATGCCTCTATATAAAATGAAGAATGAATGGAGCTTTTTCTTGGCATTTTAACAGTGACAAGGATTTCTCTCTCACTCCTTCACCCTGTCTTTGTCAATGCCTCTCCATTTTATTTCACCTTCGCTCTCTTTTTTTTCCATGGGCTAATAGCCAAACAGCACATAAGCATTATGCACACACACACATAGATACAAACACATTACACAGCTCATTTGCTTTGGAGAACAGGTCACTTCAGCCATTCAGGGTATGACTCATTCCTTGCAAGTCCAGACTTCAGCTTGTGCTGACACTGTTGAAGCTGGGTCTGTTTTATCCTCTGGCAAACAGTCCTTTAAGAGTTAACTACAGCAGCTCAGTGTTCCTCTTTAGAAAACCTACACGTACGACCATGTCTTGTAAGACTTACGTCATTGCAAAGCCGAGGAATCATTATTTCACAGTAACTCATCTCTTAGTGTTACTACCAGTAGGAAAAAGCATGGATTGAATAGATATTAAGTCCTCATGTTTTTGGAAAATCATCCAAAAAGTTAAAAAAAAGTCACCTATTTGTTCTTTATGATGTTCCAAAAGGGATGGGGAGATTACAGATTGTAGATTACATGCCCCTAATGAGATAACAAAACAATAAACTCTTATCAACACAGATTGCATTTAAGAACAGGCTCAATAAGATTTATTATGTTGTCAAGAGTGACTAGATCGCATCTTTATTACATCTTTAAAATTGGCTTCTGGTTTTGTTAACCAAAGATTTATCTATGATGGCTCACGGATAATGGAGTTTTAATTCCTTTTTATTTACATTGAAAAACGACATGAACATTCAAGTAAATGCTCCTTTTGCATTATAAGAGCAGCGTCCTCCATGTGGCCTTTGATTAAAAACAGCAGCAGCGAGAACTTACACTGAAGAAACAGCCTCCAAAAGGCTGTAGCATACATGCAGTGCACCTGTGGTCTTCTGCAGAATAAAGACAAAGAATAACTTAAATCTTTGAGGCTATTTTTTAATTATAAGGTGCAAAATTTTCAATGGTTGATTTTGAAATACACATATTTGCTTCAAGGCATGGACTCAATGAGAAGACTCATACTGTTGTTATAATGATATAAAGCTGTCTCCGGCATTCCATGAGCTTAGGTTAGCGTAACACAGCCAGGTAAAGAAAGGTAAAGAAATCTGCCTACCAGCACCTTTCAAAGCTCATTAATTAAAACTGAGCTGAAAAAACGACTTATCATTTTACCATTTTTTAAAGCATATTTCCCAAAATTACAAACTATTCCCTTAAAGTACAAGTCTAAAAATAATCAAAAAATTGCCAGAGGTAAGATTTTCTTTAACTGTTAAAGTTTATGTTATAAAAATAATTTTAACTTACTTGTTTTACAAAATAAGCTGTAGACTTAACTTCTCAGTGTTAGATTAGGTTATAGATTTAAAGTCATTACTGTAACTTGTTCTTGCTTCTCTGTTGTCAGAAGAAGTCAGACATTCGTGCTGACTGCAGTGATCCCTGCCGTTCTCCTGACCGGAGCTGCAGGAAGTCAGGTTAAACATTACATGGTGTACGGAGCCGAAGTGTTCCCAGAAACTAGCAGCAGCTCTGAGTGACAACTCCCAGGATGTGTGCTTTGTAGTATCTATAATCTACTGCTCTTACCAGCAGCACTATGTGCTGCTATAAAGAGAGGAGATGCTATCTGAGTCCTCATGGACTCTCTTTTAAGGCAGTGGGGAGTCACAAAGACTTTCACTGCATTTTGAAAGCAGGTGTTTTCTATTGTGAGTCTTTAGACCATTTAAAGATGAGCACCACCCGTCATCCGGCTGATCTTCAGAAACCGTTTGTTGTCGCAGACAGTGATAAAGTCGGGACTAAACAGGGCTGGAGAAACAAACAGAAGGTATTTAGGGGCTTTCTGGAGTGCCCACCTTTAAAGAGAGTCAGGCATTCCCTGCATACACATAGCTTTCATTGTGATTGTAGATCGAGGGAGGCCCAGAGAATAAATCACGGGGTCACTGAATGGGCTGTCTGACCTTTAACCTCCAGGGTCGAGAAAAGACTCTGCTCTATGTCCTGATGTCATCAGCGAGTCATTACCACCGAGGCTTTCAACACCTCCACCATCCCACCCTAACTCACCCAGCTGAGCTGCTATTGGACAAGCCCCCTGGCCACAGCACCTAAATCACTCTGTGGAATGGCAGTTATAGACTTGACCTTGACTTAGCGCTGTTTTCCATTCCCCGCTCCCACATTTTACTCTGTTTATTGTTTTCTGTGTCCCCGCTTACTCCTCTGTCCAGTGACAGGAGCAGAAGAAATAGTAGGTTATGAGAGCAGTAAACAATATTTCTCCAACATGTTCCATTTGGTCCTGTTAGTTACATTTAACCAGTTTCTAATTTTTCTGAAACAGTCCACTGGAATGACTCATTCTTCTGTGTGCTAAAATGTGTATTTGGAAGGAACTGTTTATCCAAGGGATGTTTAGACTTGTGTCAGTGGTTCTTCATGGTGAAACATGTTTGCCCTTGTGAGGTCGACAGACTTTGTTACAATGAGACTGCGGCATTGAGGCAAAGCATATGTTTTCTTAAGGGACAATGAGGTGAGCTGAGGTTAACTATTTTGACCGTGAACACCAATCTGAGGTCTAATTTGAGCTGAGCGGTCTCCTGAGATGTCACCTCCTCACCAGGGCCCTGACCTCTGACCCACGCAAGCTGCTTCTGCATTCATCCTGCAAGATAGATAGAGGAAGAGAAGGAAAGTGAAATAGATATATGTCTTTTTAGACATCTCTTCACCCTGCATCCTGGCAAAGTTACCTTGTGCATAATGGAAGGTACCATGACTCTAAAAATGCAAGATTAAAAAGCCCAAACTTAGATTTCCATTATTTTTTGTTAGTGTGCAGTTATGCGTGCTGTTTTTCCCCACAGTTTACATGGTTTCCCGTACTCAGTAACAGAAGGCTGACTGTGAGCAAGCTGGCTTGACTCAAGGCTTCAGGTTGCAGCATGCCCACCTCCGGAGCAAAGACTGACAGATTTACATTGTTGTCTTTGACATTGTTCTGCACTTGCAAGTCCTAATCATGCTGTTGAGCAATGGCATACCCTGAAGAACCCATCTCTCAGCATCTACCAGCTTCTATTTCCCCCTCCCTTTTGCCCTCGGCAATTGTAGAAACCCTGAGCTGTGCAAAGCAGAGCAGATTAAAAATTCCTACTAGGCCTATAAAAAAAACAAGAACTTATGAAGGCACCTGGAGAGACTCCTGAATGCACCTCAAGACAAAAGACCTATTGACTGCTTCATTTATATAAAAGATTATGCCGACACCAACCTTGGGGAGTTGCCATGAAAAGTCTTTACAATTCTTTATTCATGTAAACAGACATGTTCGCCTGAACATGACTAGAAGACTAATGTGTACTTCAATCACTGTACAAATAAATTAATCAGGCTACACTTCCTTCAAAGTACTTAGTAGTTTGGGTGCCCCCCTTCATGTGCGTTCCATCAATCATGATCAAATCAGTCTGGAATAAATGGGACGAGGCCAACGTGCAGAACTGTTAAAACAGAGCAGCATTTCAGCAAAGAATGATGAACTTTTAAATGTGGTTTGTGTTGAAAAGTACAGCATGATTTAAGAGCACAAGAGTTTCATCTGAGCAATATGTGTCAATATCCCAACTTATGTAACTTGTGTGTGTGCGTAGACATCACTCCATGATATATACTCATTTACTAACATTGTGTTTGATTGGGAGTTCTAACAAAAACATTAAGTAAGCCAGTACAAACAACTGTGTTATTAGCCACAGAACTGTAACACTGTAAAGATTAAACTGCGAATATTTAATTGTCATTAAAAAAAATTATTAAAAAAAGGTATGTTGACCATGAAAATTGTAGTTCGTAATAATGCAGTTTTAATTATTCAAGTCAACTCTTTAAAATATTTTTCATACTCGCAATCAGAAACATTTATTTAAGGTTCATTTCTGCAGCTGTTCTGTGAATAGTTTCATAATTATTGAGAAATAAAGCAATTTTTAAGTAACCCATGTTAGTAATAGACTTGAGTTAACTTACAGATTTTCCTGTCCACTTAAGCACCACCCACACCTGGGGGGGGGGGGGGGGGGGGGGGGG
>JAPZDY010000003.1:6631145-6659348 GCA_029783645.1 Ctenochaetus hawaiiensis
TATTCTTATAGCTTAACATGTGTTTTTACATTAAACTTTTATCTGAAAAATAAAAAAAATAGATGTTGTAGTTGACATATAACATTTCTCTCTGAATTATTGGTTTTCTGAGGCATTACACTACATGTGCAGTATGTAATATTTCCATACTGAAATATATAAAAGTGACTATATATTTTGTTGACTTAAATACTTACATTGTCCCAAATGTTTCCAACAATGTTAAAGAAAAAAAAAACCCAAAACATAATTTTACTCAAGGTAACGGTTTGTTTTTATTCAGTTGCCTGTTGCTAACTTCTGGGGAAACACCAATCACAGAGTTAGGAAGGAAGTTGACAAATGTAGCATAACAAAACTTTAATATGTCACCTCATTATGAGCATTTCTGCTTCATTCAGTCACATAGATTGTCATCTGCTACCTTTAAACTGTAATAATGTAGATTACTAGAGTAAATGTTCTTATTGACAGTTTATCATCGGTGGAAAGGAGAGTATTTCTAATGCAAAGAACATTTAAGTTACATTTTAAGATTGCACAGACAGCTGATTTACCACATAGTAGTGTTCATATGTGCACACGTCAGTCATTAATCATCATAAATCAAGCAACTATCACTGTGAATCAAATGTATTTGGAGGAGTCTATTTATGCTTCTGTTCTCTTGTAAGTTCCTGTGAATTGTGCATCACATGTGCAATAGTTTTAAACTATTTTTGCAAATAAATCAACTATAGTTTACTCTTGAGAACATGCCTGCATCGCTACAATTTACGATAGCTTAACATAAGGACATAACAACCTGATGCTTGTGAATATTTGCTGCATGTCCAACAGCGAGTTGGATCAGCTCAAAGCCCCATGTCAAAATGCATTTTCTATGGTCCCTTAATAACTCAGGCTAATCACTTTAGCATTGTCTCTATGGGCACAATGACTCCCCTCATGGCCTGTATCCTAGTGAGGGGGCTAGGGAGCGGTCTGGTGACGGTGTGTTGAATTTGGGTGACAGGGCCCTGGTGGGAGTGGGCGCCCCCCAGTCCCTTAGATAATCCCCAGGAGAAAAGGCCTGCATTTAGGGTGCGATACGCTTAATCCAGGGGGGCCTTGTTCACAAAGGAGCCCGGCACTTCCTCTGGCCTGGGAGCTTCCGCTGGTCCGGGGGGCCTTGCGTGGGTGCCAGTGCAAACATGCGCCAATAATATACATCCACATTACAAAGGAACAAACAACAGACATATAGACACTCATACACACACACACACACAAATGCAACATTAGACAGAGGACTGAGTGAGAGACAATAAAAAGACAAACTTCTAAATTTACTCTGTCCTTATTGGGAGCCAATCCAAACAAGCAGCCCACGCACACAAAGGCCAGCAAGACAAACACACACACACACGAACACAAACACATACACACTCACTACATAATGTGGGCAGAGGCGGTGTTTACATTCTGCCCCTGGGTCAGATGAAATAAAGCTTGTGTGTACTGTGGAAAGATTAACTCAGTGAAGGACAGAAACATGGAGATCAAACAGTTTACTGCCTACAGATCGTTTCACATTTATAAACAGGAAGACAGCGCTACGTAACAGGCACCTCAGATGCTCCGTGTACTCATACATATAGTAGATGTGATCAGGGGATGCTGGTGGATGACGCATAAGCTTCATCTCTATCACCTGGCAGCATTTGTTTTCATACCAACAGGGAAAATGAATATTTAAAAAAGATAAAATCTGTACTTTTCATAAACACATTTTCCCCTCTTATTTACCACTAAAGCAAACGATACCAAGGCAGTATGAAACATTTACAGACATTTATGTAAACAGCTGAGGGATGTTACTGAATATTTCTCCAACATGGTTCCACATGCAAGTTTGGATGAGATGTTTGAAAAAAAGGAGAAAATACAGGCTCTGTGTCTTTTTTTCTCATTTTCAGGCTTGCTTTCCTTTCCCATTCTGTTTCACGCTGACACATCTTCTTTCCTGGCTTTTTTATCTGACTATAATACATCTGTGAGGACGCTACAGCAGGTAGCAGTAAAAGGGGAGGAGGAGGTTTGTTGTGTAACAGAACAGAGATACAAGTAATTAGTTATTTAAGCTGAAACTGCTGCCACTGCTTATGTAACAGCTGACACTTAAACTGCCAACAATGAAGGCTTTTCAGCTTATTCTGGCATTTTAACTTTAATTTAGGTTTATAAAATTACTTTAATCTTTCTCAAATTAACTAACAATTCGTGTTCTTTCACTCTTCACTCTCTAAATAACAGTTTAACTGCTTTCTTGGCTGACAAATTGACATTTGAGCTGACTCTTTACCTACTTTCAATGCTTGCTTTCTCAATGCAATACAGACTTGCAATCCAAAAGGGCCTGAATTTGAAACTAATTTTGCATTTCACATGACATGCCACAGAACAAAACACATTTTTTAAGATACTTTAAACTGTTTGCAGACTGCAGTGTTCAGCGAAAAGCAAACACACTGAAATTTATCACACTGAAAGTTCTAACAGGGTCATAATCTCCTTTCTCAGCTTTTTGGCAGTCTCTTTATTTTCCAGTGTGACAAACTCCACCCATTTGGCAACAACACGGCCTAAAATAAACCACAGAGTATTTAAACCATCTCTGTTACTCAGGTCTGACGTGAAGATAAAGCCTTCTCTCTCCAGACCCATTTATGCTCTGAGCGCTGACCTTTGGCTGAACGGTATGTCAGCAGCAGTGCATGGTCAGTATAGACCTCATACTTAATAAGAGTTATGAGCAGTGACACAATTATATATCAGCGTAAAGTCCGAACCCTGCCATGCTGTGTCTCGCAGCATTATGGCCTCATTATAAAATAGCCGACTTGGTCCAGGCCACTTGCTTTGACAGAAAGAGCTCCACCACAGTACTGGCACATGTTCTCATGTGTGGCGTCCACCAAGACTAACTACTCGTGACAGTGCCAGGAGTGTGTGTGTGTGTGAGTGAGCGTGTTTGTGTGAGCGCACATTAAGTCTGAGGGGAAGCATGCCTAATGTGGGAGAGAAACAGTGAATCCAACATGGCGGCTGGCCAGCGTCAGTGTTCCCTTCTTGGAGAATTAGCCTGTCAATCCGTCCTAATTCCTGAGGACACAGGCTGCTCTTAAACCCAGGTTGAGTTTAAACTGCAGAGACTGACTCTCTCAACTGTTTTCTCAGGATTGGGTGCAGGCAGCCTGGCAGTATGTGTGGCAGGTCAGGCCGCGCCGAGGATCAGAGCTGCTGCATAAATACGAATCTAGTCCAGGGTCAAGCTGACACTTAACAGGCCATGGTAAGACTTTTCGCTCAGTTAATTGCATGAATGTGTGTCTTTACGTGAGCATCCAGAAGAAAAGGAATTTCACCCCGTTGGGTTAGAGAAAGATGTGTCACACACATAGCTGGCATCAGAAACACAGTCATGTGTGCAGGATGATTTAAGTGTATTAGCAAATGTACTGGGCACTAACAGTATTGAGATCATGGTGCAAAAATCACAGTGACATTTTTATGCGTATTTAGTGGGACCTCCAAATTTTACACCATGGTTGTTAGTTCAGAGTCTGCTGTTGATCTTCCTCCACATACTGCATCATGAAGCAACCTCAGCACCTGGTTTATTTTCCAGAGGGTTTGCAATAATATTGTAATATACTGAGTAATAGAAACTACAAATATGTTTAATTTATATATTGTATAGCAGGTTTTTAGTATAACCATTGATTTTTTTCCAATTATTTAGAATGATCGAACTGATAATTTGCTAGCTATCAAGGGTTAGGTTTGAAGTCTATGCATCAATCCAATATCATGTATATATTAGGAACAGGACCCTGCTACTTCCCAGTAGTGTCAAGCACACCTGTATGCAACCTAACAGATGTTTTTAACTGCACAGGTAGCCAGTATCTTTTAACAGCAAGCAACTTCTGAAACTTCCGGTGTATCCATAAAAAGGGCAATAAAGTCCAAAATAGAAGAAAGTTGAGCAAACAATATTACAAGGATGTCCAATAAAAAGTTAAGCTAATTCCATGGAGGCTGAGAAGATTGAGTCACAAATCTGTTGCTTAATATTTTTTTTCCCTATTTCACAAATGGCAACAATTTCTTCCCTTTTAACACAAGGCTAAAAAACTTAGAAAGCATGTCAAAACCACAAAATATTTTTTTGCAGAACTACTGAACAGACAAGTAGCAGTAATGTCCCGAGCCCCTGCTATGGCCACTGTAGCCTGTGTGGTTAACAGCGAGTATATCTGTGCTTTGGGAGCTGAAGTGTGCCTGCTGACATGAGCTCAGCGGAGCCTTGTCGTGGCTGAGAGCTGGACTGTTGTTGACACTCTGTTTGGGGGTGAGAGGCCATTCGCATTTGTCCTCTGCCAGCTCATATATCTAACACCTGTTGCTTAGCCCAATTCAACATGTCCAACACAAGCACTTATCTCTGGGTGTGCATGTGTTTTGGGAGACATAAGCTTACTACTGTATGTGTAAGAATGTACACAGTTCGTGCCAGCAAAATGACTCCTGACGCATTATTGCAGTGTTTACAATATCCCTGTGCCACTGGATTTAGGGTTGTGTTGCATAATTAGCATGCAAGGGAAAGTCACAGAGTCCAAGCAGAGAATATACAACCCATTTATTTAGTTTAACCAAAAATAACAGGGTCGATTTGAAAAGAACAGCAAATAAAGCTATAAATATGATAGACAAAAACATTGAAGACACTGAGTTCTTTGCTTCACATGAACCCAGAGATAAACATCTTTACAATGCAGCCAGCTTGACGCTTTGGGTTATAATGGAAGCAACTGAACACCACCTTAAAAATCACGGAACATTCAAAGGAGAACACGCTCTTCAAGTGGCAATGCTGACAGAAGTCTAAACCTGTGCCAGTTCAGAGGAGAGCTGTCACCTGTGTGTAGCTAGACATACTTTCACAATATTTTTTTAAGCATACAGGATTGCACAAAAACAGAACAAAACAAAATGAGCAATGAATACATGATTTCAAAATAATAGTGAAGGGACTGGTCCCTGTGGGGGGTCAAACCAAAAAAAAAAGTATGCAGAAGAAATAAATTGAGAATTGATGCTTAAGGATTCATTGATGAACAGGCTTTAATTCATAAAATCAATGTGAATGAGACATAAATGATGAATGAGGCCAATGGGTGACATACATACATACATCCATACAGACATACAGTCGAAAGTGACTATTGGCTATTGCATTGTTCCAGCCTGTGTAGAGCTAAGCATGGTGAGACTATCAGGAGAGGCAGCAGAAAGCACTTTTTACGGACAGTGAAGAGACACACAGACATACAGAAAGAGACATACATTGCTTGAGAGTGTGTGTTTACTGTGTGTGTATTACAAAGGTGTAATGGTGTGTATGTTAGGCGCGGTAGAGCAAAATCCTCTCAGCACAGTCCTGACCAACCAAGCTGGCGTACTGCTTCACCTCTGCCTCGTCGCTGGAGCCTTTGCGCTTGCGGGTGTAGGCTGCATAGGGCATGACGGTCCGTCTGTATAGCACCAGCGCTCTGCCCACATCCTTCAGCACCCGAACATCTCCTGAACACAAACAGGCACACACCAGAACATAATAAGGATCAGTGTAGACACATCAAGCACAATAAACATTGCCCTTATTTTTGCTCATTCATATGAGTTAACCTCTGAGTGACTTGGCAAAGGTGCACCATTATTCCGAGAAACTGTTGGAGGAGCAGAAAGCATTTTTTCCCCCCACAGCACTAATTCCCCAATGCCCTAAGCCTGGAGTCACAGTGGTGCGTGAGCAGGCTAGTTAGCTGGCCTTGTTTACAGGGCCTTGCTCGCTTGCAGGCTTGCCAAACTCAGCATTTCAGCAGGTTCTGTGTCATACACTGCCAGATCCCATTAGACTAGTGAAAACACTGATAATCTCAAAAGTGTGCATTTTCAGCAGCTAAGATTGGTCCTCTGGAGAGTTCTGGAGAGAGTGGATGGAAAAAGGTTAGAAAAAACAACAAAATAAAACAATGACCCTCTCTCTGACAGCAAAAAAAGCTACCTCTAGGAAAGAGAGGCTGAGCCAAGGTGCCTACAGCTGGCGCCAAGAGGACATTCAGGGGGTACAAACCTAATCCACATACACAGCATATCATGAATCAAATCAAGTGGGTCTCAAAATCCAGCAGGAGCACTGATCATCTTTCCTCCAGTCTCTTCTAAGTTGAATAAGCATTGAGTAAAAGTACTGAATAAGTATCTCATGCGGCCCTCTCCTCAGTGAACATCTCTGCCCTCTTAAAATGCTTTCATCTCTCTCCTCACCTCTTAGCTATGCCTCTTAGCTTGTCTTCTTGTCTCTCTACCAATAACAAAATGTCTAGAGTGTATAGTCTATAATGTGCCTTTAAAAATGCATCATCACTTTAAGGTTGTACACAAAGTATTTGTATCCATCAGCTTGTCCTGTGTGGAGCATCCTGGCCTGGCCTCACTAAGAGGAAGCATATGAAAGTCTGTGGACCAGCCTGCCAGGTCAAACAGGAGCTAGTTAGATTTGGCATCAAAAAGCCTCAGGATCTCCCACTACACTTTCCCTCGACAAACACCCATGTGGCTCACAGCTGAGCATCAAGATGGTACAAGTGATGTGAGTGTGCATATTTTTGGCTAATTCCTAAATTATTCACTGTAGCACTGCCAAATCCCTCTTGATCACCTAATCAACCGGGAAAAGCAGACAATAGAGAGAAAAACTGCTGAAATGTGATGTAACGTCGCAAACAAAGGTCTTTTCCCATGTGCTAGATATTAAAAAGGGTTCCCAGTTTAAAACACACTTAAAGGAACTCAGACTGGACTTTGTTTATTCACAAAGAGGATGTGATCAAAAAACTTGTTAACAGCAATATAAGTCAAACAAGTCATATGACTGCTGAATCCAGTTAAAATGATTCAGATGTAACTATGGAAAAATGACAACGACTAAATCAGGAAAGCTGCACCAAAGGAACTCTTTAAACTCCCACCAACAGGACATGCCAATGAGAATGGGCAATTATATGCAATAGACACTAAATCAAATGGGCTTGTGGGTTGAGAACAATTGAAAAAAAGCTTGTGCTCAGAAAAGAACATTATGTGGACACGAGCTCTAAGGTAATTATACAGCAAGTGAATTTTCCAACTATTTATGTACCACTATGGCATCAAACTTACACAGACTCAGCAAGCTGAGTATAAACTTTAAGCTCTGAGGGCTCCTTAGCTCTCACACCCCCCATCCCCATAAGATATTTTCATATTTCAACTTTCTTTTTTTAATTTCAAACCACACTATGCATTCATGTTTTATTTATTAGCCCCATTTCCCTGCTCAGTAATGCCCTAACCACTGTGCCTTTCCTCTTCTTTAAAAACTGCTGAATCACCTAATTGAAAAACACTTGATACAAACTTTTAAATGAAGAAAATCAGAAAGTCTTACCATGAGGGGAAATGGGTTGTAAAATATGTAAACATGTTATGCAACGTCCAAATGACTAGGACTTTGTTCCATGAAGAATTAATGCCCCCTGATTCGATGAAAATGAACATATTTAAACGTTCGATGGTTCCTTTATAACTTAAGCTGCCCTCTTTAAGCACTATGTGCCTCCTCATGCTTTTTATCAGTGTGACAGCCCACTTGCGCAACAGTAAGGCAGTTACACTTGTCTACTCAAATGTGTGACACTGGTGTAAAACACCAGTGTCCTCTTGTGAAGATAATATGTAGTGATCATTTTACAGACCAGAACAGATAGCAGCTTGCAGATTTAAGATAGTCTAATAAACTCAGCTGTAATACTGAGCAGAAGCTCTCTCTCTTACTCAAGGCAATCCAAACATCCGCCCCTCACATAAACAACTTTCATTTCTTCTTTACTCGCTCTGTCCTCCATCAATGCCCCCCTCCTCATTTTGAGAAGCTCCAGACCCCGTTTCCCTGCAGGCCCACCGGACGTTCAGTGACATGCCGCTCAGGGGTCACAGCTCCTTGGGGTCGGGGTTCAAGGGTCGGGGGTAAGAGGAGTGGTGAGGGTCGGTCAAGAAGTGAGAGGGTCAGAGCTGAGGCTGGGGGCCTTGACACGTCGCCACGCTCCTCTCTCTCCTCAGATCCATCTTGAACTTTCAAAACACTTGCTTAACACCGGACGCTGGTCAAAGGCAGGCCATTGGGTTATGACCACTTCCTATGACCCAATGTCGCAAATCCAAAATAGAGCTTACTTTGAAAAGAAAAAGGCCAAAATGGTGGTGTAGTAGGAAGACTGCTCTTTGAGACTGGAAGACCTGGGTTCAAGCCCCTGTGTTAGCACGCATCCGCCCAGCTAAAAGCGAAACCCTGAGTCTTTATAGCTGACCATGAATTTTGACCTCCACAGAAAAGAAAGCAACAAGAGAATTCCCCTGGAAAGGATATTATTATTCTTATGAAAATGAAGAAGAGCTTCTTCCACAGGGGTAAAAGTGCAGCAGATCCGGGGAGGGGATGCTAATGCATTATAGCACAAAAAAAAAAAAACTGACAGAGGAGTGAGAGGAGTGAGCATCAGTGCAAGTTGGGCTGAGGAGCAGAAAGCCTGGTGAAGAGCAGAGCAAAGTGGCTCAAAGTGGGTGAAGGCAGGGGATTTGGGGGTAATTGGTGGGTGCTGTCAAGCTAGCACCGTCTCCCCCACCTAAAGTTTTAGCTTTACTCTGCATGGCTGAAAGCGCAGATACTGTAGATTTCAAAGTCACTCCGCTTGATAGGAGATGAATGTGTGTATTTTTTATGAGACATGAAAGAGAGAAATAGATTATTTTGTTCAACTTTTTTGATATTTTAATAAATGCAACTCAGTGTGGTGCAGTTAGTAATTTTGCGTAACTGAGTTGGCGCCTTCTGAACACACACAAAGTCCAGGCGGTGACTGCTTGTGTCACACATTTGTGCATGTGTTTATCCTGCTGAGCGGGCAATGGCCCCACTTCTTTCTGTCAAGCAAACACTGATTATAAGTGTGTGAGAGATAGTACATATGTGCTGCGTAAAGTGTGTGTGTGTCTATGTTTGTGTGTGTGTGTGTGTGTACATACAGTACGTTAATTTGTGAGTTGCCACAATGAGACCCCAGGCCCCTCGATGTGTCAGCAACAGGCGCGTAATCAATGTGAGCCTGCTTTAGACAGAGTTGTGTAAACTTTAGATTAACACCTCATTAGGACAGCTCTGTAACCCCGGTCACCCTCGCGATCTAATCACACAACATGCACCCAAATTTTCATTGACCCAAGGGTGAGGCTTAGAGTTCGAAGAGAAGCCTAACAACGAGCCTGAGTTCAAATTAAAGGGGTCTTTTGCTCAAACTCTTTGTAAAAATGAAAATACTTGATATAATCAGTTGAATGTTGTTAATCAACAGAACAAAGTAAATTAAATGTGGAATTCATGTGTAATTGACAGTCAGCCAACCTGCCGGGACTCTGAATAACAGCTGACATATTTCAAAGTAAAGAGTGGACAAACAAAGCAGTGATACACTCTTATATTATAGTTGTAGTGGAATTTTTTAAGAGTATAAAATGTCATAATTACAGCTTACAAAAGCAGTTAAATAAATTAGACTGCAATAAATAGTTACTTCCTAAAAGATACATACTAGATTCATGAACCATTACATGCGGTCAAGACTTAAAAAACAGGTGCAATGTGTTATTATTTGGGCCAAGAGCAAGCCAAACATGGACAAACTGTCAATTATGACTGACCACAGGCCTCGAAAGGGTGTCATTCGGTCAGCCAGACAATGACACAGGGCAGGCTGACCTTCTGACTGACTGACCACTGGATGTATTTTTGAAGAGGACAGAAACTTCTGCACCACCATTTCCTGGGCATCCCACAACTTGGCAACAAACCTAAGAGCTATCCATCAAGACAGCTAGCACTGAAACAAAATGACACTGCGTTTGGACAGCTAGGCCTGAAAAAACATCCAGATTTGGCCAGGATCAACAGTCAACGCAGGAACGGAGGCACCGCAAAAGCCACAGACATACAAACATTCTCAAGCCACAGTGAAAATAGCTAACTCTGAAACCGCCACTTTGTCCTCAGTAATTAGTGCCTACTCAAGGATTAGTGGTATCACTGACAAGAAAAGGTCAGACCTACCACTGCCTGAGCTGTTAATGGTAATGTTGTAAATGACCAGCCTACAAATGGTCTTTTAAATGCCCTCATTTTTTCTGGGTGTGGTGCTTTCACCAACATTTTAGTCACGATGAAAGCTAGCCAGGAAATCGCAAAATAAAAACAGTGTAGGATCTTTATTTCCTTCACACATACGTTAAGGTTTGGGGGTTTTTTTCTAGATGATGCACTGAATGCCAATGATCATTACCTCATCTCACAATCTGACCTCTGAAAAGGGGGACAAACATGCCAGAACATTTTGAAGTGTCAAAAAAAGTTTTTGCCTCACTGCATAACACCGAGTCCAAATATGACCCATGTCTTCAAATACATATGTTCTTTCACTATTTGTCTTTTCTATTTTAGCCTCCTCCCCTTTCGCCCTCCAGCTCTATAAAACAATTTTTATCACATGACCTCCCCTTCTCTTTCTCTCTTCATCTATTCTTCTATTACTCCCTCTTTAACCCTTCAGTCCCGGTCTACTTAACAATCAAATTCTTGTCCTCTAACATCTCGTATTTCCGTCCATCACTGGCTCTTTCCTGTTTGGTGCCGTTATATGATGCAGATTAATGGAAGAATATGCCTGGCCCCTGTACACTCAACCACTCAGGTTACAAGCACTTGCATTATCCACAGTATGAGAATGTACTGCATGTACACATGTTTATACCCGTGCACAAGGCACACTCATCCCATTTAAAGTCATCACTTCCAAACATTTGTATAATACAGTTGATACAACACTGGCACAGTAAATATTTTTATTCTGAAGATCAGTAGAGTCACACTCATTGAACTCATTGACTGTATCAGACTAAATGAGGTGTAAGTCTTTCTGCTCAGCACGCAGGACCATATGATACGAACAGTTGGTTAGTGCAATGAATTTTCATGTCAAACCATCTCAAGCACAAAAATGCAGAGTCAACACAGGACAGTGAGCAAAGAGAGATTTAAGAATTATGGGGGCAGAAAATCATTCAAACTCTCCTTTCAAAACTTTTAAACTCACTTACACTCTGTTAAACACTTTCCCTGAACCCCATCTCTCACCCTGCCAGTCCAAGCAATGGGCGTCTGTCAGTCTACCTTCCTGTGGTTTATTATTGCTGATATCACTATTCATCTAATGGCAACACAGTCCTTCCATAATGACAGTGCCAGCTCTGCTTGAATAATGCTGAAGGATTGTGGGGGTGAGACGGCTCAGAGCTGCCTGCCCTCCGTTCAGCCCTGTTCAGTGACTGCATGCTAGCATTGAGCGAGACCGCAGTTTTTAATACACCACCACAGTGAAACCAGATCCCATGTTAACACCAGGTTCAAGGGTTCATCCAGAACATCACATATAAAGAACTGGAGGATCCAAGATCAAGCTCAGAGCAGCGGGTCAGTATCTTAATGTTAGACATATATTTAACTGTATGTTATAAATACAAAAAAAGGTCGTCTTATCCTGTTTCAGACATCTAAGAGATTTTTAATAAATTAACAATAATGACTGGACAGTGGATTGTTGCATAGTTGTACCTGCATCAGGATCCTGGTTGAAACGAGCATAGCGGGAGTTCTCCAGCTTGGGTAGACATCGCTCTATCGGTACCCAGACAAAGGTTTCCGGGCACAGGAGGTCTGAAGGCCGGTACTGCCCCTGAAGAAAGAAAGAGAAAGAGGGTTAAATCTTCTGCTTAAACAGTTAATTACTGTTTATTTGATCAACAGAAAACAGGTCTGTAACTAGTGGTTCAAAGCTTTGTTTAGAACACTGACATCGGTATTCTTCATCATTATTTAATGCTGCACAGCATCTTTTTGTAACATGTCTATTCATTCTGTGTAAACCTGGTATTTCTGTACAGTTGCAGATACAAATTAGACTAAAATAATTCTACAAAAATTACCAACAGGCAAAAAAGTAATAAAAATAATTATCAGTGTAACACCATTCGCACATTATTTTGACAACCCTTTAAAGTTAAAGGTTTGAGAATTTGTAAACTGATCTCAGTGTCATGATCTGGGCTGTTCCCTGGATCAAACTTAAGCTTTGTTCAAGTCCTTTGTTTGAGCCATTTTGCTCGGTGGCAAGAGTGTGATATATCGTCAGCAATGTTGACAGAAAATGTAAACACCCTTGCATATTGTAATGTGTGCTTGTGAAATGGGTACAAGTCTGTATTTAACCAAACATTTTGGATGGAGAGAAAACCAAGCTGAACAATAACAGCTGAGGGGCAAAGGGAAAAAAAAATGAGTGAGGGGTTGAATGAACAGAAAGGAGGAGGAGACTCCATTATCAGTGACCTGCGTTCTATCACATGGCTCTAAACAAATGCAAACTGTCGAGATAGTTCTGTAAACAAGCAGGCGCCTGCAACAGGCCCGCTGCACCATCTCAACACTCACAATAATATTTATAGTCTTTGACACATTAAACTGTAGGACAAAGACTCAACCACTTCATGGACACGAGCTTTATACACAACTGAGGTCAAAAGGTGCTGGATGCTTCAAGCTAAGAACAAAAGGAAAAAAAACATGGATTGTGTTTTGTACGTAAAATAAACAAGACAAAGAAAAAACTATCCTTGGAAAACGCTGTTGCTATACAAGTGCTCTGACCATGACCCATCTGTCAGTGTGCCTATATGGAAAATATGTGGCCTGTTTTTACATGCAGGATAGAATGCCATGAGAATGAAATAGCCTCGACTCTGAAAAATGAATAAGAAGAAGAATTTGGGAGAAAACACTCATAGTCAAGCTTTCCCCTCAAGGCGGGCTCCTCATGTGTTGCAACTCTTTTGCAGTGCCCCGCAATTAAATAAAGAGGAAAAGGAGAGAATGTCAATATGAAGCACTAAATTCATACAGTAATGCAAAATTTTACAGGCCAAGACTGAGGCAAAGGTTGTCAGGTTGGAGAAAGCAATTCGGAGTGAAGCAACGGCCACTAGCATGCTTTAAGTGCCTCTGCTAACAGATGGATGGAGGTGGAATGCTACACGTCTGCAGCTGCAATGGATCCGCACATTGATCGGATGCTCTCCATGTCCCAACAACCTACAGCCTTCTCCAACTGTCAGCACGGTCAGCATGACACTCTCACACTCTGCCTCACTTCTATGGACTCCTTCAACACTGCAGTGGGACACACCTTTTGAGCAGAACGCATGCATACAAACACCAACTTCCCGCTATAGGCCTGACATTACACCTCATCCCAGCCTAGAAACATAAAGGGAGGGTGGAGGGGAAAACAGTGCAGAGAGGTGTCACTGAGGTAGGTTTGCTTTAAAGAGAAAGAGTCAGAGAGAGAAGAAGAGTAAAAACATGCAAAGACAGACCTTTGGATAAGCTTTAATTCTATGAAGAGAAACAGTTGCATTTTAATGCATTTGTGAAAGAAAATACAGTGGACTCTGATTTCTGAAGGCCTTTGTTGGGTCTACAGTCTGCAATGATATATCCAGTTAACCGCTGTAAAGTTTCAAAAGAAAGACAGGCCTATCGAAACAAAATGAGAGACAGAGTCTGGTAATGGCATAGGCACAATTTCTCAATTCTCCCCCTCAAAAGAGGAAAGGATGAAGAAAAAAGGATGGAGAAGTATGAGAGGACACAGCTATTAGTGGTCTGGATAGAGGAGAGAGAAATCAAGACAGAGAGGGGAAAGAAAAGCTTAGTTTGTCACAACCAATCGGTCAGCCTCTTTTCTTTATTGGACTGAAAGTGAAGACTGAGCTCACCACTGACTTTCTTTATCTTCCCTCTAATTTTTCCCCTCCCCAGGCTGGCTTGAAGGCCCCGTAATTCACAGTTACCCCTGCAGATTCCTTGGCACTTTTTCAGCCAAGGGTTCTGCTGCTTTTGCATCAAATGGCTCACAATACCCACCACTTTGTCTAACTCGCAGAGTATTATAACCAATCTAATAGCTGGAGGTGAAACAGTTACTCCAAACCTGTGGTCATGAGTAACTGTTAGCTCAGCAAGTGGCATGCAGAGGCCACAGGAAGTGATAGTGATGACATGTGAGAGCCAGAAAGCTGCGTGATGAGATTTTTTTTTTTTTTTTTTTTTTTTTTGAGGGCTAACCGGCTGCTCTGCAGATAACCAGGATGAGGCTTTCCAGACTAAAAACATCTTTTAAGTTTGGTCCTCCTCTCTTCAGTGACTGTCTTCCTCCCTCTCTAAATTCTCAGCACCTCCCGCACAAACTAATCCGTCACCATCCCTCCATCCTTCCCTTCTGTCTGTGCTCACATGTTCAGACGGATATGGAGGTGACGCCGATGACTGACAAACTCTGAAAGGCTCATTTGGAGAGAGAGAGAGAGAGAGAGAGAGGAGAAAAAAACAAGTAAGGAAAGAAAGAGCCGCACAAACTTTGGTGGATAGACTTGGCTGCCATCAGTGGTGTGAGAAATGAGAGGGAGATAGGAGGGAGACGGGGAGGGACGAGAGAAAATTAGGTGCAGATGAGTAAAGGGATGGTATTTAACGTCACTGAGACATGGACTGAGCCGAGCTGATGGAAGTGATAGGAGCAGTTGGAGTGCCAGGACAGAGGGGCCCAGCACAGAGAGAGAGGATGTTGGAAGTCAGGGATGAAGAGGGAGGGCTTGGAAAGAGACAGAAATGGGGGAAGAGCAGAATAGACTGAGGGGGGAGATGGAGAAGAAAGAAAAAACAGACCGATCAGATGGGGGAAAAAAGTTGTGTTCAATAGCAGCCACATGAGGAGAAAGGGAGAAGATAAACAAAATGAAAACTGTGCAATTACATGTAAAAGAACGTCCCCAGACATTTTAATCTACTGTTTTGCTGTGCGTTTGTTAATTAATATGCAGAGGTCATTGTTTATGGGAAAGTAATCTTCTACAGTGCAGGTTTTCCTGATGAACTGATCTTTTTACAAGACAGAGGAGAAATTACTCATTTGAATAACAAGCTTCCCCAGTGTAAACAATTACACAACCTCAATCATCACAAGTAAATAAACACATGTCGCTACAAGGCCTGACATGGAGTTACACAATACTTTTCAGATCCATTATCACTTTCAGCCCCTTGATGACACAACATCGCACATTCTTTTCAGGCCACACAGACTTCACACATCAGATAGCAGCGGCCCTGCTGTCAAAGGGAACTTTATTGCCAACACAAAACATACAACTGTCACCTTGTTTCTCTCCGTCACTGTGCTGTCTTGTTTTCTCACACACCTCAAGAAGGAGAGCGTTGCCCCGGGCTCATACTTATGATTTATATGAAAAGCAATTAATCAGACACATAAATCGAGGGCTTTCACTGCAGCCAAAGAATCCTCATGAAAGCTGAGACTTCTTTTTGCCTTCTCCTTCTCTTCTCCCTCCCTGCCTGACTATGTGTTTGGTATGTGCAGAGTTGAGACAGCTTTTATCAATAAGGAGACTAAACTGTCTTTCAAATCTTTAGGTCGTCCAAACTGGAGATAAAAACACCAGATCAAATCCAATTCAAATTCTGATTCAGATTATTACAAGTAAAATAGTACATCAAAGCTTTAATATTTTTACAAGTGTGTCTTTACCACAACACACCCTCTAAAACAAGTGATGTGTTTTATGCTTCTGTAATTAGCATGAGTAGCAGAAACCCCCATGTCTAAATTCATGGATTTATACAGCCATGCTTTCGGCACTAACACCACATGTGAAGCTGAGATGATATGTTAATCTGAAATCTGATCAGAAACTATTCTGAAAATGGATTTAATGTTTGAGTAATTTAATGTCGAATATATCTCTGGTTCCAGCTTCTTGGATTTTCTGCTTTCTCTTTCATGGTCAGACAGAGGAGTGATGTTAAGACATTTACATCAGCTTAAGGAAACTGAGCTGAACATTTTTCACAATATTCCGCAATTATATAGATTATGCAAATAGTCATGGAATAAATGGCTGAATTGGCATGACATTGAATAACTTTAAATTTATAGATTTAACATGATTCCCAATGTATTCTTTCACAGTGGTCTATCCATCTTTCACATTTTCTTCTGCTTCCTATTACTTTTATGACATTGTATGTTATGCTATTAATATCGCAAATTTCAGTTTACAAACATGAGGGAGAAAGAAGAAACTATCACACCTTGCATCAGAGGGAGATTTTTTAAGGATGAGATCACTTATCGTGTCACAGTGGCACATCAGTGTCATGGTTCAAAGTGATCCTCTTTCAGGCCTTGTTGAGGGAAGACCAGGAGGTGCATTTGGTGTTCCAGTAAGAGGGGTTTCACTGCCTTCATCTGCATTACTATACACCACATCTGCTGCTGATTTCCTGAGTTCTCACTCACCCTACTTTTAGCTGAGGTGTCCTTTTATTTGTGTGTGTGTGAAATTCAAGCACTGTGCAGAATGTCTAAATGCAGTCTATATACATTAATTCTTGATAACAGTATCGGTACAGCTTAAATCTCTTCAGGAAAGAGCGCTAAGTTATACAGTAATCTGCTGGTCAGCTGAACACCTACTTTAGAATGAGACAGAGAGGCTCCAGGAGTGTGATGTAAGGCCGGTTGCGGGGAAGATGAGGTCACTAGTGTAAGACTCTGCTCTGTTTGTCTCAGGCAAAAGACATATTATCCAAAAATAACATGCAATACAAAAAGGAGCCTGTTTTATAACCCATTAAGTTGAGCATGAACGTTATTATTTTGAATGGGATATTGTGTCAGGATTACGTATTTGTCAAGAACTCTAAGCAGAACATGGGCATTTGACCCAAACAGACAAATATGGTCTCCATGTCACATTTGTGGTCTCTTTGCAGTACGTTATCCGGCCAGTCGTCACACAGGACAAGCCTGAACTCAGATGGGACACAAAGGGGCCTAGTGTGACCCAAAGCCTGGCAGGCCTAACCTCGGCTGGCCCGGGTCAGAGTGCTGGCCCCGGGTCACATTCAGCCAATCTCAAGTCAAAAAAGCAATAAACACAGGCCCTGATCCTAACATCCGCACTTTCACTCAAACACACAGCTCTCACAATACACTCCATCGTCCTAAGACTGTTGAAACACATACATTCTGCCCAGACAAGGGGGCACGGCCGGGGGGACCTCCAGCTGCTGATGGACACATGTAAACAGCGTAGCTCAAGCAAACACACATGCAGCTAGACAAATAACACCAAAAATCAGGCCGGCTGGACAGAGGGACGGCCCTGATGAAAGACATGACCAAACAAAGTGAGTCTCAGAATACTGGCACAGACGCACTTTCATCAAAGGCCATGACAATATGTACATACACATTTGTGTGTGAGTGTGTTTGAAGGTCTGTGTGTGAGTGCCCTGAACATGTCTGGGGTCTGCATTTGGGGAGATTTACGCTAACTGCTGCTGTTTAAACACTCGGGGCCCACCAAGGCCTTTTCACACTACTCAACACATTACCACAGGACGACCTTCAAATAAAGCATCCTGGCTGGTAAGTCTCCCCCCTTGGGCCCCTAGACAGCCCCCACAAGACCCCTCCACCCTCCCCACTTTGTCCCAGCACTCCCTCGCCTGGCTATGCGTCACGGCTCCATGGATGACAGGTTAATGAGGAGAAAATATTTTTACAGGATCGCATTTCGACGGAGCTCTGAGAACCAATGGCAGCGCTTTTATGGGCATCAGCTCACAGGCCGGGCACTTTTATCTCTTTATCTCCTCTGGCCTTTATGGGCAGGCGAGCTGTTACGCCCCGTCTGACACAGACCACGGCTTACTGACTTGAAGTCAGAGCCGCAAGTCCCTAATCTAGGTCTTAAAACCCCACCTCAAACTTCTAACTGCAAGAGCAAACCAGAGGCCCTCCACCCAAACTGTGAGTAAAAGTCCAACAGCATTTATGAGGAAAACTCATTTTGTCCAGTAGTGTTTATCAAAGATCTGAATGTGTTTGCTTGCCAAAAAAACCCTAAAAAACTGGGCATTAGACAAAGTGGCGCAGCTGCAGTGGGTTTGAAAATAAATAGTAGTGAAGTTAATGGCAAAGCAAACACCTCGGGCTGGCAGCTAGAGGGCTCTGGATCTGCTCAGCATGACAACCATCTCCAAACTCTCATTTTTGCCCTTGTGACCTTCACACCTTCATCTTGCTCCAACCCTCCTGCCACCCGCTTACCCCCGCCCCGATTCTTATCCTTCTACACACAGAAAGACTGAATCGTCTGACCTGACCTCCTGAACTCTTGCTTTCTCAGACCCTCACCCTGTCAGCGCCCCTCCTGGGGGTGCCAAGCGGTGGCTGCCCCCAGACTGTGCTGTAGCCTGTTAATGATTTGTTAAAAACACAACCATGCAAAGACACGAGGGGGAAAAAAAAAGATGATGGGGCAGAAAGGAGAAATTATCAAAAACTTTAAACAAATGTTTCTGCTGAGAGGTGCGCTGTTGGTGGTCTCCTGTCGAGCTAAATCAAACAAAACTGTTTCTGTCAGAAAGGCTCCATTTAAGACAGGAGGAGGGGAGAGAGCTGGAAAGCAACAAAAGAGGTATGCTTTAGCTTATAAATTTCACAGAGAGGGTGAAAATGGGCCGGGGCGGGTTTGATCTTATTTTGATTGGCGCAGGTTTTGTAACATGAGAATTGCTGGAAAGTAACGTTACTGGCATATTAGAAAAATACCTTCGAAAAACCAACTGAATATTGCTTAAGCTAAGGAAAAGAAAGAAAGTACAGAGCAAAAACATAGAAAAAAGAAATGCGTCTATTGTGGTAAGCGCATGGCGAAGGCCAACACTTTGATACATGGAACACTGCACTAACCACAGTAATCTAATACCACCACTATTTGAGCCGTCTTGACTTTGTGCATCTTTGCATGCAGATTTGACATTTGAAGAAACAGAATCCTCACCACTACAAAAATACATACCACTCCTACTTGCCAGCACAGTGATAGCATAAGACAGAATTATCTGTGGATGAAATCAGTCGAAAGTTTGCTCGGAACCCTTCTCTCTCTCTATCAATCTTTCATCCAGACCAGCATGGTGGCTGCTTTCTTTAAAGCAGTTGCTGAAAGAAGAACGGAAACAAACAGAGGAACAGAAAGAGAAAAAAAGTATGTCTGCACTGTGTTTGGACCCGCGTTAACCCACAGTTCCACACAAACACTGCGGTTCACTGTAAAGTTTTTCAATACATCTAATTAAATTCTCAATAAGGGTTTTAACGTTTATGCCAAAAGCAAAACATTCAAAAAAATATGTAAGAATGGAATGCCTTCATGAGCAAATCCAACATTTTTTTTTTTTTAAGCTGTGTACTGTAGCATAGTATGCAGGGATGGGGGCCTCTGTGGGAATCATCCACCTCTAGATGCCTCAAACTCAGTCACTGTCACTCTTCATCGGCCTTAAATGTCACACACACACATGCGCACGCACACACACACACAGACATATAGTCTGCATGGGCCCTTTGAGTGAAAATAACAAGCATGTGAAGTCCTGATAGCTGTGGCTTAGAGTCTTTCAGCATGTTGTAACCTGCAGCTGCGCACCTGAGGAGGAGAGTGACTGTTTAAGAGAGCGAGAGATTCATTACATTAATAAACTGCTGATTATTGATATAACTACAATGCAATGATTCATAAAGATGACAGTTTCTTTTTTAAGATTGATTTGATTGAACTGAAATTACATTGGTTTACTGTGTTTGTGAGTGTGGGCGTGTGTGCTTGTGTGTGTGTGTGTCGGGGGTCGGGTCTATATGTGGGGGTGGGAGGGACAGGCTTTCATTTTTTATTGTTGTATGATTCGTTATTTTATTCTGTTTTATCTTGTGAAGCACTTTGAGTTGCATTTTATTATGTATGAAAAGTGCTATATAAATAAAGTTTGATTTGATTTGATTTGATTTGATTTGGTGAAAACAGGAATGAGGGGTTTGAGATACCCTTAGTATTGATCTTTTTATCTTACTATTTAACTTAAAAACACATCTGTGTGCAGGTTTGTGTTAATATGTCCAGGAAAAATTAGGTCTGATGTACATCGCTGAGCCGGGAGGCCTTTTGTCATTTCTAATTGATGTCATGAGAACTTGGCTCATGCAGCAGGTGACAGAAAAGGCCTGCAGGCACACACTGATTACAGCTAACATTAGCATCGCAGCAACTGACTGAAACCAAGATCAAATTCTTTCATCGTATCCTGACACCTGGATGGATTCATTTCAGGTCCATTGAATTCAAAAGCTTTGGCCATGTGGAAAACTGCTGGCTGGTGCTGGAGAACTCACCGGCTCTCTGACCGTGTTTGTTGTTTGTGTGGCGAGGAGGAGTTTGGCTGAAAGGGAACGGAGGTGCAGCTGCCGCTAAAGGGCTCTTTAAAAGTCAGTGGAGTACCGCCGGGAAACGAATAATCCTTTTCATCTTGCCTCCTTTTCTCATTTGGCACACATTTTGTCACTCCTTTTCTTTCTCTCTCCATCTGTCCTCTTCCTCCTCCTTTCACTCATTTCGCTCACTCCTGCTTTCTTCCTCTCTGTGGAAAATTTAATGGTTTCCTGGGCTCAGAGTGAGACATTCTTTCACAGTGAACAATAATAACAAGAGAAAGAGCCACTTCATGTAACCCTCTCACTCCCTCACCAACTGGGTACAACTGGGTATTCTGTCGCTGTGTGTATTCTGTAAGTACTTGATCTGCTAGGACCAGGTACTGCAGACTGGTAAAGCCAAGTGGGTGACCGCCTCGTTTGTTATCATCAAAGTCTGCTTATTCAGTCCTTAAAAATAACCGACACGGGCAAGTGCTCACACATACACACAGTTCTGCAAAGAAATGGAAAATCACTACAACATGGTTTAGATCTTTAACTCTCTGTTCTGTCCAAAATGAAAAATGGAAATCTGTCAAGTGAAAGCTAATGAAACTGAGTACTGAGTTTGCATTATGCTGACATTGGATTGTGAGATAATTGGAGGATAAGGTGAGAAATGTGAGAATCAAAGTGCAGGGGAGAGTGACTGTGATTTATATGGATATATATGCTAACATATAATGTCAAGAGTCAAACTTTAACTCATGAACTTTGAGGAAATGCATAAACTACATAATGCATAAACTATGGCAACATCTGCAAGTTTGTTTAGTCCAACAGTTTTACTGAGCATGCACTGATTTTTTTGTTAGGGCAGCCACAGGAACTGTGTGTACTGTTGTCACCGGGTTAGACCATGAGTGTAAGTTAACACTGAGCACAATCCGTCCAAATGAGCCACACATATGCAGTGTGACATCATGGCTTATAACAACGAGCCAGAGAATTCTGCTCTCTAAACCAGAGTCTCAGATAGTCTGTCTCATGTCACAAGAGCACTGAATTCAGATGACTTTTAGAGAGGCAATCTGAAAAAAAAGAGGAATGGCAGAAGGGCCAAGACCTTTGGTCTCATTTAGCCTCCAACAGCTTCACCTTCTGCTCTCTACAGCTCAACATCAGAGTACTGGGGAGGGCCAGAGGACCAGGGACATGAGCCAGGGGCAGGATGTCACGTCTAACCCTGAACCCACCAGCCAAACCAGCAAGACTCTGTGGGACACTTCGTCCCAGCTTTGAGAACAAAGGAGAGGGTCTGACACTGGCCAGGCAGCTCCCTGTTCCTGGCTGGACTCCAAGTCTTCTAGGACTCTTTAAGGCTGCTCTACAGGACCATGTCCAGGCTCGGGCACTGCTAAGAGTCACACATAGCTCTTAGCAGTCACACATGGAGCTGTTCTCCTGGGCATGCAGAGATGTGACCTGGCAGAGAGGACTTTCCTCCCATGTAAGAATTCAATAATACCTCAAAATGGAAACACAGATAAGAGTCAGTCTACTCTTATTCTATAGCCTTACACAGCTAAATCCATGCAGGAGGAGGACATGTGGGGACAGAACAGACAGGAGAACAGCTCAGGTAGAAGCTTAAGAAAGTGTCCTTCTAATAAAACTCTGTCACTAAACACTATACAGAGTCACCTATCACAATGCTGCTGGAGTCAGTTACACAAACAATGCAATCCTAATGCTCCTCAGGGAATGAGAGTACTGTGAAAACCATTGTATTAAAACCGCAGAGAGGAAACTGGTTTTTAGATGGATAGATGTTTTTAGTATTCCCCTCAGCATGTTAGGTCGAGTGCGACAGTCTGAGCCTTCACTGAAATTCAGCCCATGTTCACCATATTAAGAGACAGATTACAATTACAGAAAGTCTATCTAGCACACAGTGTTCTCTAAAACTATGCTGTCCAAATTGAAATTACAGAAGAATAAATATCCATCTCTCTTCCTTTCCCCTTAGTTTTCAGTTTTTAATGAACATAATAGAACAATTTGAAAAGCATGGCTGGAAACTTAACACCCTAACTGATCACAGAAGTAGGAATGGGAATATCAAGTAAAAACATTATTCGACAATTAACTGAGGTTCAGCAGAGTGATCCGGATGGCAAAGACTAATTACCAGCTAAGAGCCAGGCTAAATTACTCTTAAAAAACCAGTGCACTTACAGAAGTTGGAAGAGTGCTTCGCTTTCAGATCACAAATTACTGTATATAGATGGAGACTAATGATAAGTTGGTTTTATCTGTCCACTTGTTTCTTTAAGGGAGTTTAGCCTGGCTTCAAGCCGGTAACAAGCCTTAGCTATCCAGGACTGCTCCTCTTATAAAGGATGGTAGTGAGACACTGCAGTAGTGTTCATAAACAGGAGTTTTATTTCCTCTAAGGTAGCAAACACACAAACCTCTACGCTAATCAGGACACTTATACACTAAAAACTATCACGGCCTATAGCATGTTCTGTACAGAGACAGCAAAACTCTGCAGAGATCTACTTCCAACAACAACCCATTAGATGTCGTAACTACACTCATTACATACAATGTTATTTAACTAAGCAATTACTTTTCAAAAATGTAAAACAATCTTGGCCCATCCTCACACAAAAGTATAATGAACTAATCTAAATGAGGGTCATAAATGCTTCAGACTGTCATCCTAAGCCCCCTACTTATATTATTTTGTTCGAGTTAGGCCGCTACTGACAATAGAAACAAAAAAATCCTTGCTGGGAAACACCCATATTAGGTAACTCATAGCTTTAAAACATAATAAAGCAATAATATGTGGTTAGAGGTGACAGAGCCCTTTAATGGTTTTGCTGAATAAGGTTTGTTGGCAGTGTTTGTGAAGGATTTACGACCTGACAATCATACACTGGCCCTTTTAATATTTACTTTATATTATATGAGTACTTTCAGATTTTTCCAAACGTCCAGATATTTCTAAAAAGCTCGGATTTGAGCGTAAAAAGGACTCTTTATGTGCATTTAGGGCCCACATGGAGGGGAAGAAATGTATTTTTAGATGTACTCACATTAGTGTGAATTTGGTCTCAGAAAGAGGTGGGTACAGAGAGTTCTCTGAAGAAGTGGCATAGGGAAAGGAGGGTGTATGTGGGCAAAATTGAGAGAGGGAGTCGTGTTCAAGGGTTTTGAGTGGTGTCCAGCAGGGTTCAAGTGCTGGTGTTTTGGTTCCTAAAGAGGCAAGCAGCGGGACTGGGATTCAGAAACCAGTAAACCTCCAACACAATAACAGTGGAGTTTAGAGGCTCCCCATCTTAGGGACTTGAACAATTCCACAGTATGTCTGTGCATTAATGAACTACTTGGGCTCATATGTAAATCAGACAATGGAGCGAGACACTGTGCATGTGTTAAGAGTGTGTTTGAGCGCGGGTGTGTTTTCTGTGGGAGTGAGAGAACCCAAAGGTGGGAACTGGGCAACCTTCTAACCCTTGTTCTGTGTTCCTCCCCAAGGGTAAAATAGGAAGAAGTGGGGAGATTGTGAACAAGACGCTGCTATGGCAAACACACAAGGACAGATATGGGGGTTGGGGGAGCAAATACCATAGCAGGGGGGGTTTGGTGCTGTGGTAACAGCGTTCTCAGACAAACAGCGTGATCAAGATTCAACACACAGACACATAAACAGAGCAAACACACTCATGCTTTCCATACACAAGCTCCCAAACTGAGGAAAAAAGGCGAAGCACTATGCACAACACAAAACAAGATGTAAATGGATAAAAAAAGATGTGGCACTTTGCCATAATCCCCAACAAGACATCACTCTCCCATGGACAAGAACAAGCTCTGGAACATCTGAATGAAATGACAGAGAAATAGAGGAATTAGTAGATGAATGAGAGAAAGAAGGGATGAATGGTAAATCCTGGCCAAACTAATGGACTTGGAAAGGCTGCCTCTTTTTAATCGTCCTCCTGAAGCTATAGATCTAAAGTGGTGTCTGATGTGAATTTGCGAGGAGAGGCTCTTGCGTGCATGAGCATGCATATACATACATTTTGCATCTGTAAAAGTGTTTCCACAGTACATCAACTGCACTTGGGTAAAAATAGGCATATATCTGTGCATGAGCGTCGCACATTTATTGCTGCTGAGTTACAGTTACCGTCACCAGTGTGACCTTTCTCTCAACCTTTAATGTCTTCAGCAGTCTTGTCTCTCTTCCTCACCTGTATCTCTCCTTTATCCCTTTTTGTTTCTCACACTCTGTCTATGTCTGTAATGGTCTCCATTTCATCAAATTTATTTACATTTCTCATTCTTTTTATCCTCCTCACTTGAGGTTTACTGCATCGGAATCAACTGTTGAGTTTTATGACTATTCTGCGTGCATTTTAATGCTAGTAATGTTTAATGTTATCTCGATAGCAACCCGGGATCTCTGACATGGCACCACTAATCTATCTTTGAACTGTTACAAATAATTTGTCTTTAAGATAAAACTATCTTGAATTCACTGTTGAGCAATTAATCAAGTCTTTCCTCCTAAGGGTACATTTGATCTGAGTCTTTAAGCTGGATAGATTCATGGACAGCGAAAATCCAGACTGTAATACATGAAAAATTGCAGCAGGTGCCAGAATTCCTGTGGAAATGAGAGGAAAAAAAGCGCATAGGTAGGCCCCTGTTGAGGCCTTTGCACCTATAATAACAAATGTAGGGAGGAAAAAGAGGAGGGCTGGTCTTCCTCTTCCTTTATAAGCAGGCAGTTGGGACATTCAATGCCTCTTAGGAAGATAGAGCCCAACATTATGCAAAAGTAATCAGAGGAGAAAACACTTTGGTCACTGGCTTGAGAGGTGAGCAGCAGCACAGGGAGAAGGGATGGAAGGAGAGAGGGATGTGTAAATAGTGTGGGAGAAAGAGATCAACACATTTATTGAATCTGACACTGCCACATCATGAAATGAGCTCATGAAATCAGCTGAACATTACTGCTTTATGGTCTACACAGACCTCGGCACTCAGTGTGGAACATTAAGACACCAACCAGATAGAGCAGAAACATTTATTTTATGCGAACTGGGTGTGGACGTCAAAATGTTAGTCATATATCAATGTGGCATTTTTGGGAGCAGGGAAAAAAATTCACTCCTCAAGTGAAATGTTAGAGACAGAGAATTGAAACAACACTTTGAGCTTAATGTTGTACATCCATTAAAACTGATTGCTGTTAACAGTTCATAGAAATTGGAGTTTTAAGACAGGGAAGAAAAAAACAAATGTTGCAGTGCTTCCATCAGGTTAGAGGTAAAGGCAAGGGCAGGCAGTGCATTACATCAGAGCTGAAGTTTGCATAGCATATCTGATATTGCATAAACACTGTTCCAAATGTTTAACCCACACTAGGACCATCTAGTGTTGCAAAAGATCCTCTTACTGTTGCAAAACAAATGAATAATTAAAATACAATATCAGCATAATACCATGTGATGAAAACTCTAGTGTTTGCTTGTTGCATAAAGGTGAAAAATACGAGGACCATGTTGCACAAATCTTACCTTATAGCGCATCTTGGGACAGGAATGAATGTAAAAGCCCAGGTAGTAGTAGCACAGCTTCGGGGACTGTTTCTGCAGCTGCCTGGTGAAAGCGATCTCCCTGTAGCAGGAAACACAGACACACCTTTTTAAAAAAGGTACTGCAAGAAAAAGGCTCAGGATTCATGTTTTCAGAAAGAGCACATAGACATGCAGACTATTGTTATTGCTTCTTACAATGATGGCTCGCTTCAGCACCAGTCTCTCATTTTCAGCTTATCCTGCTTGGAGATGCTGCACTGCAGCACTCAATGTTTTAAAATTTAACTATGTTTGCAGTTTACACAATAACAATGACTTCAATTTGATGCACTGCATAATTTGCAGGTGATTTTACCTTTTTAAAAGCTTGCTTATGAAGGCTAATGCCAACTAGATTGCTGTGTGTTTTAGCTACAAATGTATGCGCATGTGGAAACATTTTGTACGCTTCAGGGACAAATAAAAAACAAATCAAAAACACCAGAGCTGATCAGCAGTTTTGACATGAATTTCAGCACTGAAGATGATAAGCCAGACAAAGTTTACAAAAATTTAGAATACTCATATCACAGTGCCTAAAAGTAGTGTCCTAAGTGTAAAGCTGCACCCTCAAAATGTGTTTTTCTTACAGGTAAGTATATCAGCAGCATATAAATGAGGGCAATAAGGAATTAAATTGGTACTAGCAGCTCCGACTAGAGCAGTGCTTGAGCTGAGGAAGTAAACACCCACACTGAAAAAGGCAGCTTTTCTTGGTCTCATTTCATTACACAAAAACAACTGCCTTCTCTCTATATGCATTGAGTCCTTGGGCAGAAAAGATGGTGTTGAAAAAAAGAGGGAGAGAGCGTGTAAAATAAAGATTTAGAACTTGGAAGATTTATACAGCTTCTTCAAATACAGTAAATGTCTTGCCTGCTTTATTTTTCCCTAATAGTTTCTTCCTTAATTGCATCCTTTTTCTAAAAGCCCATTTTCTCCTTCCCTTCTCCCATTTCCTTCACTATTCCATAACTAAATTCCAGCTCCTCTTTCTTCTCCCTTTTTGTTTCGCTCTTCCTTCCACCCTCTGTGTTTCACCCTCTTAAATGAAGGGGGAGAATTCTCTTTCTTACAATACTTAAGAGAGAGAGAAAGAGGCCTTAAAATAAAATAGATGCACTGAAAAATAAGACATGGGACAAAGCAGGCCAAGCCAGGGAAGGGGGAGAGACAGGGAGAGAGAGAGCAGGAGGAGAATATAAAAGAGTAGGGTCAAGAAAGAGAAAGGGAAGGAGAAGAGAGGCAGCTCGAACGAGGTGCTAGAAGGTCACCCGCTTGCTGCCAGGTTCCTGGGTTCCCATCCCCTCTCCACAAAAGCGCCCGGCAGGCCTGAATTGGGGGAGGGGGGTCAAGAGAGGCGAGGGGCCCATTCACAAAAAGCCCTGAGCCCCCTCCCTTCACTTGAAGCCTTCACACCCCCACCTCCTTCCCCATGGCAGCAGCTTGAGTCCGCCATTATCCCCTCTTCATCCATCTGACACTCCAGCACAAGCCAATTATCAAGCCCTCTGCTCCTGCACAGCTTCCCTCATACTGATGTGCATACATACACACACACACACACACACACTCAGACACAAAGGGTTCATAACAGTACATACCATGAGGTGCCGACTGCAGCCTTGCATGCATGCGGAAACATTTCATTACCAAACATTACAAGAATAGTGTTGATTAGTCAGATGTAAAATGCAACTGAAAGAAAGCACACAAAAGCTTCTTTAATTGAAGACACAGGCCTAAAATCAATATATATAGTATGCTTATATTCAAAAAAATGGTTTCTTAGTTTGAAGGATAAAGAACTTGGCTCATACAGCTGTTTTTGGATTAGTATTATCTATGTGCAACCATTTACAGCCTTCATTTGTTTGCTCCAGCACAGCAGCTGTCATAAACACTCCATCCAGATCCCTCAGACCTAGAACTATACTAGTATAAGTTGTCAGAAA
>JAPZDY010000003.1:6659818-6671864 GCA_029783645.1 Ctenochaetus hawaiiensis
ATAAACACTCCATCCAGATCCCTCAGAACTAGAACTATACTAGTATAAGTTGTCAGAAAGCTAAAGGCAAGTGAACTGAACAGCACACAAAACAAACAAACAGTAATCTGCAGTTTCAATCAACAGTATGAGAGCATGGAGCACCAAGCAAGTGTTAAGAGCCTCTTTGGGTCTGAAAAATGTTGCTTTCTGCAGGTGTAACACACATTTAAAAGCTGTTAATTCAAATTTTATCTGCATTCTTTTCTGTAAAAATTATACACAACACTATGAGATGTTAGAAATACTATTTAAAAAATGAGTTGTGATGCAGGTTATTTTATTTTGAAAGCTGGCTTGAATCTACATTTTTCTGTTGATCTAGATGTAGGCTTCCTGCTAGCCATATGTTCATTCTGTCATTTAAAAACGTACATTTAAAAAAATCCATGTGTATTTAAGGATATGCTGTATTAAGTGCCACATTAGTAAACACTGACAGTTTAGGTAGTTGGATCAGGATCAGGGCCGACACAACATAATCAGCACATCCCCATAAGAAAGTGATCTAGGTTGGACACCAGCTGTGTTTCCTACACACAGTGCTTCAGGCACCTCATTATGTGCCCCTTTACTTCTCCTCCTCCTCCTCCTTCTGTCCCAATGGCCCGTGGCAGCTATACTCCTGTAAGAAATTTCTCAACATCCCCCTCTCCTGTTTCTACTGCTGAATCACAGGTAAATACACACACACACGTACGGGAGACCAAAATACAAACAGTGTGTAACTGTTTTCTTACTTTTGTAACGCCCAACATGCACTTTTAAGCGCAGCTGTAACATAATCCAAAGTCTACGCCTATTTTTGCTAATGATGGCCATGCAAATATGTCCAACAAATCCAGGTTCCCATTGAAGTACCCACGTAAAATTCCAAAACACTCCTCTGTCTTTCCATAACCTTTCCATGACTCTTTGTTACCAGGAAAACTGATGTTCTGCTACATTACATGTAATTCCACCATGAATTTCTTTTAAAGTTTTAAAGCGTGCATGTGTGCGTGTGTTTGGCTGTGTGTGTGTGTGTGTGTGTGTGTGCATGTATTCTGTGCACCGAGCTCTGGACAGCCAGCCAGACCAAGCAGACTTGGGAGTGTCCAGACCTGATCAAAGGCCTGAGCTCTGGTGTCTCTAAACAAGCAGGAGGATTTTAGTCCCGCTGGCTCCGTCCTTCAAGGCCTCCTCCACACACACCAAGCACTGTGTGTTACTCTTGGAGTCACACTCTAGCAGCATAAAGAGATGCAGAACTGTGCGCTTATGATGACCAGGGTGTTCCCTTCTATACGAGCACAGGCCGTCTGTCCTAACTGCTGGGCTGACTTAGTGTGCGATTACACATACACACATGAATGAGCGCCCAAATACTCACACCTGTACACACCAACTTTGAAGTCCAGATCACCCAGTCTCCCACATCTGCGCAGAAATATTTTAAAAAGCTTTCTCACATTATTGGGTTACATTTTACAGGAAACTCCAGATATGTGCGCCTGCAGTGTATGTGTGTGTTCTCGGATTTCACCTTGGCAGAAAGAACTGTCGTCAGCTGAACCACAAACGAAGCACTGCCTCAACCCATCACGGCAGAAAAAAAGCTTTTTTTTTCAAAACTGCAGTACTTATAGCACTTATAGTATACTGTTCTAAGGAAAGATAAAAATTTGGGAGGAGCAGAAAAGAACAAGAGTCAGGGAGAGTGCAGGTTAAGAGGAGGACAAGTGAAAAGGGAGGAAGAATAAAGGAAAAGAAGATCACCGACGAGAGACATTGCAATTTGCCTCATGAAAGGAGCTACATGTTGAGTTTGACAAAAAATTTCCTCATTTATGTCAACCCATAGTATATAATCTAGATATTACTAAAGCATCATTGTCCCTTTACAAAACAATATGCTGCATGTACCATTGGGTTACATAGGAAGGCAAGTTGTTGTCGGACAGCTATTGGACCAAACTGCTGCATCAAAAAAATGGCCCAGCTTTTGTGAGATAGGAGTACAGACACTATCACTGACATTCCATTAAGGGCTAACAATCATCTCCACCATTATCTAATATGTTTACAGGATTATAAAAAGGCTTTTAAAATATTAGAGAAGGAATGACATGGCTGATCTTAAGCCCTGGCTACCGACCTGAGAGCAGAGTAGGAGCCCAGAGACAGTGAGGCAAAGTCTGGGTGGTAGTACAGGTAGACAGAGGACACACAGGTGGGCAGTATATCAATAACTCCCACGGCCACAATACGCCCATCCAGCCAGTACTGCTGATGGAAGGAGCCATAGCCCACCTCGGGTCCATCTGGAGAGTATTCGGCCTGTGGAGAGAGGCAAAGAGGGAAAAACCATAAGAGACGGTGGTCACTGGTCAAAACAATAGTAGTACTCTTGTGTGCAATATAGTTTGTATGTAAAATATATAAATCACAGTGGAATGAGAATGTGGTATTTAATAGGACTGTTTTTACTTTCTTGCACAGATCTACTTTCTTACACACACACACACACACCTGTATGATGGTGCATTATGAGCCAGGCAGGCCTTTCCCTGCCAGGCCTCACGCATTATGTGTGGGGGTGTACAGTAGCCTCACGTTCTGCCTGGTAATGGCTCCCAAATGTGGAGTGAGAGCAGGAGCTCAGAGGGTTTTTTTTTTTTTTGGGGGGGGGGTTGCTGGCCCACAGAAAACACTCCAGGAGAGGACTTTTTAATAAAAGACCCTGCATGAGCAAAATCCATTTCACCAGGCGGTGGTGGAGTGTTGCCAAGCTTTCTCCTATATGTCTGTGTCTGCTCTCGCCATGTGGTATGAAAGAGAGTGGGTGTAGGGGTTGCACCCGCGTGCTTGAGTCTACCCCATTAATAAAACAGTTAAGTGTTTGACACACATTGTGTTTCTCATAGGGATCCACATGCTGGGTTTTTCAATGAAGTCACTTGAGTGCTTTTTCTCACATAGGGTTAAGACCAGAGGCTTGGGGTTAGGGTTAAAAGTCATATTAAGCCAAGGTATTAGTTCATGTTTGTGTGCCTGTGTGTGTGTGTGTGTGTGTGTATTCGTGTGTGTGTGTGTCTGTGTGTGAGTGTCTGTGCGTCTTTTTTCAGTGCAAGTAACAGGATCCTTCTCCTTCACCAGCGCTCATCTGGACCCAGTTAAGCAGAGTAGACAATGCTAGTTATCACAACACTGAGAGAGCTAGCTTGCTAATCCACTGCGCCACTGGACCCAAACCTGGCCAAATAGAAACGGGGCAAATATTCAAACAAACACACATACACACACACTGACTCCTTGCAGCGCTGTGCACTCAAAGGGTTGAACATCACTAATGGGGTGACCGTGTGCCAGAGTCCTCAACAAGTTAGGTTTTTCTCAAGCAGAGCTGGAAGAAAAAATACAATTTTATCCCTCTAGCTCAGAATCTTAGACACTAAGGTCTGATTACCTGTCTGACACAATGCAGTCCATTTATCTTTTTGTGCATGCGGGTGGTTAAATGGGAAGAGACGATTAAACTGTCTAACTGCTGCTCCACATCAGAGGATATATGATATGAGATACAGATGATGGGGGTTTTACTACATATTAGCTGCGGCTGACAGGCAGGCAGGCAAAAAAGGAGAAAAGTATCAAGGGGAAAAAAAATGTTATTTGGGAGCTTAAAGGGTGACGAGCACCACATCTGGAGCAAGAGTTGCACTTTGTGTGGCTGACTGTGTGTATGTGAGGTTGGAGGAACTGTCTGTCTGTGTAAGCAGGCAGCCTGTTATTTCTTGGCACCGGTTCTCCCAGAAACACTGGAGGCTTTGTCAGAGGCCCCTCTGTGTCATTTTAAAGTGGTAGGAAAAAAGAAAGGTGATCAGTGTGTGTAAGAGAGGGAGATTTTTCTTACCCCACCTCAACTTATAACATGATTGAGCACAATTATATAAATCTGAATGCCAGTGCATTGGAAGTAATGGGTGTCTTTGTCCGTACATTTGTTTACAAGTTCATACCATGATCAAGGCCGATCTTGTCTGACTGACCTGTGCGTCACCTCAGACGACAGTTTAATGGTTGTGTCCTTGCCACTGTGACAACAATCTAAACATTCTCTGGAACACTTAAAACCACCCCAGAGCTTCCCCTGTCGGCCCAAAATCACTCTCATATGTCCTACAAACAGATCCATGAAAGCAGTGTGCTTGAAAAAGTGAGCAGTACACCGCTTGCTTTTACAGCCTGCTTACAGAAACATTTAGGTGGACCTTCAGTATTTGTCACAAACGGGGGCCTAGTGCAAGATATTGACTTTTAGACACTTTCCTGTGACTGTTTTAAGTTGACGGCATTCACAGGGTTATATATTCTGGTGAATTCAAAACAGATATATGCATTATAAGCCTCATCTGGCTCTTGAGATGGTATACAATGGAGAGAGAGGAAAAAACAATACAGAACATGAAAAGTACAGCTATGACAGAGGTAATTCTCTCTCTCTCTCTCTCTCCCTCTTTGTATCTACCAAGTTTTAATATTAAAGCACACTTACATATTGCTATGATTATTTGTTCATCAAAAGTGACATATTTTTCACATCTGTGTATTATATGATGGATGATTTCAGGATAATACACATCTGTGTATAATAGTGAGCTCATCTCTAAACAATAAACAGAGAGTGTGACATACTGATTACAATTTTCAGAAATTACTTCAGTGGTTTTATTTGTCTCGTGTGTGACATCAAAATGTCCTTCATTTGAAGATGCAGGAAACATCTTTTCAAAGGAAGATATTGTACATGGCTGACAAGTTAGCAGACCAATCTTTGGTCAATTGGATTCTCTTACATTAAAGTAAGATGTGAACACATCAAATTCTGCAGAGCACTGACGCCGATGAAACATTTATTTATGTGGGTTATGTGCAAAACAGTGATCAAAAGTCCTCATTCAGTTCATGAAACTCCAAGCAAGCAGATGATCAAAGCAGTTGTTTGGAACATTGTTTTCCAAAAACAGAATGGATAAAGGCTTGGCTAGTGCTTAGAGAGTTTAAATGTGACAGACATCAGTAGAAAAACAGATTTTGAAAATTGCTTTGAGTTTCTTCCATTTCCCCACACCATTATTAGGGGGTTACACAATATCTCTTAAAATGATCACAGTTTTGAGTCTTGTTTTTTTCCACCCCACTCAAACCTCAAACGCTGTGCTGATTTTCATTTAATGTGTTTTTATGAATCATGCTTATTTGTACTTTTCTTATCGGGTTTAAATTTATTATGTGTTCATTTATTAGACAATTTTATGAGTTTAATAAACATTATTTTGAAGTAATACTATAATGTGTGGTTTCTTATTTCAATTATGCTGAATATGTGTATTACTGTTAATTGAGGTGGACAAATTGCACACTTGATATATTAATTGCTTGGTTGCTTTGAAATGTTTTTGAGTGGATTTTAAATCAGAGGAGTATGAATGTTTCAGATGTTACCAGTTGTTTTTCCTGCTTAACCTCTGTGTAAATCTGCAGCACAGCATTACCACGGTTGGTAGTTACACCAGCCATGGTAATGCTGTTGTTGTGATTCTGGCACTGACCAACAACAGATGTTGAACTAACACATATTTAACGCCTTCTCCTTTTTGGACCTGAATGTGCATCCACACACAACCGCAAACACAAGAAAACAAGTTCTGCAAGCTGCAGGTGTAGCACAGCCCACATCATGAGCAACCGTGAGTATATATGTATATGTATATATTTATCTTATTCACAGAACTGTAAATGTAAACAGTAGACACAGCTGGTAGACTTTTTTCCTGGCTTACAGCTGAAGCATGGACAGTTGGTCGACTATAATATGTCAGCTGGTGTATTCCCTGCTGATGTACCTCTGTATCCTTCCATTAAAGAAATTCTAATTCTACTAGTCTCAGGGAGGAAAAAAAGAGGAAAAAGGAGAAACCAAAGCACAGGAGAATAAAGTGGAGAAAAAGTCTGAGAGGTATGGCTATAAAAAACCAAGTGACTAATTGGCCAACACCCCTGTTAATGAGTGTTTGCCCCTCGGTAAGACACATTAGTAGGCTGTCAAGAAAAATAAATATAAAACAGAATGAGTGCATGAACCTCACCCAGCCCATAAAAACCCAGTGTTTCTCCTGCACATGCCACATGGACCTCACCAAGGTCAAGTGTAGTGGCAGGCACCTGCTCACCTGCTGCAATTCATGTTTGCAGGGCTATCAGAAAGCACTAATGTATTTATGCATCTGTTTGTGTCCACAAACGCATTTTTTTAAAACCAAAGGCATTAGTGACAGCTGATGTTAATTACCTCTGAGTTTCGGCACAAAATCCTCTGCAAATTTAGTGAAATGGAACACAGCAACAAACAAGCCAGTCACACAACCTAGGTCCTAATTAGCTGCAGTTGGATTTGTAAGTATGCCATTTGCATACATTTGTATAAACGCGGGCTTACATCTGAGCTGATGAACCACACAGTATGCAGGTCCATGTGGTGAGTGTCTGTGTGTGTGTTTTAATAGCACCCTGATTGGAGACAGATGGAGGCCAACACGCAGAGGTAGCGCAGAAAGCCATGCATAATAACTTTGAAATGGAGAGTATTTGGAGAGAGACAGGAGAAAACAGGGAGGGAGATCAGAGAAAGAAATAAAAACAAGTTAAGTGAGAGGGGGCCAAATGAATGGAGACGGCCCCCTAAACCAGTCTGAGAGGAGGGGACAGTGAAGGCAGGAAGACGTGTGAGGCAGTGTGCCACAGTAAGTGTGTGCACACGTGTGTGTATGTGTGTAATTCAGTGTGCCTGGCCGCCAGCCTTGACGAGGTGATAAAAGCTTGTTTCCTATAAACACTAATGATGTTCATTAGTGAAGACCTGAGGGGGCCCACGGGGCAACACAGAGCGACTGTGTTTGTGTGTCTCTGTGTCAGTCAGTTTGTGTGTGCTCCTGGACCTCAATCCTATTAAAGTGGCTGTAAGAGGTGCCCATCCTGGGTCTAATTGCTGGTGTAATTGTCCTGACCCAACAGGTCCACTGGTGTTTCTGAGGGCTGCAGCCTACCAGGCCTGCTCAGTGTTAAGTGATGCCCGCCTGCAACTACATCTCACTGAGTGACCAAGAAAGTCCTCTTCCAGAAGCCATCAACATCCTCAACATTAGAACCATGCAAAAATGCAGTCAATAACTAGATTACCAGTAAGATTGAGTGAATAAATGCTCCAGAAACTGATATCAAACTTTTCACGTTGCCTAAATAATTGCATTTTTTGCTTACCAGACTAAAAGACATCTGTAAGATCCCAAACTGATGCCCACAAAGATGCCTGATCAGCCCGTAATCTGTGCCACACCACACAAAGTGATGAGCAGTGGTTTGTCCCATTGTGTCAAGGCCAGAGGAATGGACTGTTCCAAAGACTATGTGCACAAAGCAATCTGGACACCACATTTCACTGTGTTCCTCCCTCAGCTACCCCCTTTCACTGAGACGGGTTTAATTAAAACCCCTCCAATATGAAAGACAACTCTCTCTGAATCCCTTACGCCCCCCCCCCCACCAATCCAGCTGCATGGCTTTAGAAGCAAGAGAGCGAAAGGTGGTTGGGTAGGTATGTGCTGGACAGGAGGAAGTAGAGTGTTTGATGAGGAAGTAAATACTGACATGCTGAACATTTTTCAAATCATTATTCTCATCTCCATTATGGTAATTTCGTCAAGAGAACCCTTTTGGTCAGGGAAAGTCATTATAGGTAACACATATGGATGGACTGAGACATTTAGAAGAGGTTTTTTAAACTGTCAGCAGGCCAAAAGAAATACATACCTCTAGTGGTGAATCACAGAGAAATCTCCGGAACTGAGGAGGGAAGCAGAAGGGGAAGAGGGGGGGAGAACAGAGAGAAAAACAGTTAGTTCTCTGGGTCACCAACTCTTTCGAAAAGACATAAATGAAAACCATACACGTCTTGGTTGCTGTCCTGTATAGTTTATCCCTCCTGTTTTCTCCCAACTCAAGTGTCAAATATCAAATGCACCCCCCATTCACAAAAGGGCATAAAAGAAGACTGTATTTACACAAATGAAAACATTTAGCCTATCACCTGAAGCTCTAAGTCCAAGGAGAACATAATGACAGCTTAAATAATCTGCACTGGCGATGTCAAAATAGTCTATCTCTGAACACTTTCAAATGCACATCAGATATCAATTACTGGGGCCCTTTATGGCCATGGAAACATTAAATCTTTCTTCCATTCTCTCTACTATTTCCTGTGCTCCTTCTTTTTTAGCGCCAGGGGTTGAGAGCAGTGTGTTTACGGACAAGCTGACCAGGAGGACTGTAGAACAAACTTAGCACGCTTCCATGTTTGAACCAAAACCTCTATAATGAGTACCAGCACGCTCGCAGTGGAGCAATGATGGACAGCTTTTGGTTTACTCAAGTCTGTCTCACTCTCATGCAGCACACCACAGTTTCCAGTTCAGATTTCACAAGGAAATGCTACAATCCAGCTCTGTCGCTCATTTGCAGATACGTTCAACAGATATGTTCCACTGTCTGTTGAGCTAAACACAGGACTAGAATAGCACCCAAAGACTATAAACAAAGAATAGAGAGGTTCCAGGCAGGACTGAATAAGAGGGAATATGAATGATGTAAAATGGCTCATAAAATAGGAAGTTAGATATTTTGCTCTCATTTAAACCTTGATTCTAGGTAGCGTTTGAATCATATTGGGTTCTTAATGGTAATATATTGTATCAAACAGATTCATAGGGCTTTTTTCCTGAAATATTGTTCTTATCTAGCGTAGAAACTAGATGAAACTGCCAAGTTCATAGCGTATTTGTTCTGGCAGATGTGTCTGGCCTCCCTTCCATTCAGACAGATTTCCAACTGTACTTGCTCATATCGAACCAATCAGCACAGTCATTCTTATATTGGGCGGGTTTAATTTGATGACTGACAGAGGAACATTCCAGGTCCAGATTTGAAAAGTCACATGTCACATGTGCTGTTGCCTTGATTGGTTTCACCAGTGCAGCTCAAGCAGCTCAAAAACTGAGATCACACCATCAGATTCAGCAGTTTCCTGCCTCTATTTTAGAAATACATTTTAGTTTGCTATTTGGCTGCAAACTGAGAACATTTGTGCCCAATCCCCTATTTTCTTTTTGCTTAAACACTGTCCCAACTTGCATGTGTTGCTCTGAATGGCTGTAGGTCATATCTGATTGGTCCAGTTGCATTTAGAGTAATTTTCTGACATTTTGGTCAGTGCCTATTGACGACACTCCTCAGAAATCAGAAATAAAGTGAATTACCACACCAAGTTGCATCTGCAAAGTCAATCACAGAGTCCCTCTGTCAATAAATGCACTATTTTGCTCTTAAAGTTTCCTAAAATTCACACAAACACAATATCATCAATGTCAGTGCATGTGTGTGTGTTTAAGTGCGGCAATACAACTTGTAATAGTGATGACTGCTCACTGGGTGGGACAGTGCTGGCTTAAGTGCAACTCAAAATCCTGCCAGTAGCCTGAACTCATCCAAAAAGTGTGTGTTTTTGGGTTTGTCAGCTGATGTGTGTGTTGGCTGAAGAAATGTAGTGTTCTCCAACACGGGGGATGTTTTGGCAGATATGCGCTAAAGAATGATGCACTGTCGCCTGTCATTTCTATTTTACCTTCATCTAAAACAAACTGTTTTAACCTCTTTTCAAACTCGCCCACTTGATGTTGGATTTTAGTCAGAGAAATGACTAAATCCACAAAACATTAGTGAAGTTTCAGTCAGAATAAAAGCTGAATCTATAAAGTACGAGGATCAAGAAGGAAGATAGCTAGTTTAGAAAATAACAGAACCAAAAAACAATGCTCGTACTTCTTGCTCAGAGGTGTTATTGTGAGCTCAGTCTAACAAACTGGGCTCCCTGCTGTGCTAAATAGACACACAACACACTGACTTCATTCTCAACTCTACTCCACACCAGGATGGCAATGCACAGAAACAGAACAAACACAAACAACGCTTCTCATCCTACAACTGCTCTAACATCACTTAGATTTACATTTTCCTGCTCAAGGCCTTTTGGCCAACTATAAGCAAAAAGTCTCAACATGCAGTTGCGGCAGCAGTCCCCGAGTTGCTCTATGCCAGAAAGAATATGTCAAACTTTAAGCAGTCTTAAATTATAGCAACTCATCGTATGCAATTACACGTCTACATATTTTTTGACTCAATTTCAGTGTACTGATATTCTACACATTCTGTGTGTAGAATTTCTTGATGCTAAATGGAGCATTTTGTACAAATTCAATGTTTTCCAGGGAGATGTGGAAATTTAGTGTCTACATCTGTTTAGTCAATAATGTTCTTGCTCATGCAACAAAATGTGTATCCAGTTCCCCACCTGTGTAACCATGCCAGTGAGGTGTAATTTTCCACTCCAAACTTTGCAGTGACTACTGCTCTGCCAGTCAATAAATTACCAACAGCAAAGCCTCCCGATGTGCGATATTGCTGAAGGGCACAACTAAAACATTTGCTTAAATCCCACAAAAAAACTAATGGTTTACCGACACAACAGCTGCAGTTAATAGATGACATCATTCAATCAGACCGTGCTATGACATTGGCTTCTGTGGATCTGGAACTGACATCTCCAACTGGCCTTGTAGTAACCTCCTGTAATATTTGATTAGACTAGACTAAGTGTGCGAACTCTTTACACATCGAAGCCTGTTGAAATATTAAAAAATGTATCATTGGATGAATGCGTTATGATAAGTTGTAATAGGCCCGAGCACCTCTGTGGCTCTCAAACTGGCTGCTGGGTAATCATACCAAAAGGATCGAGCAGTGGAGCAAATTGCTGCTTCAAGTCACTCTCCTGGAGCCTGGCAGGGTTTGGCCCCTCTCTAGCCACTGACAAACTTACAAAATAGCTTTGTCACGCTAACACAGACATAGAAACAAATATATTTAAAGACACACAACATACAGGAGAAAGACAGTATTGTGTGTGTGGACAGGCTTGAAGAAAGCAAAAAAACAGACGTGAATGCAATCTCAGCTTCCTTTCTCTTTTCTATCTCTAATACAAAAACACATATGTCTGTAAATGGAGCCATGTCCAGAGTAACTTCTGGAACGCTCTCATCCACAACACATGGAGTCCATCACTTCCTCTCTAACTCTCCCTTTCCTATAGTAAACACTCATCTGTGTATGATTAGGAGGGCAAACGGCTGTCTCTCTCTCTCTCTCTCTCTCTCTCTCACACACACATATACACACACAAGCTGTTTTATTTTCCCTCACACAAATACAGTTCATATAAACACACATCTGCTTAAGCCTAATTGCTACTTAGACCTCTCCTCATTGTGTGAATTACTCATTCAAATTGCTGTACTTATTTGAGGGACAAGGTGCCTGTATTTACTCTTTTATTTGAAGAAAAACAATAAAATAAACCAAACCAAATAACGTGTCTTTATCTCTTCAACAACTTTTGTCTGAACAGATCCTTAATAAAAGTGTACAGTAAAGGAGCAAGCTGCAATGCAAAGTTCAGTGGGTTGACATTAATCACAAACATTGAGCTCTGACATTAGAAGAAGTGGATCTACGATGTTAAACATCCTGCCTATAGAGGGTTTTATTCAGTCTCTCATTATTCCGCATTACCATGTTGCCTAAAGTAAGCTAATTTGATCCAAAAGTTATTTTCCTCATTCAATTCCTCCATTTTTACTGATAAATTTTATTGCCGTTTCTCTTTTTTTTTTCTTTTTTTTCCATGTGTCTTTGTTAAGGCCATCAAGAAGAGTAAATACAGATTTAACAGGATTTGTTTTCCTGAAAATGAATGCCACATGTGCAGGAACTTGGAGTCACGGCTCAGCACAAGAGTTAAGAACAGTAAGTGTGAGTTAAACTGTGTGTATGTGTGTATGTGCGTGCATGCGTG
>JAPZDY010000003.1:6671964-6692140 GCA_029783645.1 Ctenochaetus hawaiiensis
TCACGGCTCAGCACAAGAGTTAAGAACAGTAAGTGTGAGTTAAACTGTGTGTATGTGTGTATGTGCGTGCATGCGTGCATGCGCGTGCATGCGTGTATGTGTGTGTGTGTGTGTGTGTGTGTGTGTCTGTGTGTCTGTGTGACTGTGTGTGTGTGTGTGTGTGTGTGTGTGTGTGTGTGTAAATAATAATTGCAAGCGAGGCCATGATAAGATGTGGAAGGAATAATGTCTGGCTCTCTTCCAGTCATGGTATGACAGGAAATGCATCTGTCCTTAAACAAACAAAGCCATTCCCCTATAGGACGTCGTCCTGTCTAATAGAAGCACAAAATGCGCAAACACACACACATACACACACACACTCACAAACCCAGAGTCCCTCCTATCCACTGGCTCTGAGCCAGATTGCGGTATTTAACATTCTGTCCCCAGGTAATACTTTAATAGATTAATAAATACCTCCACAAATACTCAATGACCCAACCTCCTAAGTAGCAGCAGGCATACAATGGCACAGCACCAAAATATGCCATCATCACCACATCCACAATGTGTTTCCAATTTCTTTATGAATGCCACAGGACAATGGGGGGCTCTTGGCTTCTGGGAAGCAAATAGGCTGGTTAACCAGGAGCCTGACAGGGCAAGAAAGTAAAATCAGCACAGTTGAGTACTGCGGGCTCAGGAGTGGTTGTAACTACGGTAAGTCCAGCTAAGTCCATCCAGGGAAGGTTTTTCAGAGTTCAGTTAGTTTGAGGAGGAAAAATCAAAGCAGATGTGGTTGAAATTAACCGCAGTGTGTTGAGAAAAAACAAGAAGAAGACAGCATGGTATCTCCAGTTCTGGTATTAATGTGATACAACAGAAGATCTTATTCACTGAGGTGGATGCCAGGGGAATGAAAAGCTTGTGCAGAAACAGCTGAAAACTAACAACCCAGCTGGCCAATCTTTAGAATATCTCTATGTAACACAGAAAATGTTTGACTGTATGGATTGTACATACTATCATCTTAATCAAACCCTGTCAGAATAAATTTATGAAGTTGTTACAATATAGAGTCTAGATTTTTTCTTATTACCACTCCCAAAGGTAAAGATGTCAAGGTGAATTAAAACAGGCTCGCCTGTAAGGGCAATTACCTCCCAACTCTAATTCACTCAGAGCTTTAACACTGCACAATGCTTAGCTCAGTATCTAATCTGGAAAGTCCATCAATTAAAACAAAACTTTATTTTCTGGCAGTCCAACAGACAGCCAAGTTGTTTGCACAGCTCCACACCTCCTCATTTTTTCTGTTTTTTTTTTAAGATGTTAGTCCTCTAGTTGTTGAACCCATCCAATCCCAGTACAGTAATAAAACTGAGCTGAAGCTGTGCACACAAACACACACACACACACGTTCCTTTTAATACTTAAATAGAGCTAGTGTTATGGCACTGGGAAAGAATCTGCCACAGTCTGCCCAATCTGACAGCTTTTATTATTTATTAATTACCTTACTTTTACAAGCTGGAGAATTCAGTAATTTACTGAGGCTTGCTGGCAGGAGGGTGGAGGGGGAGGTTGTTTTTCCAGCCCTGAGGGACAAAGGGCCCTCTCAGGTTAGAGAGAATGTCCAGAAGTTCTGCATCCTGCACAGACTTTATTCTGTCTACTTTTATTTATACATAAAGTGGAGAAACGAAAGTGTGTACATATATATATTTATAAGGTGCTGTGTACATTATATGATTCATTTTGAAACTTTATGGATCTATACTTTATACTCTATAACTGGTTCTTATTACTGGACAATACTTTTCCTTCACTGCATAAACTACTAAACTTTCTTTTTTAAAGTTAACAGTTGCAACTCCCACATTCAAAGAATAAGAGAAGTGGAGTTTAAATAATCACAGTAATTTGTCGAGAAGCAATTAATGCAACAAACCACCAGTGGAACACTCATGCTATAAACCATGAAATAAGTGGTTACTGATGAAGGTGCAAAGGCTGTAACTTCAATAGTCAACAAGGAAATTCATTTTCAAATCTGTTATTTATTTGAACAGTTTCTGAATTATTCTTCAACTCTACAAAATCCAGGAAGATAATGACAAATGTCGGTTACAATGCCTAAAGTCAAGGTGATGTCAAGGTCTTGTGTTTTCTAACAGTCAAAACACAAAGAAGGTACTGTATATTAAAGCAACAAAAATTTAGAAAAGAAAAAGAGGCTGGAGAAAAGCATGTGCAAAAGTTTCCTACAGTAAGTGCAGAATAATAATTATTCAGTACCTCGCTCTCACTACATTCGCTGGGGTCATCACCATGAATGGTCATCTGGTAGGAGGCATACAGCGCCACCGACTGCAGATAGGACGCTGTGAACTGAGGGTCCTCAAAGCTGACCGGCACTAGCCTCACCTTCGAGCACAGGGTGTGGAGGGGAAGGCGAAAGTTGGAGGGAGGTATTACAAAGGTTGATAACCAGTGCAAGGACGAGTGGTTAAAAACTGAATTTGAAAAAAAGGAAGATGAGGAAGCATTTGCGCTTTGAGGGAATGAACAATGCAGGATTCAACAATAGCTGTTTTAAACAGTGTTACACAAGTGCTTCTGCATGTTATGGTTCACATCAGTCTCCTAGTCCTCGAGGCAGGCTGGTAACACAGCAGGTCTGTTTTGAGTTTGAGACTTGATTAAGTGATTTTATCAGACTGTTGCGCAAAGAGGACCCATAAATGTATGAAAACAATGGGATTCTAGGAGACTGAAAATGTGTTTTTAAAATAACAAGATACCAGACAACTTGAAGATGAGGCTAGTGCGCTGCCCAGCTTTTTTCACAGACCGAACAGAGAGGATTTATAACTCAAGGTTTAACACACAGTGTGTATAAGGTCCAGAGCAGTTGTGTCTAAATCGATCTTCTAAGCCAGACAGAGACAGACTCTTCCAACACTACAGACTCCTCACAACAAGCTAAATAAGGTGTACCGCAAGCACGGGATAAACTGAAATCATGTACTACCAATGCTGCACCTTATCCTGAAATAACACTTTAGATAAGACATAGGTGATTATAGTGAGGTTGGGGTACAGACAAGGTGAATGTGTGAAGGTCAAGAGGGTTCAGCTGACAAACTTGCCCCTACAACTGAAACAGCTCAAGACTAACAAGCAGGCTGGCCGACCGAGGGCCAAATCAGACACCTGGAGAAACACTGCTCTCAACCACGGCGTATGGAAACATTTTCCCCTCCATTTCCTCTCCCTTCGACTCTAGCACTGACACACATTCACTTGCTTTAATACTAACCTGTTCATTCAGTTTTTTCCCCCAATCATACAGTCTATACCCACTTTCAATCTCTATTTCCACTGAGTTTAAGTTCAATTTGTTGATTACAATCTATATTTGTCTCATACAATTTGAATATATCTATAGTACAATCCAGACTCTTTTGTTTATTATTATTTAAATTCATCAACTGAGTCAAAAAAAAGTTGAAAAAAAATTATTAATAGCCATTTTATACTTAAGGCACAAACTTAATGATTTACTGTTGCTTAATAATTAAACATTAGTTACTAATGAAAGAAGATGTTGCCCTTTTCACACAGTCTGATCAAGGTGTAAATACTGCACCATTCTTATGCCATGCCGTTCTGTAAAAAAACGTACAAGAACGGGGGGCACTGCTGTTCTGTCTATAAGCCTAACAGCAGAGTAACGGCAGTAATAGAGCTGAACTGATGTCTGTGTAAAGAGTGAGCTGGTGAGCCTGCGAGTTGAGACGCGAGTTGTGATGCTTTAATGACTTATGTGTGCAGATTTAACAAGCAGCTAGCAGCAGTTAGCAGCTAAATCAAAGAAGAACAACACCCAATATTTTCTGCAAATAGAGGGGGAGACAACCAGGACTGGGAGCTCCTTTCCCTCAGACGAGAAGATGAGTTTACTGCCTTATAACTAGAACATTAAATCATTACTATTGCAATGTTAAGTTAGTGTCAACATTTAAAAAAGGGCTCCCCACCCTTTATGGAAAATGTCACTCTAGATGTTGACACTACATGTCACACCTCTTTTGCTTCCGGAAGGTTAGCATGATATCTAAACGCATGAACTGAGGAGGCATCATGCTAGAGTTTTGTTCAGTGGTTAAAATAAAGCAAGATTTTTATTTTTTTTTAAAGAGTCTTTACCTCAGCAGTATTGTGCGATCACTGTGTAAAAAGGGCTACTCTGTAAAAACTACTACCTATGTTACATTTGTTTAAAATACAAAATAATTTCCAATAAAGAATTATTGAAGTAATAATGAATTTAGGTCATTTTATAATATGAAACTAAAAAAGGGCCAGGATAACATACTCGTAAGAGATAAGAGCAAGATAAAAACCTTTTTATGTCTCTGAAGGTACCCAAACTTGTCAAACCTTCTCCCTCCCTCCCTCCCCTAAGGCAGGTTGACCTATGCCCCCCACCCTCTGACCTGGCTCTCGGAGGGTTTTTCAGGAGGATCCTTGTGAATGGCCATCTGGTAGAGTTTGTACACCTGGTAGGAGGCGTCGAAAGAGGCTTTGAACTGCGGGCTAGGGGGATTGGAGCGCACTAGCCTCACCTTCAAGAAGAATTGGGCACACAAAGGTTAACATCAAAATGGAAAAAAAGTATTGAAAGTAACACAAGTGGTGATTAAAATCCTTACAAAGGAAGATGTATTTACAAATCAAAGAGAGAAAATGTGTGAAAAGAGTGCAAAGGGAGAGAGAGACTGACACAAACACACCCTCTTCTGACTGGGTGACACGCCTATTTAGATTTGAAACCATTTGGCAAATAAAATGAAAACATTTCAAGTTTTAAGTTTTATGCTTCTTCTTTAGTAAATGGCCTTAATTTTACCCATAACAGCTGTTGCACACCATAGCTGTAAGCCTGATGAGACATGAGAACAATACAAAGAGGGTGTGTTATGTCCATCTCCATCTTGACACAAAAATGGAAGTTGTTATTCAAGATTTTAAAAACGGTAACAAACATTTGCTTCAATAGAAAAGTCATAATAGATCATTGAAAAACAAGCAATCATTAGCCCATTTATTGTTTTTTGTTTTCCAATAATATTGTGTAAATGAGCTGCACAGTGCTTCACCATGTCATCAGGTTTTTTCTCAATCCTGATAAAACCCAACAGAAATTAGTATCCAGAGACTTTTTTAAGGTGAGAAGGAGCGAGTGCAACCAAAAACTTTCTTGAGAAAGTATTCTGGGTCACATCACTGGATTATCACCAGAACTCGACTGATATATGTTTTTTATGACCACTGGGCCACTGTACATCTGTGATTTTCTGACTCCCTGGCAAAAGTACCACCATGTCAGAGTGGGGTTTTCTTTGACATTCACAAAATGACAACACACCTCCTCACAGCATCCATCTCTCTCTGAATGTGGCCCCTGTTGATATTTTTCTGCTATCAATAATTATTTTTTGTCTCTGAGTCAAAGTTTCAGGATCATGGTGAAATCACAAGTGCACACGTACCATTATTCAAAAAAAAGAAGTGTGTAACTCAGGTATTGATGCTGATGAAGTGATGAAGCTTGGAACTTGGCAGTCTCAGTCATCTCACCTTGTCATGTCTCTGATAAGCTTTTTAAAGTCAGCTCTGATCCCCTTCTTTCCCTTCAATATTTCTGTCATTGTTCCTGCTACTCTTTGATAACTTTTCATGTGTCTATGTTTGTGACCAATTTATCAGTAAAATATTGGCTTATTTTTAGATATATTAGTATTAGTGGGTCTGAAATAATTTTAATGATATTAATATAAAACAGACAGTGCAAACACACCAGACAAAGTTTGAGGTCATTTAGAAGCTTTGGCACCATTATATAGTTGTCTACCTGAAAGCACTGACAAGTTGTTAATTTTTACTGCAAAATGTCCCACTCTGTATGTATCTCACTCAATTTTATTTTAAAAATGTACCCATAACCATTCATGTGTAATGTGTTTGTGTTAAAAAGTTATTATTGGCTCATGCACCATTAATTTAACTCAAGTATCAATGTCAGTAAAAGCTACAGAAATCCACTACTGGTCCGACTAGGGTGTGTACAGTATACTCTTAAAAATAATTTCTGATAAGCAGGATGCACATTGAAACAGGAAAAGGTTCAGCTAACCTAGCCCAAGAGAGCATGCAACAGTTTGAAATCAATTAATTAATCCATTCACATGAAAGATTCATAGTTTATAGGAAAATGTCTGGAGTACTGAAAATCAATCTTAAGTGAGGAAGTCTGTAATAGAGAGACTTATGGAAAGAAAAATTGTCTGAACATTGCTAATGTCACCACAAACTAAAAGAAGAATTCAACTTCCACATTCTCAGGCCTCATTTAATTAACTGTGTCTTCGTTTGGACGCTTTTGTTGGCCACAGAGGCCGTGCCATATGAATTCCCTGGACGGGCAGGATAGAGGGATTGAATTGGGGTTTGTTTGAGTTGGATCTAAGTGGGTTTCTCTCATATAACCACTTGGCATCTACAATCTTACTCAGACAGAGACATCGGGCCTCTTGCTTAAAAGAACAATGGTGAAGTTCAGCCCTTTTAATTTTAGTCTAAATCTAAGGATATATTTTGATAGGCTAAAGTCATCTTGTTGAACCAACACTGCAACAGATAGTGGACAGCATGGAAATGAAATTTTAACAATTCTCATAACAGCCTTGAAATCTAACACCAACAGCCTGATACTTGACCCCTTCAAGAATGTTCAAATAAAACCTAACAGAACCAGTGGCTTTTGTTTTACTTTGATTAAAAATGCAAGACAATGTTTTTTTTGCTCTGTAGAGGATCTTCAAGACATTTAAGTACACTATTATAAAGGAATGTAATCGAGAGGACAAACAAAAGTAAAATTATAAGGTTTAGAAGAATGGCTATAAAATAGGAGAAAAGTGTGGAGTCAATAGACAGAACTCAAGAGGGGAACAGTTGGTGTAAAGTTCCACATCTCTGAGGTGCCTGAGGGGCTCTGAATCATGTTCTCACAGTGACCCCTGGTGGTGGTTAATAGAAACAAAGCTATATTTTAAGGCAGGGAGGAGTGAACTATATGCATGACACACCTGAACTCATTCCCACTGTCATTGTGATTTATTCCTTTACTATGCGTTAATATTATTTAAAAAAAAGCTCCTTAAAGCCAACAGAAGCCTCAGAGAAATAACAACTCAGCAGTTCAACAGTGAGCAAAAGTGAGCTTTTGATGATACCAATGAAAAGAAACCAAATTTCTGTTTCCATTTCCTTTAAAAAATGTGCTTTTTGATCCTGCAGAGTATTTTCATTGGTTAAGCAGCTTGATATTTCTAACAGATTTGTTTATGATGAATTTGAGTTGGAACATATTTCAGTGCTTTGATGTGAATATTATCTTTTGGTGCTGGTTTAAAAAAAAACCCAATTAATAGTATAAAAGCCCAATTATCAGCATCAGAAAGAGTCACTAAACTGCTTGTCATCCAAATTGTCTTTTAGCCACAATCCGATTTAGCCTTGCTCATGTAATAAACAGCTTAATGGGTCAAATGAAGGCTTCTCTCAATTATCTAACTTGTAAAACATACAATTATCCTTCATTTGCAAAGAATGACCTTGTGTTCATGCCCAATTTGTCATATTGAAAGATAATTGTATGCAAACAGAATAATCCGATGTGAAGAGCTTGGCAGGAGAAGGTCTTGCTTTGTCTAGTCCCGGGGGACACACAGACAAGAGACAGACACTGCCTGGCTCATCACTGCATCTGGCTCAAATCTCAGTCAAGACCAAAAATTACGTTACTCTACCAACCTCAGCTTAAGGCCTTCGCCAGGGATCTTTCTGCATAGCTCTCCCTTCTGCTAAAAGTTCATTTCCATGTCGTCTCGTACTGGCTGAGCTGGGAGTTGTGGTTTTAATGTCATCAGCAGGGTAACGCAACCCAGTTTGTGTGGTGTGCCTGTCATTTGGTTGAATTAAAACTAGGAAGAGGTGGTTTTTCCACTCTGCTCTGGCCAGCCATCCTCTCCGCACACATAAACACATGGTGAAGTCACTGGAGCTAGAGAAGAGGGCTCTAATAAATCAAAGATTTGAGCTAACAAAATCCAAACGTTACAAAGACAGAGAGCTCAACCAAAAACATTATTTTTTAATAATCGCTGGATTCATAACAATAGGCTAATGTTTACTTCAAGTCACAAACAGCCTACTCAGCCTATCAAGCCTACTCTGTATTTCTGCTCACCTCAAGGCAATGAGAAGAGTTGTCAGGCAATGACTCACTAATGAAATCTTCCAGGGGTTTGGGCTGGTTGTTCTGTGAAGGAGTGGGAGGGTTGGGAGGAGTGGGAGAGACAATGGAAGAGACCCCATCAGCGCCAAGTCTCATCTGCTCTTTCTGAAGACGTCGCTCCCTCCTCAGGTCTTTGGCCTTCCGACATGGTGGCCGACTGGCATCAGCTCCCACCCCTGCACCCCAGGAAAAAAAGAAAAGGGGGAGTCACATGTCAAAAGCTTTTCCAAAGGTGCTGGTTAGGTGGGGTGCCATGTGAACACCAATCTGAATCTATTTCTGTGCAAATGGCGTGCCGTTGCCCTTTCAAAGCTTTTTACAGGTCAGAATGTGAAGGAAAAACAGGCAGTTAAAATGAAAAATTTGGATGTGGATAACAAGTTTTGCTTTCATGCTGCTTTCAGAAGGAGACTCAACAGATGTAAAAAAAAAAAAAAAAAAAAAAACCTTTCTTTCTTCAAACGGCTGGCATTGATGAGCCTCAGATTTGGGGTGTTAGACCATATTTCCAATGTATTTATCCCTGCCCTTCTGAGCAGATGGGCTGCCATAATCATTTAGGTGTAACAACTACCTCAGCAACTTCCCTGGGTCAATAATCTTTATATTTCATCTTTGTTCAGGAGGCTATAAAACGATTTAATCTAAGTTAGTTAAGTCTAAATGGCGAGAGGCTAGCAAGTGCGTATATATCAAGCAACAGAAGAAGCAGAACACGGTATGAACACAAAGGTGTTATGTTTTTTCCAATAATGACATTAACAAAAATAAAGTTGTTTTTCCCTGTTTTTCTCTCTAAACAAGACAAACAGGGGCATTCTCCAAAGCAACTGAATCTCTCCCTTATTCTCTCGGTCTATCTGTCCCCCCCCCTCGTACTTCTAATACTCCTCTTCCCCAACACCACCACATTCTGGGCTCCTGCCAAGCCCTCCAGCTCTCCGGGCATCCCATGTCAACAGTTTACACGCCCACATCCTGTTTGGAGCAATAAGGAAACGAGAGCCATTTCCTGCTTGTCATACTGCCAGCCAGACACCATCAGCTCACTTACAAACTTTCCCCACTATCGACGTCACGAGGAAGAGAGGGCCGTCTGGTCCTGACAAGGGGACAGGGAAACTCTGCCAGTCGCCAAGGCAGAGTTCAGTTTCAGCTGACTCAAGCTGCTTTATCTACTGTAAGGTATGGGTTCTGTACTGTCATTAATAAAAAGAGACCACAGCTTCTGATTATTTTATGATTTATCTAAAAAACAAAGTTTCAAATATATGAGGACTACAAGTGCAAAGTATACCCAAATGATTTGCAATCTGACTTAAATTTTTTATCAGTAACTGCTTCTCTGAGTTCTTGTAAACAAACTCCCTCATATTACCACATAAATCTTTATAGTTACTTGATGGGAAATTACCTAGTCCTTATATGATCTCTAGTTCCTTGTTTGCTGTATTGGTCTTTACTGGTGAATGACTGCAGGCACTAAAGGGAGAAGCATTTCCAAGCAAACCCTCTGACTTAAACATACAGTGCTGGGAGTTATAATGTGTTCAGAAGGTTTTCTCTGTCAAAATAAATAAGGTGAGGTCACGAGACTGGTCACACGGACAGGAATCAGAATCTGGACTGTGCACATCCCACCAACCTAACCAAAAACACATTGTCCCTTACCCACTATCACTGTCCACGTGCCTCTCTCCCCTCTGGTAACACTCTTACAGTACAGACACACAGACACTTTTGTCTCCCTCTTTCTCGTTATCTCACACACAGAGACGAAGGTACTCCTGAGGACAGAGCACGCAGCCCTGGTGAAGATAAAGTCTGACAGATGAGTTCCTGTGGAAGACAGATGCTCCCGCTCCAGCAGTTAGCACTTCATAAAAGCTGTGACACTTTGCCGCCTCTCTTCCCCCAAATGCACTTACGACTCTCAGCCTAAACTGTCTAGAATTCTGACATTCTGTTTTCACGCATTTAAACAAGCTGAGACACAAAGTTATTCAGCGTGGAAGGAGGATGCTGTTATCTGTAAGCATTAATAAAAAAATATAAACTCGAGGTTATGCTGTGTTGTTTTATGAAAAGGGAAAACCATACAATGCATGACAATTAACACCGACAACTTTAAACAAACTATACTGTTTCCTACTTCTTAAAAACAAACATTTGGGTACTCAGCCATTATGCTACCACTTAAACTAACATGATAAATCTGCAAAGACGTACAGATGAAAAATATTCTTTCTAAAGCCTAACTCTAGTAAGTTGTTTTTTACTTTATGATAAAATAAGATTAAATAATTCATTCATCAACTATTATTGCAAAGAGTGCCTTTTAAACAATGAAATGGCTTCATCTTACATTTCAGTACTGATTAGCTCCTTGAATGTAAGTGTGAGGCAGTTCTTTGAATTGAAAAGTTTCTCTACTTCTAATGTCCTGCAAAGAAAACACTAGCACAGTTTTTCAAAACACAACATTCACTATGTACGTCTGCATCTGTTTACCTCCAGTTTTGCATATGCTATATGGCAGATGGGAAGTCATGTTTTCTCAAGCTGGAGCAAGAGCCAGCCAAAACCTATAAAGTGCTCCAGTCATAAAGCTAGAGGAAAGATATGGCCAGGTGTTTTCTGTTGAAGGTGAACAAGGGAGGAGTAGACTGGAGAACCACCAGCTAAACATAGTAAATCTTTCTTGTTTCCTCTGTGTAAGCCCTCTGAAAAGGCTTGTTATTTTGGATGTTCTGAAGAAGAAGAGTGTGCTGCTGACACAGGTGTGAGAGCAGAAGAATAGTGACACTGCTGACTGGTCATTTTTGTGTGTTAATGTCTGCATCTGGATAACTTGTGCCATTACCAAGCTTTCCTGATCCAATGTATATCCTTATTATAATGAGCATAAGACCTGCTCTTTTAAGATATTTGAGAGAAACAGAGTAAAACATTAACAGAAATGCCGCTTCCTGTGTCTAATAGGAGTTTTTTATTATCTCATTACTGTGAGTGTTATTTCTTCATTACTGTGAGTTGGCTGTGAAGATATCCTGTATGAGAGAGTAAGGAGGAAAACATAACAGATATGGCAAAATCAACCAAACTCCTGAAAACACAGAAGACACACCAGCTTGATTCAACAAGTTGCTGCTCAGTGCCTGTACAACAGTGACACCTTCTGGCAAGCAGTGGTCTGGCACCAGTCTGGTGCTCTATAAAGAACACCAGACTGGCAGTCTTTTATCTTACCTGGTTTAGGAGCTGCATCTGTTGTTCTCCCATCCTGGACAGACACTGAATCGTTTCTTGATGTTTCTGAGCTGGCAGGTGCAGCATCTGCTACCTCCTCCTGATCTTCTGTGATTGCGGGACACTCTGCTTTGTCTTTCTGAATGTCTGTGACAGCAGGACACTTCAATTCTGAGTGGCAGGTTTTATTTGGTTCCCTAGGACCTGCATCTTCACACACTGAGTCCATTGGTTCCCCTGCAAGGCACAGAATCAATATTGCTTGTAGCAGATAAAATATAGTACAGAACCACAGCAATAACACTGTTTTGAGTTTGTGCCAATGTCTAATTGTACTCTCAACCCTGCACTCTGATGTATATGCAATTCAGTAGTTCAATAATGATGACTCCCAGCAACAGCCTGATCACAAACTGCCGGTTCACATCCCTATGCATGATTTTTTTTACACACACAGACATTTATCATGAGATATATATACAATAACAACTATTTCACAAAAATACATATACCCTTACCATCAACCTGCTCTTTTGGTAGTTCCCCTTTGGAAAGGAATTTACCCATCTTTTTCAGGATTTTCTTGTGGGATTTGGAAGGCTGGAAATTCAGTGCATGACATCTTGACAGAAAAAAGGATAAAGACTGAGATGAAGCAGCACATGTTTGCACATATTTGTATTTGTTATACAAGTGTTTAGTAAGTGATTTAATATATCTCCAAACCACCGTCACTGCCATGTGCTCAATGTTTTACTGGTCCTGTCAGTTCTCCAGTTTACTAGAGCGTAAATCATAGGAAGAAATGCTGGTGGATAAATATAAATACCTGATGGTATACTGTGGACAGCAGGTCTTGTTCATTATAGGCTTGTAGACATATTTGCCACTTCTGAAACGGGACCAAAAAAAAGCCTTTATTAAAAGATGAAATCACTGTAAGAAATCTCTAAAATGACATTTAACAAGCTTTTTGAATAAGGCAAAAGGTAAAGTCTATGTGTACGTAAGCAGGGATTGCATGGTTTGTGTAGAGTTAGTGACAGTAACCCACCGTCTCCATCCTCGATCTATGAGGTCTTGATAGTCCTGTACAGTCATGGTGTGGGACCACATCCCTGTAGAAAACAAAGCACAACATATTTTTAAAAGATTAAATTGACCTAATATGATTTAGATTTATATGAATATGATTTGAAGGAAACATTTGTTCCAGCACCTTGTCTAAACCCAACACTGAGAGAATTATATTAAGCAGAGATTGGTCTTGAATCTGTCTTCTTTTTACAACTGAATAAAGCAAAACTCAGTTAGACATGAGAAGAAATCAGAGAGGGTGATCTTTTAGCCTGATATGGGATGGATGTATCTATGTAAGGAATGATTTGTTGAGAAGCTGCTGACAGAGTCTGGTAGGAAGTAAACTTTTTACGGGCCCGAGCACCTTCAGTGCGAAGCCCGTATTGCTTTTTTTTTTTGTTTCTACTTAAATCAGTTTCCCCTGAAGCACTATGCATTCCCACAGCACTCCAAGCCCTCAGTGTTAACACACTAACTCATTATTTGTATCTGCAGCAACTCAGATCCTCCTTCCCAGAACTGAGGTCTGCGCTCCCCGTGTCAACTCCTGACCTTTTCCTCTTCAACCATATATACAGACTGCGTGCACAAATACACCAACCGCTAAGTTTCTATGACAAGCTATCAGATGCCCTTTAAAAAAAACGAGGGAAGTCGCTGTATAGCAGTTCACACAACACACACTAAACTAGCAACTGAGTATGATGGCCTATGTCCCTGGAGAATGGTGTTTAGCCAGAGTCCACAGAGACAAGGAGACAACACAGTGTGATCCAAAAGAGCAACACCACAGCACTGAAGCCGCAAATAACTTGAGATAGATCTGAGGCCTGTACATACAGCAGCAAGACAGCATGTTTTCTTTTAAAAAAATAAATTAATAAATAACAAAATAATTAAGAGGGATTCTGTGAGAGACAGATATTATCATACTGGACCACCAGTGAAGGAGCTGGTAAACATAAGGCAGATCAAAAAAGCAAATGTTAAAGCACATAATAAAGACCAGATATAATTTTTGTAATAAGAGGCGTATCTGATCATCAGAATGTCAATAGTTTGATCTTCTAGACAATGTTTTAGCACAATGCTGCATAAATAACAATATCAGTATTTGTGTTAAACATATGGCAAGTTTCTCTCGGACTGCATCAGATCAAAGGAATCAGAAAACTTTAACTTATATATAGAAACATTCCCAATACTTGTCAGTGATTAAAAAAAAGATTATTATTGTTATGCTAGAGAGGATTTGAGAGTTTAAAGCACATTAAAAATGCATATTGCTATCCTAGAGCAGAATGTAGACACAGAGCAACACTGATTAAAAACAGAAAAATTCTCAGTTAAATGAGTTCTTGTTGATTTTTCCAGGTAGTAACATGGGCTTGAACAAGAGTGAGATCAACCAGAGATAATGCATAGCATACATCTAAACAGAAAGCTCTTTGGAAAGTTCTGTTTAAACATCATGAATTTATGGCCTCACCATAAATCTGGAAAGTAATCTCTCAGGGGTTTTTTTTGCCCTGTAACTTGATTTCAATGTCCAAAGATTCCCATGACCTCAGCAACTACAGAGATGTCAAGGTGTCATAACAATTAGAGTAAGAAATAGTTTTAGTCCTATATTTTTAAAATGATAGAGTGGGCTCCACATGGATTATACAGAAAGCATGATATATTCAAAGCTTGTGTATCGAGTAACACCATCCAGAAAACTTTTAGGAGCAGGTTGATGTGGGAAAGAACAGTGCAAGACAGACTGAATGACACAAAAGCCTGATAAATAGTCAGTCAATAAGTCAGAAGTTTAAAAGGTTAAAAGCTTTAGAGTACAAATTAATTGTGCAATACGAGCTGAACAAGAGTGTGACAGCTGCCATCGTCAGAGCACAACAGGAGAGCCTTTTCTTTCATTCACACCTGATCCATTTGCCTCCACTGAGGCATGACAGACACAGTGACACAAAGGAGTACTAATGTTGTTCTCTGTAGGGTTGAGTTGCATTATGCAACATTGCTGTTGATAACATCACAGTGCCAATCACACAGAGGAAAATATTAACTTGTTGAGCATTTGCTTGGAAAAGTCTACAACACAAAAGAAACAGTGCTCATTTATCTGACACACTGTGTTTATCCATATACTGTTCCATGTTCATACAAGTAATGGAGTAAGAACATAACAAACTGCAAAAACTTGTAAACCTATGTAGAAAATTTTGTCTGATATGAACTTAAAAACATTTCAATTTACTTAAAATAAGAAAAGTATCAAACAACTAAAGAAAGAAATGAAGTAATCTTTTAGTTGTCTTATTAGCATTTTTCTAACATTATATGCAAAAAAACATGTATTTAATTCTTGTTTTCACTAATCTTTGAAGAGGCATGTTCTAGTGCATGACAAATTATAAACAAAGAAAAATTAAAAAAAAAAAGTTTTTTTTTTCCTGCAGCCTAAAATGTATTATCAAATGAGCTTTGGTTACCTAGAATAATCAAGTTTTAAGTCTCATGCACTTTCATTTAACCCATATCCACACAAGGAACCTTTGGTCTTTTAACACCATTAATGATCCCTTACAAGAATTACATAGGGAGTCTTGCTTCCTCCACAGAGCCTGCCGTGCCCACATGATGTAACACATCCAGATTACCACTCTTACCTTACTTTAGTCGACAGCCCTCGTCTGCGGGCACTGAGCCCAGTCCCTATTTGACTGCAATAGGAACTGCTTGAACCCTAATTAGAGTTACCTCTGCTCACCTCCAGTGAATGACACCAGTCTGTCCCACACAGAAAATCCCTTCCTCTTATCCAGCTCTTTTAAAGCTCTATGTCAAAGTCAGACCTTCTATTAGTGCTGTTACATTAACCTTGGTTGACTTTAAATGACAGCCTCTTAGCATAACATACAATGCAGCATCTTTTCTCCCCTCCGAGCTCTGCGTATTTGTCTACTTTGACTTTCAAGAGAACATTTATAAAAGTCATGTGACTGTGTCATCTGTGTCATCCCTCCTGTGAACTGATTCATGGAAGGAATGTTCTTGGCATACATCGTATGAAAACAATTGCGTTGTTCCCACTTCCCTTTGTTTAGACATCTGAAGCAGTGTAGACATTTTGAGAATTAAAAGTAAATATGAACAGCAGCTTAAATTATGAAATGCTCAACTCACTGACTGTTTTGGTGTCTTTGTTTCTTTACATAATCATTTTAAACAAAGCAATTTAAGATTCACTTGCAAGCAAGCCTCAGGTAACTCTAACAACTGGATTAGAGAGAGAGGATTTCCATGGCAGTGGACAGAGTGGCTGCTCATCTCCTTCACCTGAACCAAGACTAAAGGTTCTCTAGCCTTCACTTCAACTAAAACAGGGATCATAAACAAACAAGTCATTAAGGGTACCACTTTGTCATTTTTATCTCAGATCATACTGCCATTATGAGTTAATCAGGTGCTCAAGGCCTGAATTTCAATTCAGCACCTGTAGAGAATAATAATGTTGTCAGATTCAAGTTCTGTGGTCTAAATTTACATTGATCTTTGATCCTGTATTTTATTAATATATTGGTCTTGTTGGAAAGATTTTATAGCACTTTATGGCACAGTAACAAAACAGGTTGTCTTCAACTTAACTAACTCAACCTACCCTTTTACCCACACATTGTCACACTCACACCCACCAGGTCGAAGGTGCAAACAAATAAGAGCACAAAACGCAAAATGGTCCTGATGCTAATCTGGACTGTGTTTCCAGAAAGCATCACATATTCAAAAGACACCAACTAGCATGTTAGTAAGTTTCTGTCAGTGTCAGCTGGGCTGTTGGTGGGGTTTTCAAGGTTTGAATATGCCTTTTAGGAAGTTCACCGGCTACTTGTAGACAAAAACTGCACCTTGCTTCTTTCAATGATAAACATAGGCCACTGTGATTACTTAATGCCTTCAGAAAAGGCAGTCAAGACCCACTGTAGTTCATTTAAGCATAAAAGATCCGTGTTTAGTCCTGATCTGGGGGAGTGTAAATGTGGAGGAGAACTAACTGAACCAAACTTTAGTGTGAACATGTGAAGCAGATGTTAATTAAGAATAAGTTAGAAGTGGGTGTACAACCAATTCTCAACCCCCTAGGATTTCCTACAATTGGTGGCCAGTATAACTTGTTGATTTATGTTTCAACTTGGATATGCTATTTTCATAGCAGACACCTTTCATATCAAGGATCCCCTTGTTAGCAAACATTACAGCATTTTTTTTGTTATGAAGTTAGCAGAGCATGTGCTGGCAGATATTACTTTGAGTTTTTTTTTTACTAGATTTTTTCATGAATAAAGTGCCCATTGCTCCTCTCTCAGATTGTTTGCTCAGGAATTTAAATAGTGTATATTTGGAGCTCTAGTCCTCATTTTTTATTAGGCGATGGTTCTTGCACATCCCGCACTACACCACTTCACCAAGGTAATGCACTGACAGCGACAAAAATAGAAATACTTCTGAATGATAACCTAAATACCCAATAACCTGATAGTGGAGTCTCATCACTTAAGACCTATTCATTCACTACTCCAAGATACCTGTGTTTGCACAAAAAAAATTGTGACTGAAACACTAATCAGGAAACCTGTGGATATAGTTCCTTAGTGTCAATTGTGTCAAAATATGTTGGTTGATACAGTGTGCTAGCTAGCTCAGACATTAATTGCTTTCGCTAACTGCTAACTAATGCTAACTGGTGCAAGTTAACATTTTAGTATAAGTAATAGATGACAGCATTCTGATAGAATTGAACCTTGAGGTACATTTACGTTGCATTTATGGACAATGAGTTGAAGCATAGAAGATGCAGAATGAATTTGAAAAGGCAGTAAAGATATCAGCTTTGCTAAAGCCCTTCTCAATTTCCTGTATGACCCAAATGACATGTTTGTTTTTCCAGTAAAGGATGTTTTTTCATCAAAGCAGCCATGTTCAGATAGGACAGTGGGGTCAAAATGACGTTACTTTGACTACATTTCCCACAGGAACCCAATATTCAACTAGTTTAATGTTATAAATTCAACTGGATTCTCCCAAGCTTCCAACCTCTTATTATATTATAAGTACTGTCTGTTGCTATGTTTATCCATTGGTTCATGGCATAAAGAAAGAGAGAGAAAGAGACAGAGAGCACTAAGAAAAAATGTGGACATATATTGATGTCAGGATTGTTTAAGTGGAAAACAAGAAACTCCTCAGCTAAAAAAATCCACTCTTACACTAGAATTTTAAATATGCGGGGGGGGGGCGTACTAATTGCAAGATGATAATAAGACGATTATCACATTATGCAACTGGCAGTGTCTGATTTGTATAACGTTATGAATGACCATAAGATCTGACCTCTCTACGCCGTGGCGTTATATATAAGTGTTTACATCCCGTATTTCTGCATCGTTTTTCACCCGATACGTAAAGGCTATAATTCCACTGACAGCACTGACTGACCAAGTGAAAAAGTCAGCTTTGTTTTTCTCGTAAGGGCAAAAGCCCCGCTCTCTTGACCTGTTCCTGCTTATGGATTAGCCGTTGGCTAGCAGGATGCTAGTAGGGATGTTAACAGCTCCAGCGCTAAGCTTGTGTTGTAAACAGCGTTAGACTTGAGTGAAATATGTTTGGCCGACTGAAAGGTTATTCAATAACACAAGCACAATCTTACTGAGTTATCTAAATAATTTTATCTTACGACAGTCTTGATTAGTTTTCTATAACGTCAATCACAGAGTTGGCTGTAAGATGCTAAGGGGCTAAAAAATTTAACAACCTCACACTATTCAATATAATGTGACTGCTAACTAGCGTGTGCACTCTACAGAGTGTATAGTTCTTGAAGCGCTGCCAAAGTAGAGTAACGTTAAATGTAACTTTTCAAATATTTAATAGATAACTGACAATAGGGTTTTACTAAAGTGCCGACAACAGCTAGCATCCTTCAAAAACCGGTGACTATTCCAGCAAGTAGACGGAGCTTGGTCGTTAGCATAAGCCTGTTCAGCGATACCCACTATCTATGCTTGTTTCATCCTTACTTAACAAGTCACTTACCATGAGAGAAGTTTCCCAGCTCATTTTTACAGTAACCACAGCGGTAACCGTCATCCCCGCCGAAATATTCTACTATAGTGTAGGACTTGTTTCCTGCCATATTCAATGTCGGTGCAGATGACAGCTGAGTTTGCCAGTTTGGGCAAACACTGCTGGATGTCAAGCCCCGCCCACGACCAATGCGTCACTAGAGATGAGTTAAAGGCCAGTGGGAGCTTTCCACTGTCAAAGGAGCTTTCTCAGTGTGTGACACTCAGCCTTCTCATACCTGAAAAAAAAAACGTTATAAAATACTATAATGAAATAATTTAATCATGATAAAAGCCGTACAAGTTTAAATATAGTTTTTCTTATTCTAAAGAAGGAAATAAACCACTCAAGGCCAGCCAAAGGTATAAGAGAACCACCTACGTGTTTGTGAGCGTTGAATTTTGTTGATTTTTTGTTTTGTTTTAGAATTATTTTTGTTTGTGCGATGATAAATTAATTAAACTTAATAATGTCAATGCTATGTAACCATATAAAACGCTGCAGTATGTCAACAGAAAATCGCTGGTGAAATCAGCTCTGTCTGCCTTGACTGTCAGCGCACAGCTGGTGTCACATTCACGTGCATGCTACCAGTGTATGGTATTTTGTATTATGTGATTTATCAACCTATCGATGGCAGAATTGACTTCAGCTAGTAAGAGTGTTGGTGTGAACAGCAGGTTACGCGCCGCCGCTTTAACAAAGCGCTGACACTTAAACTCAGAACAGTGTTTTTTTTTCTTTTTTTGTCTCATCTGCTCTGAGACAGCACACAGGGAGACATGATGTGTTCAAACCTATGACACGGACACATGTAAAATACATCAACATAAAAATGGAGTTGAGATGTGAAACAGGAAGCTTCGACCATTTATGTACCTCTTCAAATCCAAATTTTTCCTCAAATTTCCCTTCAAAGAACTTTGAGGTTGTAAAACTGCTACAGCTGGATCAGACTCAACAAGTAAAGTAAATCATCAAACCACCAACTTGGTTTTCTTTATTTTCCTTGCTGGAAAGTGACCTGTTACATTTACATAAGTACTGTTGGGTTTTAGAACAAATTATACTTAACCTGAGTACATGCATTTGAACAGCAGCTATAACTCCAACAAAACAGACTATAGTCATAATTTAATTATTTTAATAACAACAATTTGACTTTTTCATTTTAAATCAGTCTTTAATGCATCATTTTCAAAAGCTGGCGTGTGTAAGAACCTCACACACACACACACTCACAGGGTCATGTGATTCCCCATATATGGAGAAGAGGGAGGAAACCTTGAAAGTGCGCCCTGAGATAGTAATTGAAATTCTGTCTGTTCTATTCAGAGTTGGGAAGGCTGGGTGTGAGGTCAAATTTTGCTG
>JAPZDY010000003.1:6692240-6722550 GCA_029783645.1 Ctenochaetus hawaiiensis
ACCTTAGAAAATGTTGCTGCATTCGTACAGCTTAAAGTTTTCAATTTTGAGTTTGCTGCATGACTAGACAATTTTGCAACAATATGCAAACTGTTACAGGCCTATCAGGAGTGCTTATTTTGTTATCTCACACCCTGTTCATATTTAGATTGAGGCACTGTAGCTTGGCGGACAGGAGCTGTGCATCTCTGGCCTCAGCTCTCAAGTCCAACCCCTTCCATCTGAAAGAACTGGACCTGAATGACAACAACCTGCAGGATTCAGGAGTGAAGCTGTTGTCTGATTCTCTGAAGAGTCCAGACTGCAGACTGGTGACCCTGAGGTAAGACCAACCTTTATCAGCTATTTTGTTGTTGTTTACATTTATATTATTGTGGAATTTTTGACATCAATCAGTTTAAGAGTGATGTCACACTAATGCCAAGAAATAAAATGAATAAGAGGTTCTTTTGCAATCAAGGTAAAAGCTTTGCTATGTTAACAGCAGTTTTGAATTTTACATATAAAATCTGAAATGATCTTTCTGAATATGAAAGGATTTCAATGTATGTGTTGTTTTTGCTTTTTTCAGACTGAATTCTTGCAGGCTGTCAGGTGACGGCTGTGCTTCTTTGGTCTCAGCTCTGAAGTCCAACCCCTCCCATCTGAGAGAGCTGGACCTGAGTGTAAACAAGCTGCAGGATTCAGGAGTAAAGCTGCTGTGTGATTTTCTGGAGAGTCCACACTGTGGACTGGAGACTCTGAGGTAAAGGATTTCTCCTTCCCTCTGCGGAGCTTGACTCATACATCAGCATCAGAGTGTGTCAAAGCCTTCTTCTCTCTGTAGGCTGTCTGGGTGTCTGGTCACACATCAAGGCTGTGTTAATCTGGCCTCAGCTCTCAAATCCAACCCCTCCCATCTGAGAGAGCTGGACCTAAGTGTAAACAAGCTGCAGGATTCAGGAGTAACACTACTGTGTGAATTTCTGGAGAGTCCACACAGTAGACTGGAGACTCTGAGGTCAGATGGCACTTTTTGCACAACTTGACTAGATTTGTAGACATTATTTCCAGCCGCTGTTATGTGCACTGTTGTTTCTACCTGTTGTTTTCTTTATTTAGACTGAGCCGCTGCAGGTTGTCAGGAGTTAGCTGTGTATCTCTGGCCTCAGCTCTGAAGTCCAACCCTTCCAATCTGAGAGAACTGGACCTGAGCTACAACAACCTGCAGGATTCAGGAGTGAAGCTGCTGTCACATCTGATGGAGAGTCCACACTGTAGACTGGAGACTCTGAAGTCATGAGATGTTTTGAGTCAGTCAAACAGTGCCTGATCTGAAGTTGAAAACCACAAGGGAACTTAAAGCTACAAAAATCAAATTCTTTTACAACTGCTTGAAAAATAGGAGCCTTTTGTGAAAATGAAAAAAGTCCTGACCTCAATGGGAGCTCCCCTCTCTCTGCCAAAACTGATAATCAGTCAGATGACATTAGATTAAAATAACATTTTGGATCTCACTTTCTTTAATTTATACCCCTAATGCCCTAAAAAATCCTTGCTGTTATTGAATATACTTAAAGTTAGACCTGTTAAGGGTAAAACTTCAAGGATACCGGGTCAAAATGGGAAAATAACAAGTACTTATAAGTATAAACAATCAATAAAATGAGCTCTGCATTTACCAGCTGCAACACTACTAGGATGAACTCATCAATACATCAATATGATTGTATAATTTACATGATTCTGCATGACTCCTTTTACTTTTGGTACCTTAAATATATGGTGAGTAACATTTTGAATGCAGGTCTTTAACTTAAAATGGAGTAGTTGTGCACTGTAGTTTTACACTACAAGAGGAGACTTAACATCACACCTGCCACCTGATTTTAGACTAACAATTATGCAGATGTGCGAATAAAACCTAAAACAAAACAAAAAAATTAAACCCAAAGGGAAAACTTTTCTGCTTTCAACAAAAGTACTGTCATGTACTGCCTAAATCAGTTATTTCCTGTGCAACTTGAAGACAAAGTTTAACACATGGAGGCAACAGGGGCTTCATCTTGACACAATGACATGTCAGGAAGGAGGAGACACCGGTGTATGAAACCATGCTGCTGCTGTAATGAATGTGTTCGACTTGGTTAAAGTCTATAATTGTCAACTAGTCAGTGGTTCGATTCTCAGCTTGTCCACTTGATGAGTGCTGAAACTGGTGGCTGTGGTTTGATATAACTTGATTATACTGTCTAATGCTGTCTGATACATAAACCAGATCTGAGACTTACAGAGATCATTTTCTTTGACGTTGAACACCATTACTTTGATGTGGATGGTAGCTAACAACACGTACTCAAATACTGTGATAATTTACTAATTTATGTACTTGTACTCTAAGTTTGACTTGAATTTTCTTCTTTTCAAGCTATTTTCTGCCTCTACTCCACTACATCTCAGAGGGACCCATTGTACCTTTTACTCCATTACAATTATCTGGCGGCTACTGTTGCACGTTACGCCACATAAAAATTGTTATAACAAATTGAATGAAGAGTTGATGAAATATAATATCTCGCAATCGACTACACAACCCAACAGTTCATACAAGTACAGCTGAAAGAATAAGTCTACTAATCAGTTTATTGACAACTGTTTTGATCATTTCATTTCATTTTTCTTTGTTGCAGCTTCAGAAGTGAAGATTTGCTGCTTTTCCTTTGAGTGTACTCATAATAATGTGGAGCTTAGGATGGTTGGTTGGACCAGTTAACCATTGTACAGTTGTCAACTTTGGGCTCTGGGTCATTAAAAGTCTGAAATGAGTATTCTGTTACGTAACTGAATGACAGCACTAAATACTGAAATGCTCTGTTACCCTGATTAAATGTTGTATTTATAAAAAAAACAGCCAGTTCATTAAATCCATTTGTAGGTTAGGGACATTATGATGCAGATTTTTCATTATTAAATTTATGACAGATAAAAGACAAAATTGTGATTGAAGAACTGTACAGTGGATTTATTCAACATCTATGCAAGGAGGAAGGACAGCAAAATAAATCTGAACCAAGATCCTGCACAAACAGTAAAATACAAAAAAGACCGAGAGAGAATTTTTTTATGTAGAAAAATAAGTTAGAAAATCACAGCTGGGCAAATGATTTTTCTTTTCCTACCACCATAAAAATGACCTTACAGAGGACAGGAGCTGTGTCTGTGTTCAATAAACATTTTATCTGTCACACTGTCATTTAAAACGTAGTTGTATTTGATTCTTTTTACTTTGTACCATGATACATTTCACTCTTGGCAGTCAAATAACAAGTCCTTTTCTCAGGAGATAAGTTTTTCTATAAGAAAATCTGATTCACAGGTTTATGCCCAGGCTCAAAAAACCAGGAGCTTAGTTGTTTGGTAAAAGTAGCGTCTGTTCTGCATGCAAGTTTCCTGCAACAACATGGTGGATAAATGCAGGTGATGAAGCAGCAAGTCAAAAACAAAACTTCGACTGGCAGACACAAACCTTTAAATAAACTCTGCAGACGTCAGTATCTTGTCTCCTGTTGATGGCTCTTTGGTTGGGCACCTAACTAAAGCTCCCATGGGGCACAGGGATGTTTTCATGAAGGTATTTCATACTGCCTTGTTCAGAGAAGTCAGCCACAGTGTGCCCATCCCCACGTAGAACCCATTTGGTGGTCAGAAGTCCCTCCAAACCCACCGGACCTCTGGCATGTATCCGTGCTGTACTGATACCAACTTCAGCTCCTGGAATCAAAGTAAAATTAATTCTCTTACCAAACTTTAAAGACAGTGGTAGATTTTCTCCATTCACAAAATGATTTATTATCTTCTGTTATCCACAAAATGAATTTAAAGGCCATATTGTGCTTTTTAGGGCTTTTCATGTGCTTTAGTGTATTATAAAAGTTGTTTGTGCATGTAAAAGGTGGGAAAGGGGGAAATCCTAAAGTTTGGACAAGGAAGTTCCTCTCTTCCACAGAAAGCATTCCTCCTGATGTGTCTGACACACCTTGTCAGTGGTTCAGCCTGTATTTCCAGAAATTATCTAAAGCAATGACACACCACTTCACTCATTTGCCTGCAGTTCTGGTGATGATATTATTAGTAAAAGAAGCTAGTTGGAAGCAAAAACCACAAGCAGAGTTGACTAGGCCTGTCGTATGCAGTGTCTGCACCAACAAATCACTGGGCCGCAGACTAGGCTTTTTTGAAAGGGGGTCATCGAGGAGGACTGGGCTGACAGACGGGGTGCTACAGCAGTAGACAGCATAACAAAAATAATGGGATTTTTTTCTAAAAGATATAAAAATATAATTCTGTAGGCACCTAAATCAAAAGGTAGCATAATATGGCCTCTTTGGATAAAACCTTGCCGGCGGCTGTGCTTACCTAGACCAAAGCGGTAGCCATCTGCAAAGCGAGAACTTGAGTTCCAGAAAACACAAGCGCTGTCCACCTGTTGCAGAAACTGTTCAGCTGTCTCTTCATTTTCTGTGATAATGACGTCAGTGTGGGAGCTGCCGTATTTGTGGATATGGTCAACAGCATCCTGCATGCTGTCTACAACCTCTATGCAGCACTCTAGATCCCCATACTCTGTCCTCAGAGACTTCACTTCAGATGGGCTGAAGGTCAAATAGGATGCAAACTGGGGGCCTGCATGGATCTTTACCTAAGAGGAAGCAATGACACAAGGATTTATCATTAGGCAGACTGTTTCTGTTCCTGTTTCTGGAGCTCAGACTTTTATTAACATGTAAAAACCGCTGAACCAAATACATACTATAATGCTGTGTGTAATACTTGTGCCTGTTTCTTACATTTTCTGTTCTCAGCATATCAATGATTTGGTCAAATACAGGAGTTCGCAGCAAATCTCTGTGAATAAGGAGGGTCTCCATGGCATTGCAGGCCGCAGGGTAGTCACATTTGGAGTCTCTGACTGGAATGAAAGACAAGTTGCTACAAGCAGTTAACAACCACAACTCTCAGGTAACACGGAAAAGAATGAAGAGTCCATTCAAAAATATATATAAAACAGGATTTCTTTCTTTTTTTACATTTGCAAGTTGAAAAACACTGTGACAAAACCATAGCAGAAATGGAAATAACACCAACAACTACAGACAGGAACCACATACCAACATCGACAGCTTTGTCTATGCTGGCATCGCTGTCTATGTAGACGTGACAGACGCCCTCACTGTGGCCCAGAACAGGAATACCCTTAGCTGCCCTTTGGATGTTTCGGACCAGCTGGGACGAGCCCCTTGGAATGATCAGGTCGATCAACTTGTCTAGCCTGCATAGATCCTCAACTTCTTCACGTGTGCTCACCTACACATGGTACAGGTTATTTTTTGGCAATGAATGACTTGGTTAGTACTGTAATAGTGATACACAGATATATTAATGCCTCCAGCTCTTACCAACTGAATAGCATCTGCTACCCCATGAATGGAAAGTGCTTCCTGAGTGAGTTGATGCAGAATTTTATTGGTGTTGGAGGCTTCTTTGCCTCCCTTCAGAAGCAAAGCATTTCCACTAGCAATAGCCAGAGCTGATACCTGAAACACAATAATAATTACAAGAAAATTTGAGTCAATTTTCAATAACAAAATTTTAGAAAATGAGACCAGCAGCCAATTATGATCAAATCTACAGGATGAGTGTTGGGATTAACTGACCTGTGGCAGACAATCAGGACGTGATTCAAAGATGACCAGCAGGACACCAATGGGGACAGTGATCTGCTCCAGCTCCAGGTTGTTGGCCACCCTGGTCCTCCTCAGCACCCGACCAACACTGTCCCTGGAGGACACGGCCAGCTGACGGAGGCCGATGGCAAGGCTGTTCAGTTTAGAAGGTGACAGACTCAGGCGGTTGATCAGAGGCTGAGACAAACGACCTATGAGGAAAACAATTGATAAATGACACCACTGACTGTGCAGGAAATCTTGCACCCATGCTATATGCTACATACGCCAGGGTACAGAATGACCCCCGCCAAACTTGTTAACTTGCAAATGCTGTGTATTCACAAGCCTCTTACTGACAACATGGTTAATGCACACCAGAGTTAAGATAAACTCAAACCAAAGTTGACAACAGATGATCCAAACATGTGTATGCCAGTTTCCCTCAGTGGAAAGTGCAACAAGATGTGTGATAACACTGGTAGGGGCATTTAAGTCAGATGACTGAATGCAATTAGGGATTAATGTGCCTCTGTACCTGATGCTGTTGCTAACTCCATGTCTGTCCTGTTGGCACTAAGAATTTCATCCTTCCTCTCTGTAAGCAGTTCAGCAAGACAGCAGATGATCTCCTCTCTCTGTAAAAACAAGCATACAGCGTTTGATATGACTGACTACTACCATAATCAAGAGTAATTAAAGATGCTACTTGAACAATGTAAAACTTAATGAGTTTGATGACCAGAGGGGCAAGTTAGAGTAAAACACTGTTGATAGATTTAATTTTTTTTATGTTTTCAGAGTGCTAAATAAATGCTATTAAAGGCAATTCCACTGTGTCAGTAAGGAGATGTATGATTTATACATGTATCATGTATACATATACACATGTACACATACATACACACACACAAACACACACACACACATATATATATATCCCATGAACTGTATCTCTCAAAAATCATATTTTAGTAAGACAGATCACAGTGAGGAAGCAAAAAACCAAACCTGTTCAGGACGCAGAGAGGCCAGAGTTCTGCCTGCATGACGGGCCATCTCTGTCTGCTGCTCCACAGTTGGACCTGGTGTTGTCAAAAAACATGTATCAAACACTATCACACATTAAAAACAAATGAACAAAAATTCTTTCCAGGTGGTTAAACCCATTACTTACCTGCAGGTTTCACTTCAGAGAAGAAGGTGCCGACTTTCTTCCCCTCCACGATGTCTGTGATAACGTGCCCTGTGACTTTGGGATGTGTGCCATTGGCAATGACAACAGATGTCCCTCCCTGTAGTGCCCAAAGGGCTGCTTTCACCTGATTCAGAAAACGTGATAGAGTATGATGAAACTTTTTCATCCTTCAACAGACTCAGTTGTGTTTACACTTTGACATAAAACATTATCTGTCATGCTGACCTTGGCTTCCATGCCACCGAGGCCGACTCTGGACTTGGTGCCATACGTGATTGATTGCTGGTCTCCAGGATAGAATATGTCAATGAGCTTGGCATCATCTGTTCCTGGGGGTCTGTCGTATAAGCCTGTGAAAGGATTTTTTTTCCTTTTTAATTCTTTAAGAAAGCAGTCCTCAGCAGTCATATAAGGAATATTCAAAGCAGCCAATAACAAGACATTCTGATTGTCACACACAAAGATAAGTAATGTTTTTTTAAAATACACAGTAATTCATAATCAATCACTAGTGGATGGTTCTTTACCTTCAACATCAGACAGAGCAATGAGGAGGTCTGCTTTCATTTCAACAGCCAACCGTGCAGCCAAGCTGTCATTATCTTTGACACTGATTACCTGAAATACAAACAGAAATTTCACTGAGCCAAAGCAAAAATCAATGTCTCTAACATTATACTGTAAAATAAGCACCTCTCACATGCTACCATGCAACAAAAGTCTCAAATTCCCACTGACTTGCAAAAACAAACAGCACATGTTCACCTCTTTTCAGAAGAAAATAGCACGAGCAGGTCCATGCAAAATAACATGGCAGGAAACAGGACCACCATACATTGAATGGTTACAGAACATTCAAAGCAGCCTTAAATTAAAATCATGTTTACAAGATGTTAAATGTTAGTGAGGATGGAAATGTAAGTGAAATCTTTAACTCATGCGAGGTTTAAGCATCCACCATCATGACTCTGGACAACATTTAGCATTCAGAGCATGCCCTTTGTACAGTACCCACATTTACCCCCTGAAGATCACTGTTAGGAACAGTAGGTGGAACAACGGCATCATTGGTGTTGATGATAGGAACTATGTTCATCCGCAGCAGCTCATGGAGTGTGCTGTTTAGGTTGCGACGCTTCTGCTCATCATGAAAATCCAGGTTGGTGACCAGAATCTATAGATGGTAGACGGTAATGAAAAAAATTTAATGAGATTTAACAAATTTTCTATACAGTTTTATTCTGATAGAAAGGTCAAGTGCATACCTGAGCGGTGCAGGTGCTGTACTGGGTGAACATTGCTTCATACAACGCCATCAGACCGCTCTGTCCAGCAGCTGCACATGCCCTTGCTTCTAAAACTGGAACTGACTAGAAAACAGAGATCTCACTACAGTTTGCAACACTGTGAAAAAAAATCAATACAAATGTTTTTCTAATATCAAAGGGCTCTGACACACCAAGCTGACAGTGTGTTGGTGTGTTGCCACCTGCTTTTAGTCGTTGTCGTTTTGGTGTATCAGGGGGCTAATTAGTTGACAAAGAGTCAATTAAAATCAGTGTTGCAAAATATAACTTACCATGTCTTTGAGTTGGTTCTGTCCAGAATGCAAGGCTTGTCTGACGCTCTGAGACAGCAGGATTTCATGTCTTAATCTCTGCTTCCCAAATGCCACAGCACCACTGGTGACAATCATCATCTCCCTGCCTTGATTCTGCAGCATGGCAACCTGACAGGACACACACACAGACTATAACCTTCATGTTCTTCTTACACAGCCAGGATCACTCCCCAAACCATTTTTTTAAAGTCTTTAGGTCACATCATATTATTCTCTAAAATAAACAGCCATCATCATTAGAGCTCTTTTCTCATCTGCAAAAACAATGTGGTGTTACCTGCTCTACTATTGAAGCCAGTCGTCCCAGTGCCAAACCGCACTCATCCCGTGTAACCACAGCACTCCCCAGCTTCACTACAATGCGTTTGGCCTGCTTCAACTCACTGCGGTGAGCAAAAGATTTCCCATGGGGACGTGGGAGTGAGACTGCAGAGATTTAAGAGTCATGTTTTATTACACATTGGCATGCACTAAATAGTATCATAGATGGTGAAAAGTTTTCCCTTCAGATATAGCAAAACAGTTTGTTTAGCATACTTACATTTAACCTGGGAAAATGTTCTGATGGAGACTGGACAGACACTTGACTGCCGGATTCTGGATGGCAGGCCAGAGCACAAGGCCAGCCTGGCAAACATGGCACTGACACTTGAGGACAGCTGTGATGGTCACACAAACCTGTGTCAGGTTACTATAACAGTGCAATAACCTTACCTGAGATAAGCACCTTCTGGATATGATAAAACAGGATTAGAACGTAGAGAAGGATAAAACAACTATTAAAATGAGGTAACTAAAGGTTTTTGGCTTAAACATTTTACTTGTAGTGGAAAGCTTTGCATCATGGGCAAAGCTTGCGATTATCATCATTGTGTTCATTACGTTACTTGCAGATGACACACTGACCCAGTAAAGATGTTGATGTTTGGATTACATTAGCTGTCGTTAGCTTCGAAATATTTGCCAGTTTATGAATCAAAGGCAGGGGATTTCTACACAAATAAACACTGAGATTTATAAAGAACGAGAAGTTCGTAAGTTAAATTGTAATGCTAACAGATTGTAGCTCTCAGCCTTGTGTTACTGCTGTCAAAACATACATCCGGTTAGCTGACAATAGCTAGCATTAGCTATTGTAAGCTACCTCACTGCCTATATTAACAACCTTTTTCGACCAAACAGACAGAAGAAACGTCGTACAGAAGGACACCTTACCTAGCAATGTGAAAATCTGGAAAACAACCACAACTGCACTTGTGAGTGCACTGTAGGAGACACGTAGTCAGCCGGGCTGGTGGTGCTTTGCTGCCACATCCACAGCCCACGTTGGGTGGGAAGTGCCGTAACTGAGCTATACACGAACGACATGTACGTAAGATATCTGAAAACGTTCTATAGACAGTACACGACCCTCACGTAGTAAGAGGAGCAAACCAGTCTTTACGTACGCAGAAATAGTATCTTTGATGGTTGGACTGTTACAGCAACGGGAAGTACAAGTTCAGGGATAAAAATATCCAACAGTGTGATCTTTGCATTTTGCAATAAGAAAATTTTGAATTAATAAAATGTTAATAGCGAATTTTAAAACTTATTCTTAATCTGTACCACTAACTATATAACTGCTTTACATGTTCTCGAACATTACAAAGGTACATTTGGTTTAGTATAAATCCAGATTTACCTAAGTGGACGATATTGTCAAATTGCTCTTTCCATCACAAAAAAAATGTTTTTAGGACAAGTAATTGGTAATTTAATTCACTGAATCCAGTTTGTTGGAAATGTGCCATTCTATTGTTTGTGTTCTCCTGAGAGTAAATGGCTTGAAACGGCCACTGGAGGATGTCAACTCATCTTTAGTAATCTGACACTAAGGCACATGAGTGGTGTGTGCGTGCCAAAAGAGAAGCTGTGAAACATTCATGAGCAGGAAGGCCAGCAGCTCAGTGCACTCTGAGCTGCCATAACAGGTGCAAGCAGAGCTATGGGGACTGTTGAGGAAACTTTTAAGTGTCCAGTCTGCCAGGACTTCTTCACAGATCCTGTGACACTGCCATGTGGACATGATTTCTGTCTCACCTGTATCCAGGCTGTGTGGGAAACAGATGTGTCAGACGAGGGTCCTTTCTTCTGTCCAGAGTGTCAGATATTCCTCCCCTCTAACCTCACTTTGGAGATAAACACCAGCCTTCAGACTAAAGTAAAGGACTTCACCACTAACAGGCCATCAACAGCAGAGCTACAGACAGCAACACCAAGCAGGGAAACTGAATCATCTTCACCTATCCACTGCGACCACTGCATAGAGACACCATCAGTGGCCATAAAGACCTGTTTGACCTGTGATGCCTCCCTGTGTCAGGCTCATGCACTGCTGCACCAGCAGAGGTCTGCTCTGAGGGAGCACACAGTTGTGGAGGTGACGGAGGATCCGCTGTCTCTGAAGTGCAGAGAGCACCGTGATGAGCTCAAGCTCTTCTGCATGGAGGAGAGGATCCCTGTGTGCTGTTTGTGTGTCCTGGTTGGCATGCACAAGAACCACAAAGCATCTCAACTCCATGAAGCCTGTACAGACTTCAAGGTGAGTATTAGTATTTTTTAATAACTGGCTAATGTTTTTTTTTTTTATCATTTTCTTTCAAGTGCTGTTATGTCTTTACCTTTATGTCAGGATATTTATTGTCTATAGGCCTGCATTTTTGTCTTTAGAGTATGTTAGAGACCACTATGAAGCAACTGCTGAAGAGGAGAGGTGAAGCTGAACATGCCATCAAGGACCTGGAATCACTGTACACACAAACAGTGGTACAGTTGATTTGAAATACCCTTTACAATCATCTTTTTTTTTGCATAGTCATCTTTTGTATGTATTTAAATAAAGTTGTTTTTTTTTCTCTAGAAGTCTGCAGCAGATTTCAGAGAGAGAGTCTCAGACAAGTACAGCAGGATCCGTGTTGTGTTGGATGGCGATGAGCGTCTGATGATGCAGATTATAGATGCAGAGGAGTCATTTATGACAGAGTGGCTGGAGGCCCAGAGGGGCATCATGGAGGCTCAGATCAAAGAGATAGACAGCCTCAGAGCCGCCAGCAAATCACTCCTCCAAGAGACAAATGATCTACGTTTCCTTAAGGTAGTTCAATGGAATCTAGTATTATAACAGTGTGTAACTCTAATCATGTGAAAATTTTGTATAAATCCTTTCTGTATACAGTAACATATGACCTGTTTATTTTTAACAGCAAATCACAGCACAGAATCTTTGGTGAGTTTATTGTAGCATTTTTTTTTTTTCTATCCTAAATGTGTTCATTTAGTATGATTTTTGCCTTCTAACATTTTTTTAAGCTTCTCTCGCAGTGATCCTTTAGATTTAGCACCAATCCAGGAAGTAAACAGAGATCTGTGTGACCCTGAGAAGCTGAGGACGGTAGAGCGGCTGGTAGATGACCTGACAGTGGCTTTGTCCCAACACTTTCCAAGAATGTGGTCATGTTAGTAAAGAATCAAATGTTTTGCAATTGAAAATCAACCTCCACTATCTTTGTAGTTGTGTACGTAACATAGATTTTTACTTGCAGATCTAAGTTCTCCTACTCTGGACTCCAACACAGCCCATCCCAAACTGGGAATGTCCCTGGACAAGAAACAAGTGTACTGGAGACAGCAGCCTGTCAGTGAAGCTTTAAGCCCTCGGCCATATAACTCAGAGTACAGCGTACTGGCTCAGGAGAGTTTTACTACTGGTCAGCACTACTGGGAGGTCATTGTCCAAGAGAAGCCTTACTGGTTAATAGGTGTGACCACTGGGCCAGTCAATAAAAAGGATAATCCAGGGCAGAGTTACTCCAGCCTGGGTGTGAACAACACATCCTGGTGCATCTACCATGGAGACGGACAATACCTGGCATGTCATGATACCCAGGAGAAGCAGCTGACAATGGGAAAGAGGATCAGAAAGCTCGGCATTCTGGTAAATCTCCAGAAGGGGGAGCTGTCATTCTACGATGCTGATTCTATGACCCAGCTTCACTCTTTCTGTGTGCAATGCAAAGAGCCTCTGTATCCAATGCTGAACCCATGCATCGATGTGAATGGACTAAACAGACAGCCTCTTACCTTGTTTTGGGTTAAGGACCCCTGGGACTGCTGTTTAGAAATTACAGGGGGTAAACAGTGAAGTTTGAAGACAATCTTTATAACAATATGTGCAAAAATACACAGATCAAACTCAAGCTTTTACTTCAGAAACATTCCATTTCTTATTCCAGCTTTTTAATACTGTAATGTATTTTAAGAATCTTACCTACATTTGTGTTTTAGAGAAGTTAGAGCTAAGATGATGTTTCATAACCAACAACAGTGGGAGAGACTGAAGGGCTTTTAGTTCTGTATTATGGTGTTCTGATATTATATATTTTGTGATTGTATAATGACAATGTTTTAAAGCTATCATGGAAAAAATTAAACTGAGAAGAGATATTTCAACTCATTTAGTCTTGTTTACATTTATATTGTCACGTGTATTATCTTTTCATCATTGCCATGTACATTAATTAATTTATCAAGTGTTATTGGGTGTATCTTCAAATAGCATTCTTGTTCTGTAGTAAAGTCAGCCTGTTTGGTTGCCATCTTACTCTAAAAGCTCTCGTGTTTGACTTGATGTAGTTCAGGGGGTAAATGACCCGTGTGTAAACTACTGGCTTGCTCTTTGTGCAACTGTCCCCTCAGCTCACCGGACCATGGAGGCCACACACGCCTTCATTCTCACATGTCAGTGACCCTGCAGAGTTGTTGCCCTGCGGCAAACAAAATACCCAATGAGGCTAAATAACGTGAGCAGTGACAGAGCACAAGAGACTAAGCTCTGTTTTTTTTAACAATTGAATTTTCCATTGGAAACATAAATAAAAACCTACTTTCTGACAAAAGTCTAGTCTGGTCCTTGAGAGGTATCAGGCATAAATTATCTGACACAGGACATTTTATAGACTTTACAACCCTTTTGTGGCTTATCAACCAAACCTTGAAAGACACTATGCTTTTGATTTAAAGCAATAAGGTTGTCTATTGTCTATTAAAAGGTAAAGTCATAAAAACCATGAGCTAATTCTTAAGTAAATAAAACTAACAATTTATGCTCATTTGTGGTTTTACGCTAATCCCATCACTGTGACCCCCTTTGTCCTGCTCAGGGATGTAGCTATGTGTCCTGCTACCTGCAGTCAAAATATGAGGCACAGCAAGGTGAAAATATCACATCACTACTTTGGACTTTTGCTGTTCAGGCTATGCCATCACTGATGCGTTTGACCCATTTTCTTCAAGAAATGATGTCATATCTGCTGCTTGTTCTAACTGTCTCTTACATTCATCTGCCACCCCGCTACAATTACAATGCCAAGAGACCACTGAGAAATACCTTGTTTGTTTAGTAAGAAATCATGACACTGTTTCCTAAAGGGCTCAGAGAAATAAACATTTTAATTTCTTTTTTTGTCATTTCTTCTCCTAATTCATACATGCACCATATGCATAATATAAGGTTTTGGACAGTCTTTGGCTGAACAAGAGTAAAGCTTCAGAGCAAACCAAGAAAATATGTCATAAAGATGCACAGACAAGACAAACACCAAATCCTGATAAAATGTTCTCTTCTTTGGGTTGTACAAAACAACAGTGGGATTTAAAATTATGTGGTAGACCGGTACAGCTGTACAAATCCCAAAACCTTTACGTCATGATGAGTTTGACTTGCTACATGATTAGCTAAGTCTTTGGCTACCATTTTTTTGGCATGTTTCTGAGTAATAGAGGTTGCTTATGGAGATGCTGCTTGAGTTTTTGACTTGATCCAGTCCAGGAAGTTAACAACCCGTGTGTAGACCCCAGGTTTGTTCTTTCTTCCACACTGGTCTCCCCAACTCACCAGACCATAAATAATGCTAGTATTGTTCTCTTTACAAGTAAGTGGTCCTCCAGAGTCACCCTGAAACAAGAGAAAACAGCTGATCAGATGGCAGATGTGCTGCTGCACACAACTACTTAAATATCATCTCAGATAAATTACTCATACAGATATTTTGAATGATTGTATGCACTTAGCTGGCACATTTTCTCTACTAACCTGGCAGGAATCCACCCCTCCTTGCAGGTGACCAGCACAGAACATACTGTCATCCAGGACGTTACCATAAATCTTTCGTTCAGAGCATTTTTCCTGATTTATCAGCAGCACCTTGGCATCTAGCAGGTGGTTGGAACCATAGTCAGCTGCAAAGAAGGGACTGAAAAATTAGGTTTAGCGAAATACAACAACAGTTTTTGCAAAATTTTAATACACAAAGTATTCTCTAAATTCACTGGTTGTAAAAGAATGAAGATTTAAAGTTTATGGGGTCCTTTTCACTAAAAAACATTTAACCCTTAAGTGCCTTTTAAAACAAATCAAAAGATGAATATGACAGCTTTTTATTTTAAGGCTGATTGTGCAGAGGTGACCTTACATTGCTCAGTGGCGCCCCAACCAGAAATGGTACACTCCGTCCCATCGGGCGGTTGGGCATCAGGCAGACAGGCTGTCTTCACAAACTGCGTCTCATTGGCACAAACTCCATTCGTACCGCTCAGCCTCAACAAAGCTTTGGAAATACAGTTTTGATAAAAGTCACAACAAAATCTAGATTGACATAATGAAGTACTTAATTTCTTGTAATTTTTTACATCATAATCACATTACTCTTGCTTCTTACTTGAGATTTCTCTTAATTAATTACCAGAAATACTATACTTTTCATCAATTCTACAATAAAAAATAAACTAAAATATTTGACTATTTCTCTAATTGATAACATTCTCACATCTCAGCCTTTTGAAGTACTGAAGTATGATTCTGCCAATAAAATCATTGATTAGGCTATGAAAATCGTATATTATTGGTGCTATTTCTGATTATCACTTTATATAAAAGGCAAGACGGACATGGATCACCTATGTCATTGTAAACAGCTGAAGGCGTCTCCCTGTAGTTCTCATGTACAATAGCCTCTTCAACTTGTAGGGTTTGCTGTGTGGGCTCCACCTTATCAAGTGACAGGCCTCCCATAACCACCTGCATGTCCTTGTTTTTCTCACTGTTCAAACACAAACAACACATTCTAATAAAAGCTGGGTCCATACGTGAAAGCTATTCCATGATCAGCTGCTGTTTAGTGTTGTCAGTGTTGTAGTCATTATGTTTGTGCTTACACGCAGTGGCCAGCTGTCAGTACCCAGCAGCTCTCGATAAGAACTCCTCCACACGAGTGACTGAATGGCTGGTTGCTGTTCTTTGGTCTCAGTTGCACAGACACCTGCCAAGGTACAGCACCAGGAGGGACCTTCAGGCCCCCAAAGATTCGTGTCATGGGCCTTTTTGGCTCAGCTACCCCACAGGTGGAGAACTGTTGCGGTACAGTGGTGGCAGTGGGGGTGGCAGGAACATCAGTGGGTGCAGAGGAAGACTGTGGAGCCTCACTGGGCTTGCCAGTCGTTGGAGGTTTGCTAGTCACTGGCTCGGGGACTGCTGTCGGTTCAGGTGATGTGGGTTTGGGCTCGGGAGCGGTGGGATCGACGTCAGTTGGCGTCACATCTAAACAAAATACACATAGAACATAACAGGAGATAAAATCAATTTTTTTTGTACTTGACTCATGAACATAAATCCGTCTGAAGCTTAAGAACTGACCTGTCGGTTCAGGACACTCTCTCACATCACAGTAGTCCCACAGCAACTTCCTGCCCTTTCTGTAGAAACACCAGGGCGCCACTTCTCCATCTGGGTTTCTGTGTTATACACAATGTGTGAGTCAGTATCTTTTTGAAGATGTCCTTGGTTATTTTAGGGCACTTATTTATTGTCTCCTGACCTGCAGAAGTTGTGCCGACCAAGTCCGTCTTTGTCCTCATAGGAGTTGAAGGGATCAGCTCCTTTCTCCAGGATGAAGTGAGAGTTCCAGTAGAGGCATTCACGGCCATCATCCGTCTCACTGACATTGCCACGATATGACTCTCCGTCATCCACGTAACAGTCATCTGGGCCTAAGAAATACAGCACACACAGTCAATGTACGAGATATGCATGTATTGAAACCGGAAAATGTCAACAAAAATGGATTGTATGGGTACTTACCAACATGGCAGAAACGTCCTCTGTACTCTGGAGGGCACTGGCAGTCAAAGTCATTAGCATCCCTGATGCATGTCCCACCATTTCTGCATGGATTAGGCTCACACAGTGAGACTTTGGAGAAAAACAGTCAACAGTGAAAACTTGTAAGACACAAAACAGAAGAAACGTGTGAAAAAGAGGTATTTTGTCTTGTTTTGATAAAGAAATACTCCTTACCAGTCCTGCAGTCTGGAGGCTGGAAAGGCACCTTGCATTTACACTCATAGAACGGGGGAATTGAAGTCAGCACACATTCACCACGCCCACATTTACCTTTCTTACAGTGTTTTGGACCTGAGATCATAACACAACCATTTGGATTAATTTTTATGCATTATATTTTGTGATTGGTTTACCACCTTTTCAATATGGAATAAGGATTCATTTCAAACCTTTTTCACATCTCTTTCCCTTGAAAGGTCTGGGACAATCGCATTTGAATTTTCTCTTGCCTTTCTGCTCACATACACCATTATTAAGGCAAGGGTTTGGGTTGCACTGTCCTAAGAAATGATAGAAGTTAAGAGGGAAAGATAGGCATTCAATCAGAGCTTTTCAGTGCACGGACTGCTATGAAGCCATGGGAATGCATCTGACATTGCACAGGTATAAACTGGTATAAATAGTTTAACAGAATGTTAACTTTCTCACCTTCTGGTTCTTGCAGTTCAAAAAGCCAGTCTAAATTACTATGGTCATCTTCTTCATCTTCATCATCATCTATGATCTCAAAGAAGAAGTCTGAAACATTTGTTGTTTTTGTTTTATTAGATATAAAGTTTCAACATCTCCATCTAATTCTTACCCCCACCTCCCGAAAAAGTCATACATACTTTAGGTTTAGTGAAAACTTGCAGAATGTTGCTAACTGTCAAATACTGTACTATGTATAATATGTTGTAAAATGAATAGAAAGAAAGGACTTACCTTGAATTATATCTGCAAATGTTTCTTTTCTCTTTTCAGGCCCTCGTCGATGATGCTCATGACCATGACCATGATGGCGGTGATGTTTCTTTGGCTTTTTAGGTTTCAACTTCATGACAATATTAACACAACACAATATCAAAATAAGTTAATCTTTCTCAACAGAAAAGTGGACAACAAGTTCTTCTGCATTTTATTCCCAGCAAAATGCATATCAAATATTACAACATTTTCAGGAGTCACTACATTTGCATGTTGCTAAACAATCGCTGCCCAATATATACAGTGAATACGTACTTCAGCAGGTATGAGGAGCGCTGCTAAGAAGAGGCAAAGGAAGAGGAGCTTTAAGTTCATGATGCCAGTGGATCAGAGGACATCCAGGAGAGTAAAATGCCAGTGCGCTCTCTGGCAGATCACTCACATTTTTCTAAACACTGGTGCATGTACACTAACCTTTGATTCACCAGGGGTGTCTGGCATTCGTCCCTGGTGCTGAGTCAGTTTTGTTGACTTTAACTGTGCTCTTGGATAGTTATTTTCTTAGAAATAATGCAGAACATCACTCATATTACCAAACACTTACAATAAACGAATCAATGGTGTATATTTCACATTCATCGTCTCTGGTGAACTTGACATTATTTCTTGCTGAAATTCATAAAAATTTGTTTCTATTGAACGGGATAAACGGATGCAGCACAAGTGCTCAGAGAGCATATTTGCAAAGGCAACTGTTTGTTTGAATGTAGACTTTGAATCCACCTCCAGGTGCATATCACAATACACCACCATGTGCTTTTTTAGATCTGTAAAACACACATAACATGAGTGTATGCTCAATCAAATATACCAATAACATTATGTATATTAACACAGTATGAGTACCTGAATGACTGAACCCTTTTTCAATAAACCTTTGTCATAAAGAGAAAACATGTAAACACAATATGCATAAAATGTGTTTTTCATGGCCTTTTTTCATTTTTCATTTAAGAAGCTTAGAGTTGTGCCACATCACTGCTTTTTTGTACATTCATTTAAAAGTTAAATAAACATTAACAGGCACTGACGTTAAAGTGGGGTCTTCTCCTTTACATTGTGAGGAACTATCATTCAAGTATTTTCATAACATTGTGACTCCATCTAAATACATTTAAGGCGCAATGTATTTTCCAAAATACCAGTTCCTAATGAGACATCTTTTATAAAAGCTTTATTTGTTGCATTTAATGGCTTTATCAATGGTTGATAAATAAAAAATTGATACTTTATAGATTAACTTTATCCTCCTTTAGAATAACAATCACTGTGTGTTTTTAGAAAACTTTGTCATTTATCAAGAAGACACTCCTGGACATTTATCTAATTTTCCTTTCTCCATGTATTTAAAGACTAAGTGGATCTCAAAGTGGTTTTGAGGAAAATAAGAAAATAGTAGCATTTTATAGATGTACTGCAGACATTTATGTTATTACTATATAGAAAAACACCAAACACAAAGACATATAAACACCAAAGACAAAGCGGGACACATATTTTCTAACCTAGGAACCAAAAACTTGTATATTTTTTAATCTTTTTATTCTAATACTTCTACAAAGTATTAGTTGAGATTTTTTTAGCTATGCAATGTTTGGTTGTTGGTATGCTGGACTGTCCAAATATACCATGTCCAGACCCAAATATAATATTTATTGATTTGATTGCTGTTATCCTCCTACTTTTCTTTGTAGCACTACCATTAAGATTGATGCTTTTGGCTTTTGGAGAAAAAAAATTAACAATGAATTGTCATTAAGTATGGTACTGATATTTGTGACGGCCAGTGGATGAACTCTGATGTGATGGTGCATTAATTAGAAAGTTGTGCCTCAGCAAAGAATAACTAGAAGCCTTTCTGTGGAGCTACTGATTCAAGATCACAGGTAGGAGATGGAGCATTACAGATCACAATAGGTGTAGAATTTGTGCCATTGTGGTCATGGCCGGGACACAGGGCCAGGTGGAGGCAGTCTGAGAAGGTTCCTGCACAAAAGGAGAACAGTGGCGTCATATTGTCTGCCTCAAGAAACGTCACCAATCCTGCAGGGAAGTTACACAAAACACCGATTCGACAGAAGCGTTTTGTGAAAGGAAGCTGATGAGGCACCCCTCCATGCCAAGCTGTATACTCCCCATCGAAGAACTCCACACACCAGGATTCGTCCCCTCGGCCCAGCCAGCAGTCCTCAGTGGTGCCCTTGCGGGAAATGGTGGGATATGTGACACCCAGCTCCCAGTAAGTCTTCCCACTCACATCAATCTCCCAGTAATGGCGTCCAAAGCTGTAGCCTTGCGAGCTGATGACGTTGAGGGTGGTGTCAAAGCGTCCGGGGAGGTCAGGAAGTTGTTGCCAGGTGTCTGTGTAGGTGGCACTGTCACCTTTAGGGGAGATGATCAGCTTTGGGTGGGCCGAGTCTGGATCCAGATGAACCTCACTGGAATCTGGAGACACATATTTAACACATTTACACCAAAACTTTTACAATAAGGAAGCCAAATTATGGAAGAAATAAAGTGAGAACTGACAGCTTTTGGTGAGTTTCTTGATTATTGGGGTCTGTGAGTTGATGAGCAGAAGCATGTTGTTGGTGAGGTTAAGGATCTGGTCAGCTTTAACTTCATCCAGGCTCACACTGACGGGGTCTGTCCTGTTCAGCAGATCCACCACCCTGGAAAAAGCAGACCATTGTAAGAAACACCAGCTACTGCTCCAATATTTTATAATAAAGGTTTTTTTTTTTTAATTCTAAACTTGATTCCGTACCTGTCTACTGTCTCCATGTCTTGCAGCTCAGGGAATGAAAAGAAAGACTGAAGAAAAGCAGAAAAAACACAAATGAGGAAATTAATATTCATATGAAATTTCAAATTATATTTGGCCAACTGGACTTTGCCCCTGCAACTCTTCAAAGGACAAGTGGTTGCAGACAAAGGATGGATGGATGAATGTTGAATCACCATTGTATCAGGCTCTGTGTCGGTCTGGTCCACTGCCACAGAAAGTCTGGCCAGGTCCTGCTCTATCTCCTGGATCAGAGAGCAGTTTCTCTCCATCAGCCCATCCAGGGCAGAGACAGCAGCCCGCTCCTCCATCTCCAGGTGGGACAGGGTAAGCCTCAGGTCCTCATCCAGGACTGCATGGATCTCCTGATATTTCTGTATGATGTTCTCTCTTATTACAGAGGACTTTTTCTGAATCAAGAATATGCATGCATTAGTTAGCATGCTGCCTGATTACAAGTTTAATTATTGCATTAGTGTTTTTAGTTGTAGGATTACTGATAAAATGTTTAATCTTCCACATAAATGTGAAATCAAAGAAAGAATTCATGTTGTGGCAAAATGTAACTGGTGTGACAAACTTACTGCTATTTCTGATTGCCGTGCTGCCAGTTTTTTCAGTCTGTATTTCACTGCTTCCTTTTGCTTCTTTAGAAACTCTTGGTGCTTTTCTAATGTGTCCTGTAGAAAAGGTCGTACACACATTCAGCCCACCATTCAGCCCAAAGCTTTGTGGCGTAAAGCAGCTGCACCAGCAGAAGCAGTTTACAATGAGACCTGATGTAGGCAACACATCGCAGGTTAAAGGACAAGAGGTCATTGTAACAACCATCTTGTTTTTGATGATGGTGCCCATTGATCTCCTCATAGCCATTACTTAACTTCTAAACTCCAGTGTTGTGACCCCAGAAGCAGGCATCGTTCTTCATTTGCCAAGTTTTCAGTGTTTGTCACTGCTGTCATTCTTAGAAAGAAAAGTCATGATTGTTGTGTCCACGATCATTCAGATTATCTTGCAATAATTCCCCCAGTGACTGAATGAGGCCACACTGCAGCTCCCACAAGCATTCACAGTGATGAGATGTGTCAACTGATGCTTATGAATGACGTAATTTGCCTTGCGCAGTTCATATTACAGAGCAAACACGGTCAAATAAGGATATTTTGTGTGTGTAGTTTTTACTACAAAATGCTTTCATGCTTTAATCTAGTTTGCTTTTTCTAAACAAACCATGCTTTTCTACATTTTTAATGTCCCTCTTCACCCAGAAATACATTTTGTTAATTTTGTTTGCATAAATGTTTCATTGTGCTTAATGAGGTAGGTGTATATTTTTGACACTAGAAGTCACCTGGTGGAGGCAGACAGCTCTGTTCTGTCCTTAAATCTCAGTGTGGGAGCTGTATTCATGAGAAGGATTTTGTGACATCACAACGAGTCTGAAGCCAATCATTATCCAGTATCTAGCTATATGTTAATGTATGTTAAAACCTGAAGAGCATATACACTGAGAACAGACTTCAGTGAAGTAAGATACATCATCTGCTAGTTAACTTTTCATAAGAAGAGAATTCCTTAAACTACAATATTTCAGTGAGTGAAAAAGAGTAGATGCAATTTTAATCATTTTTAATTGATTTATTAAACTTTTTTCTTTTTGAAAAAAAAAACAGATCAGACACAAATAATCATTCCAAGCAAAGTAATCTATGTCTCTTAAAACAAGTGTGGAGGGGATCTTTAACTGTGTTTCTCCTGCTGTTCAAGGAATAATTGTGTAATTCATCTCAGTATTAAAAATTCAAATTGAAGAGATTTTTAACATGCTCGGGGTAAAATATCCATTCAGTTGAAACTTAGTTTTCCTTCCTTTTTGTCAGATAAATTGTGTGGGTGCATTAAATCAATATCAAGCATTGTCTCGAAAAGTCTTCAGGGCAATGCTTTGCAGTCCAGTGATGTTCAGGTGAGAGGCTCTGACAGGATTTACCGCACTGCGTCCATGAATACACTGAGTTACCATGTTGTTGAAAATGTGTGTGTTTGGAAGCCCGGACAAAAGGAAAAATATCATAACAGAGTAAGTGAATAAAGTTGATTTGATAATTTCTTGAATTAAAGGCTCATAAATCTAATGATCTTAATTGGACGCATGTGCACGAATCTGAAGGAGGTCTTCAAATAATTATTGCTTGCAAATAATTTAACACACACAGATAAACTTACAGAACAGAATGCTGTTTAATGTTCACAGTGTTGCATTATCTTTTTCAAGCATGATTTGCAACATTTGCAAAAATGAATGAATAAACTCAAAGCTGCTTGGAGTGAAAAAACTTTGGAAGTTAATCTGAAAAAACACCTCACTCAGGAAAATGGCCAGTTATGCAGTATGTGATGTGCAGCATATGAGTTATGTTCTTTCAAGGCACAATCTGCAATACAGTTTCAATTTCCATAGTGCCACTAGAAAAATGACTGAAGTTCTTGAGTTGTTTTTTGTTAATTACTGGTTTGGTTATTAACATCAGAGAAACATATTGTCCCACCATAATACTTTAAGATGCATATATATATACTGTATACGAGAGTACCTCTCACCCTGTGGATCATCACTGAACTGGTGTTTTTGTTGGTGAAATGCAAAGAAGAAAACAGAGAACAGAACAGAGGCGCTGGGTACCTTTGGTATAGCCGAGGGTCATGTGGTTCATGGTGATTTAAAGCTTTATTGGCTTAAATTTCAATACAACAAATGGCAGTGTGGGTTTTCATTTATAAAACAGTACTTTCAAATACAGTTGCTCCTTACGTTAGGTGTTTTATCTATTCATTGGTTACTGTAGGGTACGGCATTAAAATATATTAAGATTTGTACTTCCAATACATGTAAAGGGAAAGTGTCTGGCCATGTTTATGAGAGCCTGAGAAGAGAGACATTTTCTTTTTGTCGGGGTCAGATGAACGTTTGGTGTGTACAGTAGGCGAGGGAGAGAGACTGACGATGTGTAGGTGCTTGGATGATTCATTTCCATGTAGATCCAGTAAAACAGTTGTTGGGTCAGCTGATGCTTTCCCAGTGCCTTTTTTTTTTTTTTTAATTCAAAGACTCACTGAGCCGATTCTTGCAAACTTTGGACTAAATCTGTTTCAGCCCAAGCAGAGGAAAGCTGACACATGTTCAAGCTACAAGCATGGACATTTCATAATGGCGCCATGAGGTTCTACTGTACTTACAAAGTTCCACAGGAATCAACAGCAAAATATAGTAGGAGGAAACAAGCAAGAAAGAAAGGAAAGCATTTTTCACTCAAAGCAAAGCAAGAAGTAAAACAAGCGCAGTCAAACCAAATAACATGACCCTATTTATCATTCATTCTTTGTCATTTTTGAACATGGAAGAGATTCCCATTCCCTGTTTCCTGTGCAAGTCTACTTGGACAAATCATTCGGCTCACAGTCTCAGGAAGCATCAGAGCAAAAAAAAAGAGTTCATTTCCCCGCTTCCTTGATTATGCCAGGATAAAACAAAAAAAATATCAGAAGAAAAGGAAATAAACCAAAAACCTACATCTAGATTACAGTTGTCGTGTGCTATCTGGATGAATGTACAGTATGTGCATGCGGCTCTGAGTGCTAGAAGAGCTTGGCCTTCTTTTTCATGTCGTTGCGTTTCCACAGGGGAAGCCTGTCAAACTCCTGGATCTCCATTCCAAAGATGTCAAAGAACGTTTCAGGTGCTAAGTGGCGCTAGAATTGAGAACAAAGGTGGAGAAAAACAAAGGAGGGGAGGGTGGGAGGGTGGGAGGGGTGGGGGGTGTTTGTTCATGGTTAGCACCAAAAGCCATAAAGAGGGTCACTGCAAAAATGACAAGAAGCAATGGATACTGCACATTCCTTGCTACAGTTGCATTTGTGTAACATGTCATTTACACAAAAAAAGAGGAGAAATCCAGTATCAATTGCGGACAGTCAGGTGGAAAACTGATACCTCCAGTCTGGTTCTGTCCACATCCCTTGGCAGTTTAGCTCTCCCTCTACTGGTTATCATGAGCATTTCATAGGGATACACCTTCAGAAGGAGACACTCGTCAGTGACACAGGTCAAACCTACAAGCTGGAGTTAAGCTTGAAAAACTTGCAGACAAACGTTTTATCAAACAAATCTGTCAAATCTGGATATTATTTTGTAGCTCTGACTGTGACAGAGGGAACACTGGGTGGGAGAATAGGTACGTGACAGGAGGCCAACTGGGAGTGAGAGCTGTTTTTTGGGTTTCTGGGGAAATGCGGGGTGCTATGGTGTGCACACTCTTTTTAAGTGTAAAAAACGTGCAACAGATTAGGTAAGGGCAAGAACATGAAAACAGAGTTATGTAACTGGCTGTATTTTTTAGAGTAATTGAATTAAAACTAAAAAAAGAACTACCATCAGTAATGTAGGCCAAGTAAATCCACATGGGAATGATTGTCCTGGAAAACTGAGGTGCTTCTGCTTTTCTAAATAACATCTGTACCAGAAACTGGCAAATGATTTGTGTTAATTTCGCTGAAATGCTCAATAATAAGCAACTAGAAGTTCTTTGAGGCCTCTGACCAACTCATATCCACACATGTAACGTACAGTCTCTTATATACTACGCAGTATATAGTGATATGAGTTGTTTGGATGACAGTCTGGGCATTGGATTCTCCACTGTATGCTGCATACAGTATCCAGCCACTTTAAGTCAAAGCTATGTGCAGATGAGCATGGAGAAGCCAGCATGCTAAGCGCTAGAGTGACTCGGCAGCTCCTGAAGCGGCATGCTAGATCAGGAACCCAGCTGATGTGAGTCTTTCACCTCCAATAAAAAAAATCTCTTTTCATTTCCTTATTTCTTCCACCAATGTCCCCACACTAAGAAGCTAAACACGGCATGCTAATCACTGTATTTTCCTCTCATCCTCCTCTTCTGGGCTCATCTTTTCTTGATCGAATTGTCAAGGTTGGACTTTTTTACATTAGTTGCTGAATGTAGGTTAAAATGCACTTTAATAAGTGAACAGTGTATAAATTTTTGTAACATATTTCAGTTTAGATTACAATATTGTCATCAGTACAAAAAGAAGAAGATACTTGCTTTTGGTTCCAACATATTAGGCATAGATACTCCCCTGTCCATCCTTGCAAGTGCTGCACGGCCATCCTTAATGTGCTAAAGAATAGAACATACAAAAATGTAATATAGTGGAAGGGGACTGCAGGGTTAATGGTAATGAATATGTCCCCTAATGAAAGTGGGCACAGTTTTCACTGGATGGAGCAAGTAGCTTGGATACTGCTGTGTATTTTAATTAGTATTTAAGATGGGCAGTCGTTTACATGTTTTCTGGATGTCTTTGTAGTCTTTTTTCTTTATGGTGAATATATTTAAATGTGACATTTAGCTTGAGTCATAACACTGGTAAACAAAACACAAAACAAGACAGAAGGCGATGGTTGTACATTGCATTTACAGTACACTGGTTCAGCTACTGGGCAGTGCTGGAGTGTTTGAGCATTTATAATCACTGCACCGCATGCCCTGTAGTTGACATAAATCCAACAGTGATGCAAGCATGTAGCAGGAGTGGGCGGTGTGCATTCAGGGCGAGGTGCCTCTTTCAACCCATGAGCAAGCAAATATATGATGCAAGGTGAGGAATCATGCCATGTGAAAAAGCAGATGAGAGACATACCTGAAACTCTGCAGGACAACATGGGACAGAAAATGAGACTCACAGTTAATGGTTTTGCTGTCAAATCCCCTGCCAGGCTACTATCTACAACACTGCCGTCCCTGACGACACATTGTGTGAATCATTATGCAAACATTTCAAAACGCATGTCTATTCATGTGCACATAGCGAGCCATTTTTGAATACTGATGCTGAATAGCTAAAAAGGTGAAATTGGCAAGAGATTTGCTCGGTGGCCACTTTTAGGTCGCAGCTCTCACCTCTGCCTCCCCCACACATGTCACCATAGCTGTTATATTGGGTGAAATCTGTAGACTGGGGCTGCAGACACACAGATAACAGCACATCAGTGTTAACATATGAACAGTTTGGAGCTGATTAAGGACCAGAGTGAGAGCTAATTATAATTACTAAGTATAAAACAAGTACATAATAAGTGTTTCTTGCACTGGTGCCAGGTTACAATAGTTTTTTAACATATTATTTATGCTTCTTGGTGATTGAAATGATTCTTATTGTCAACTATGTGAATCTTAGTATGAGGCAGCTCTCACCCGATGCAGCCCATTTCTTCCATAACCAGGCAGAGAGTTAGTTTTAGTTGGAGAAGTTGGATCTGAAAGGAAAATAATTGTTCAAAATTATATATAATTTTAGAATTTGAAAGAAATTGCCCCAATTCAGAAACATTTACATCAAAAGATAATTTAAAAAAAACAAAACAAAAAAAACAAATTCCATGATCTAGACATGGTACAGTTAAAAAGGCAAATATCTTATAATGATATAAAGCACAGACATTGTGTCAGAGTATATTGATGATGAGCTGATGAGGCTGCTCAGTACCTGCATCACAGTTGGTCTGTTTGGGGTCGTAGCGCTGAGCAGAGAGACTACGTGCATGACGCTCCCTGATCTGCTCTTTTTCCATCTCCTCTTTCAGGATGAGCTTTCCCAAACCAGACTGAATCTGCATAAACACACACACACACACGCACATTCATATGTTTTACAGTTTATCCACAGATATACATAAATCTATGACCCAACTGTTGAAGATACGGAGGCTTTTAGACTTTCAGGTTTATGATTAATGGAGAGTATATTGCTTTTATGACAGCCAGTGTGTGTTTATGTTTGCATAAGTAGCTAATCAACTGAACAAGCGTGGTTATCTCACAGACCTTGCTGAGATGTTCCTCCTGGATCTGCTTCCTTTTCAAGGCCTCTTCCTCCTCCTCTTCTCTGGATCGTCTCCTCCCCTCCGATCCTATGAGTGTTGTAAACAAGCCCAAATATTTACTTTAGAACAAGCATACACACTCCTAAAGATACAAACACACACACACACATCTTTCTGGAGGAAACCATGCTTTGTGTGTACTCGTACAGTACAACCACAGTACATCTGTGTTTTAGACAGACAGAAAGACATGGCAGCTTTGTTAGGCAGTAGAGCGGTGAGGAACACACACAGTAAATGAGTAAAAAGTGGATGGAAGAACACAAATGAGAGACAGAGTTGACGAGACAGACAAACAGAGAGTCTTACTGAAATATTCAACACATTCACATTGAGATTTTACTGGATGCTAAATACACAGAACAGCACAATGTAAGACGGACAAGACAAAAGTCAGTTTGAAGTCAGTCTCTGTGATCTCTGTCCAAGTCATTTGTGGCACTATCGTGTACATAGCTAATGGACCCATCATGTGCAGTAAGTGAAAGAAAAATGGTGAAACTGATGCTACCTCAAGCAGAAAATAAGATGGCAGCAACAGAAACCAAAGAACGCCTCTGCTTTGAGCAAGCAAAACTTAAAGGCAAATACTGTAACGTCTAAATAAGAGTGTGAGCTCGGAGTGAAGCAGGGATGCAGTGAAGCTTTTGGGGCAGCTAGAAGGAAAAGTAAGAACAGTTAGGTTGTGGTGAAGTTCCTATTGTACCACTGGAAGGTAGCAGTGCAAGCATGCCCATCAGGAGCCTACTGTACCTAAAACAGTGAGAGAGTAGGGCCAACGGTCACCCTCACTCCGTGAGCTGTCATCCGGAGAGGGAGCATGGGCAGCGGGGAAGGTGGCGGATCTGATGATGTCATCAGCAGACTTGCTTTGGCGTGCAAAGGCAGCTGTATCTAGGTTGGTAACCATTGGAACTGATCTATCAGTGTCTGGGTCACAGTCTCAACCACAGGTTAACATGTTAGCACCACCTCATCATCCGACCCAAAGATAATTTAATTCTAAATCATCCGGGTTTTAAATATATAGTGTTTTAAATGCAAAAATAATTTTTCACAACATGTCACTGGATTTTGGATAGAGCCCTAAATATGATCTTCTAAAATAAGGAGTGAAGAATTGCCAGTAGTAGAAATCAGCACAGTTTTAAGTGTGTTTCAATACTGTTTTAGTGATATCTTGCAGAAGCAAGATTACAACTCTTCTGAGAAACATCACTTAAAGAAAGAAAGGTCCCAAAACCAGCTAGCGTGCAGTGTACACAGGTAGAATCTGAGGTAGAACACCATTAGCATATTGGTCAGATCCGTTTTAAAGCAAGACTGTAACTTCTGAAAAAAGAAATAATGCATTATTTGTCTAACAAATGAAAAGCAAAGTTCTAAAAGTAAAGTAATAAAATGCCCCCTTATTCATTTAAATGCCCTCACAAGTTTCGCAGCTACAACCTTACGTGTTATAGTAGGACCACTACAGAGGCTAATGTTAGCTAATTTTCACAAACCGTAGATACATTTACAGTCAGTTTACCGACATTATTACCAAGTCTGTTTACTTATTTTATCACTCAGCGAAGAACAACTTTTGCCACTGTTAAATTTCATTAAATAAATTTCATTAGCCATGAATAACAAGTTAATGGTTTAATCACAAGGAAAGCAGGAAGTAAACACAGCTAGCCCGAAGACATGTTGTGATGCCATTCCTCACTGGCTCAGTCAAGTTTTATTATCCTTTAATTGTCACAACTAAGCTAAAGTTACAGAGTCTTGTTTTAAGAAATGGCTGACCTGATCATTACGACAGTACTGAGACTAGTTTAGTTGGATAAAGTGTGTTGTACAACAAACTACAAGACAGACAGAAGAGGATTGGAGACAGACTTCAAACAGTGCTAACGCACTGACACTGGGGGTGATTACATGGTTACATGAATTAACAGTTTCACTTGATTAACAAACATATTTTCGTTAAAGAGCGCATTAAAATAACTTAGAGCAGTGGTTCCCAACCTGTCTTTATTAATGAACCCTCACAAAAATATTAAATGAATATAAATACTCATCAATTACCACAGATCATATTCCAGACATTTAATACTACTGATAAAGTGGACATTGTTAGAGCAATTTTTTTTCAGACAACTGTCAATATTTTGTTTTTTTTTTTTACAGCAGTCCTACATAATGGGACCATCTGGAGTACAGACAAAAATTCCAGCTATTCATTTATTACTTTTGCTTAACTTTTTTATGTCATTTATCCATTTTTTTCATTATTCATTTTTTATTCTTACATTCTTCTCACCAATTTATGATCTCTAGCTTTTCATATTAATTGAGCTATTCCACAGTCTTCCCACATAATCCCTAGGAGAACACCCCTGGTTGGGAATCACCGATTGCTCTGAATTAGTACTGAGATGGACTTTTTTTTTAAAAATTCTCTTCTTCCACAAAATCAGACTATACTATAAGGGGAAAGGTACCGTGTTGTTTGTAGATGGGTGGTTTTCTGTAGATGTTGCTCCCTTGATCTGAAAACAATCAAATACATGATGAAAAGACAATTACAGAGGAAACAGTAATTATCAAAATGAAAAATCTATTGTGGAGATGACATAGAGGGTTTACACTGCATTTCGCCCTTTTTCCTGTGATATATCTATAGGCTATAGATGTGAAAGACGACGGGCAAAAGCAAAAGCTGATCCCAAATGGAGTTTAATGACAAAAATAGACAAATCAGACAGACAAACAGACAGACAGACAGATAGACAGACAGACAGACAGACATATAGACAGATAGATAGATAGATAGATAGATAGATAGATAGATAGATAGATAGATAGATA
>JAPZDY010000003.1:6722650-6738636 GCA_029783645.1 Ctenochaetus hawaiiensis
TAGATAGATAGATAGATAGATAGATAGATAGATAGATAGATAGATAGATAGATAGATAGATAGATAGATAGAAATTAGGGACAAGCAGTGACAGGGTGCGCTCCAGCTCCTACCTGGGAGGTGGAAATGTTTAGGGGTCTGAGAGAGAGGCGGGGTGACCGGCCGGCTGTCGGGCCTGAGTGGGAGGGGGGAGCTCCGGCCACTTGGCGGGTCGGTGCCTCCAGTGAGAAGAACCAAGAACAAAACATAAGCAAGGAAGACTAAAAGGGGAACCACAGACTGAACGGTGCAACACACAGGGACCAACAGCACCAGCTGAGTCATTTTTGGTGAATGGGAGACATTCTGGTTGATTTTTTAAAGATGTATTTAATGGTGCTGCATGAGCAAGATTAATGTACAAATGCACATCAAACTAGTTTATAAGCAAGATTAAATGCTTGAGAGATGTGTTATGACTCATGAAGTATAACGTCTGTTAGTTTGTATAATATAAGTCTATGGATTAGTAAGCATTTACAGTTAAGAAGTTAAAACCTTCCAGCATGCAACAGCACCCAGTTTACTGACATCTGTAGACTTATTCTGAGGCCAAAAAGTCATCCATCATCAACATCTTGAGTACTGTCTTATTAGATATTAGTTTAAATATCTGTCCGATTACTCTCAAACGCATGCAAAGCTGCAAAAACAAAAACACAAAGAGCCTGTTAGCTACTTTGGCAGACGCTGTGTTGGACAAAGGTGAATAAGCACATGGTGGTTAGTGAAGAATCAGTGCCTGCATGGGTTTGAAAAAGGTGCGAGTTTGACCAATCAGGATGGCAGATGTACTCTAATGGGAAATGGACATGGATCCAGAATGACAGAGGGGTGTTTGATGGGAGGTGACAACCCAGGTGACGATGGAGATGATGTTTTGCCTTTTTTGGGGGAGGGGGCAGCGGACAAGAGTGGAGTGGGGCCCTTACCTTGGCTATGGGGGAGGAAGTGGTGTCTGAAAGGGGAGGTGGGGCGGGAGTCACTATTTCTGGAGCCCACACTGTTACTGCACAGGGAGGAGCAGAGCTTCTGCATGCCTGTCAAAGCCTCTGCAAGGAGGGAGTGAGACAGGGGCAAACACCCCAGGACCAGGCAGCAGAGGAAGACGATTGGCGAGGGGATAGAAGGTGAAAAGGTGAGGGATAAAAGAAAAGGAAGATATACAGGAATCAAATGTTGAAAAAAGAGAAAATAAAAGACACCCAAAGTAAGAGGTAAGGCATATTTAAGATGAACAGTAAGAAACGAAGGAAAGTACAATTTAAAATCAATTTTTTTAAAGAAAAAAATAGCAAACTCAGGAGAAAAAATTGTGTTGGTAAAGGTTCAAAATTGACTTTAAGGTTGTTATACTACAAGAGGAGAGACTGTCCATTATGTCAAACCAAAGTGTTACAAAAAAATCAATAACATAACAACCTGAAGTCAATTTTGTAAAGTTCCCCTTTAAAGTGGTAAACAGATCAGCAGGAGGAAAGTGAGAGGGTGGAGGGTCAGTGAGCTCATCCACAGTGTTTATTCAACTGCCACCACCCGACCAGTAAAGATCTCATTGATCCACCTCACAAAAAGCCTAAAATCACTGATTTTATCACAAAAAGATCAACAACATCTGCACATACACACACACACACCAATGACGGTCTTTTTAAATACTCACCTGGCCTGTGAAAATGCTGCGGTGATCTTGACAAGGTGGGGGTGTAACCATGGCGATTATAAACTGGTGATCCTATGGAGCCCTGACTGGTGGACCTTTGAAGGATGCGTTCCCTCCTGTCATAAGAGCCCTGACACACACACACACACACAGGTTATTACTCAAATCTCTGGGATGTATATGAATACATTATATATAGATAGGTGTTTTTCAACCGCTGTGCTGTGGCACACTTTGTGTGCCATGGGAAATTATCCAATTTCACCTAATTGGTCTAAAAAACAAATGAATTATTATCTGTAAATAATATGTCATGGTTGAGTGTCTGTGCTGTCTAGTCACTAGACAACACAGACACTGTCGATCTCTCACAGCACACTAGTGTGCCACAGCACGGCACAGTGGTTGAAAAACAATGATTTAGATCACACACAGGAGACAGTGAATTAAAAGAAAAATGTCATGCTCACCTCACAGGGTGGGGTCGGTGACATGTTTCTTGATAACTGAGAACAATCAAACAAGTCTAAATTAATACCTTGTTGATAGGAACTTCATTGAAATCAAAACAGTCTATCTAGATACTATAAAACTGCTCTACTAAGGTAAGAGAGCCCACACAGACAGACATAAATACCAGAGTATCAAAGTGTTAACAGGCTTTAAATAACACCACTCTGTACCAAGGCTGAGGGCCTGCTGATCTTCCACATTTTTTGCAAGCTGTGTAACTACAATGCACACTGTCTCTTTTTTATGTGACGCACACCTTGTTTGCCATTTAGGATCATTTATCATCGTCAGCGCACAGTGACGTATCTTACCTTGTCATCAGGCAAAGGGGAACGTTCCCTCCTGGCAGTGTGGAGCTGTGCGAGACACAGAGGTTCAGTACTGCATAAAAGCTTTTATCACAGCATGAAAAATCTCACACATTCGGTAAAGACTCCTTTTTGTGTATTACTGCTTTTTTTCAAGAGCAGAAGTCCTACTAAAGGAAAACAGAGGATCATTTGAGGATCATTTCTCCTAATGCACAGTACAGTATGTGCATAAAGATGGCGTGCATGCAGGAAAAGATGCATGCGGTCTGTGTGTTTACCTCTCCCACACTCTCTCGTCTCTCCTCTCTCTCATCCAGGGAGGTGGTGTACAAAGGTTCATAGGTAATAAGATCAGGGCGCTCAATGTCATAAATGGCTTTGACTTTTGGAATGGCAGCTAGGTCTCTGTAATCAAGGATCTCATTGTCTACTTTTGCCTAGAGAGACAAACAAAAACACACATGCATACACACACAAGGGTAAATGGAGATTGCTACTGTAAAGAAATTCTATTACTGATCATAGTGTTGCTGTCAAAAAGGGATTTTTCTGACTAGAGAGACAAGCAGTCTGCATCCGATCAATCTATTTAGACATTTAACTTACATAGATCGTGTGACCCGGTGAGCCAGGTATGCTTGAACCAGGTCTGGAACAAATACTCTCGGACGACGACCTCGTAGGCTGTGAGGAAAAAACACACAAGCAGTTGTTAGTCACAACAAACATCTGTCAGGCAGTCAGTCTTTCATGATCCACAGCCCCCTGCCTTCAGCATATCACCATCATTTTTACTCAAAACACTCCGACATGACACCCTTTGGCTTTGTTCTGTATGAGCAATGAGAGGGGAATTGCAAACTCTCTGTTTGCGTTTGATTAATAACATGGAGTACGTAAAAATACTAACATATCATCTCATGATTAGGTCATTCATTTGCAAATTCTGCAAAGTGAATGAGTGCTTTATTGCTGTGAATTCGTGTTCTTGAGAACCTCATGCCTGTTTAATGGAAATGAACTGTTTGGATGGCAGCAGCAGGTCTGAATGTAGAGTAATTAAATGAGCTTTTTTTACTCAACAAGTAAATGGGGATTTAGAAAAGAGTCATTAGTCATCTGTGGTATTGTGTCTGCTCCTCCAAATGTGTGCGCATCTCAGTCTCATGCACCCCTGATATGAGCGGAGTCGAAGGTGTTAAAAGACAAGACTGAATGGCTCCATGTGACACACAGAGAGGGCACTGCAGGCTGTCTCCAGCAGATGGCAGCATACAGTGCATCGTGTCCTATGTATTTAATGGAACACAGGATGATGCCATCTCATAGCCAATAGCGAATACAGTACCTGCCTTTGTGTTTTTTGGAGGAATAAGAGGGACGGAGGCAATAGCTGTGGAGGAAGGGAGAGGGGGGGTTCACAGGACATCACACAGGGATTGTGCCACTCCAGCGCGACTCACAGTTCACACACACATCAAGGTGAACATGTCAACGTGTAAATATGCACATGGATAAATATTTATACACACATACACACGTGCAAAGGCACACACACACACACAAGCAACACCGCCTCAATAGGCAAATGATTTAAACCACATAGTTTAAGGTTTAACTGTTCACGAAGGGAGCGGTCACACCTCAGGCAGAATCGCTCAGTAAATATCCTGAATTTCTATCTTCTATCCAGGAAATCATTGTCATGAGACATGAACAGAAAGGTGCTTTAAGTCAAGACAAGGTCAAGGACAATAGAGCCATTGATGCCTGAATTCCTACCCGCTCCCTGTGTCTCTCCTCCGTTCTAGTGGTGTTCTTGCAGCCCGGATGCCAGACTGTTGATCCTAAGAAGAAAGACAGAGAGAAACTCTATTTAGATCAACATAAGGAAATAAAGTATATTTACATAATTAAAATAATTAGTGTATTTACATGTAAAACAGCATGTTTTCAAAAGTACATCTAAAATAGAGATGTAAGCATATGTAAATGGGTGGGATATTAAAGGGCTCACTAAAAGTGGTTTAGCACACACCTGGCAGACAAAACAAGAAAAAAATAAACTATGCAAAAAGAAATTTTGAGCTCCTAGACACTGTAAGCACTAAGTTCATTGAAATAAAAAAACTTTATAACACACAAGACATGCAGATACTCCACATAAGGTATAAGGGTCACTGCTTGATTAGAGTAAAAAAAAAATAATGCGTATCATGCCCCTAAAACTCTCTGCAATTCTTATCTTTCAGCTCTTTAAATGAACCCAAACTTAAGTAAAAAGTCTCGTCTGATAAAACAAATAGAGATGCTCACCTTGCAGATACATCTCTTCTCCTTCTGTGAACATCTGATTGCACCTGCTGCATCTCGCACAGCTGGGGTGGTAGTGCTTATCTCCTGCCTGGAAAACACAGAGCGCACAAAACAGTCCTGACATCACAGGAAAGTGAAGATCAGTGAAGCCCGCAGTAAAGCAGGAGCTGAAGTGAAGCAGAGCTGTTACTTTCCAGGAAATAAACTCAGGGCTCCACCTGTTCTCAGCTATATTTCTTCCTTTAACACCCAAAGCCTGATAGTTTCATCAGTAGCTGTATGCTAGAAGCCTCTCCCCCTCCCTTCCAGAACAACTGCTGATAAAAGTGTGGCACCGGGCAGCTGTTTGTGAATATGTTCCTGTGAAACTGGTCTGCAGACTTCCTGTATATATCTCGACAGCGTGTGTGGGAATGTGAAATCATTTCATATACTCTAGTCATTCTCTTTTAATAAAAAAAAAAAAAAACAGAGTAACAGTGAGATTGTGTTGTGCATATTAAATATGACCACCATGACATCCGCCTGTTTGACACATGCAACCTGCTGTCAGATATCTGAGTGCTCCTCTTTGTGATAACCTAACACAGTGCAATCCACTAATACTAGCTGACGACTAGAGCACCCGAATTTCCATCAACACTGATGTGGCACTTTGGCAGGGGTGATAAATACCCAAATGACACGCTGCTGTGTAACAACCCTCAGTAACAGTATTTTCAGCCGGTGAGTGGCCACTCAGAGATATGGACGGAGCCACTAACTTATATTTGCATTTTACATTTTAATGGATCAAAAAGTGTACAGAACAGAGTAGACACTTCATGACACCTCCTGCCCAATTCTCTCCTCACACACAGTGTAAAACCAAACATCCCTCTCAGGGATAATAAAGGCACTTACCCTATATGTGCAGTATGCCATAAAATACTCTCTATATTTCTCTATGCGTTTAATAGCTGCATCAGTTCCAATTAACTCCCAGAGGAGCAGACGATATGCAAACCCATCAATGGCAACATTTGACCTGGGTCTTGGGTCAGTGACTAGACTGACTGATCAGACTGGCTGCTATGGCTTTGGCTCCACTGATCCACTGGCAGCAGCTCAGGGGCGAGATGCCAAGGCCTTTTCCCATTGTCATAAAGGCCTGCCTTAGTGTTGGATTACTGTAAGCCCAGCTGGCCGGCTAGCGGGGACATTTTCATACCATCAAATGACACATAACTCAGTGTCTGATTGGATCACTGTGTGCAGAACAGACAGGCTTGCGCTTGTTCAAGATACCAGCAAGCGGATACAGCATCATAGACAGTGATGTTGGTAATGTTTAACGTAAATTTGGCTTAGATAACAGTATCAACGCTTAAACAAGTTTCATAACAGCTGTTTGACATAAGGCATTAATGAGTGATGATCACTTCCTGAAAGTCAAATCACATTGGGTGGTTTATGTAATATTTATATAATTTGTGGTGAAGCTAGCTTGTATGAGTGCAAGCATGTGTACTTAGACACACTGTGAAGATCTGCTAAGAATTAATCTTTTAGTCGACTACAGTCATGTAAAGAGTCTATTTGGCTCTGTGAAGAAGAGATTACATCAGAGATTATCAAACTACATTTCACAATCACACTCTAAAGCAACTTCCTCCAACTGTAGAAAAAGCACAGCTTAGATGTGAGAACAGACTCTTACAATGTCTAAATCTGAACCAATATCAGCGCACTATAAAGAAATCCACATATTGCAAATATAGACAGGCTTTCACAATGTACCAGCTGCACAACTTCAATTAAAGTGAAAGTGTTTGTTCATTGAGAATTCATTTAAACTGAAATCCAGGTGCAATATTGATATTCACTATAGGGAGCCAGTCAGAGGGATTTTAAAGTAGAGGAATGAGTGTTTGTTTGTCAGTCTTACCTCTAGCACTTTCCCTGTGATAAACTGATGACAAGCTTCACACTGAACTCCAAACTGGATCTGGTAGTCCTTCTCACAGTAGGGGGCGCCATCCCTGAGAGGAGAGAGACAAATCTAAACTCCAGATAGTGAGATGTCATGTTGCATGTGAACCTCACGCAGGCCTAAATTTGACCATGTAGCCTGTAATTAAAGCGGGTTAGAGCTGCTTACTTGCTGATGTACTCCCCGGTCAGCACTTTGCTGCAGGCCTTGCACTTAAAGCAGCCCAGATGCCACTGCTTGTCCAGTGCTAGAAGAGCCTGACCGTTCTTAATGTCTCGACCACATCCTGCACAATCTGTGAAAAGCGAAAGTGGCATGGCTTTTAAAAACAAAAAAATGTGATTACAGAATACCACAAAAAAGAGCAAGGAGTAACCTGTAGATTGTTTTAATGATTCATGCTTGCTTAAGGGTTTGTGTCATGTAAAAACACAACCTCTCATCGGCTCACTATACTATCACGGAGGATAGGGGGTGTTCTTGCATGCAGAGTGAGCCATCTTGTCAGTTATGACCCAAGACACTAGATGGTGATAGAGGGTAACAAACAGTGTTCTGACAGCTGCCTCTTTCTATCATCCACATCTCTCCAACCATGGCTCTAAAAGCTCCAATCCATATCCAAGCAGGATCCTGAGGCTCTGGAAGTGTAAGAGGTTGGTTTCGAAAAGAACAATCATCTTGTCATCTCCTCTTTAATTAATAGAGGATGAAAGCAACGCAGAGCCCACTGCAACCACAGGGGACGATAACTACGTAAGGCATAACGAGGCTGGGATGATGACGTGAGGAGAATCAGCATGCCTTATTTATAGGTGACCTTGTCTAAAAGCTCTTCAAACGCCAACAGAGACACCAGTGGGGTTGAGAGAGAGGGAGAGAGGGAGAGAGAAAGAGGAAAGAGGAAAGAGAAAGAGGGAGATTGAGATGAGTTGGAAGAGGAGGGGTTTGAGGGCTGCATATTCCCTGTTTCAGAGCAAAGGAAATGCATGGCCATGCATTATTTAGCAAGGCCTGTCTTGGTGTTATTCATAACGGAGCATTACTGGTGGAGCACTGCTGCGATTTCAGAGAAGAGGAGAGAGGGGTGGAGGAACTCCCTGAATGATGCCTCTGCATCAGTCCTCAAGCATAGCTTGGTTGCAGAGGAGCTCCTTGAATCTTCTGCTATTCTTTACTGTCATGTGCAATTGTTGAGTCTTGCTAGCTAAAAACTTTTCAACACACCAGGAACCCCTTAATATAATATGTCTCATTAAAAGATTAGCTTAAGTTTTGTTAAAAATGCTAATCTGCTCTGTTTCTGAGAGTTAGGGAGGAACATAAATTCCACTTTCAAATCTGTCTGTTCAATATGAAACTGCAGCCAGCTGTTACTGGGCTTAGCTTGGCTTAGCTTAGCTTAATGTGAAACAGAGAAAAACAGTTAGTCGGACTTTCTTTAAAGTTACAAAACTGTATCCAACTGCTGCTTCTACACTTCTTTATTTAAAATGTTACATCTTATTTATTCATCACATACAGAAACTCAAGTGTAAAGACAACTAGTTGTAGGTTTGCTAAGTGCTTCGGACTTTGAGCATCAATATGTAAAATTTACAACCTAATCTCCCATGTTTTTAGCTGCACAATTTCTTAAATGTTAATATTCTGGATGTAGACACATTTACCCTGCATTGAGGCAGACATTTTTATTTGAAAACTACTTTGAGAGCTTTGAAAGTTTCTCTATAGTAAACTCTTTTGGTTTGAACAATGTTTTACAACAGCACAAGTTTATAATGACTGACACTTGCACAACAGGTTGCTGCTTGTAAGGGGTTTAATGTTTATGATTTCAGTTTTATTTAAGCTATAAGTCTTTAATTGATCTGAATATTTCAAACAGTGTCCAATTAAATTTATGTTTAAAATGTGTGGGCAAGATGACTGATGTAGAGCTAAAGAAATTAGCCTCACAGCATAAATACCACAGCTAAAGTGACAACAGCTACATTAAATGTCATGCATGAATCATATCTGAGAGCTCTCTTTGTGCATTTTGTTGTTTAAAACTTTTTTTAGTTGCTTCGAGTAATTCACTTTCACTTTACATCCCACTGCACACCTCCCCGTTCTGTGTAGAAGCCAAGACAGCGTCAATGGAAAACAAATGCCTTCCTGTGCATTAAGCCTGTTTGCATGTGTATAATAGACAATGGTTACTTACTGCTAGATCCCAGGATGTCCTTTGGTCCAGGAGACATAGGCTCTACACAGTATTGACACAGACAGTCCTTTCCATTAAAGGTCACCCTGTCTCCGGCAGGGAACGGTCGTCTGGAAGTAGGGTGACATTACAATTGGTCAACAAGACATGAGCTGTGGCTCCATGCTAAGTGTACAAGTTTATTTGCTGGGGCTTCCAGGCTGTCAGAAGCGGCTTCAGATGACAGGACCTGATGATGTGAATACGTGTCAACACTGTGTGCCTAGGGAAGCCATCTAGTCAGATGACACAGATGTGACACACCACATGGTACTGTACACTGTCGACTTGAATTCCTCGTAACATGAACTTAAACTTTGTTGGCCACCATTAGTATTATTATATTAACATCCACATGATTCTGAGCAGATCTTAATTGCTGCGTCAAAAACAAGAAAATCAGACTTAAGTAACTTTACAGAGTTTCATTTTTGTGCATTTTGTGTGTTGTAAAAAATCATTGGTTTAAAAGATGAGAAAACCAATAAGCAAATTCATGTCACGTTCATCCACAGATATAATAAAGGGTCAGATTCAACCAGGAAGACTCTGTGTTGGTCAGGCCTGTCTACAAACAGTTTTCAAAACCTATATATAAATATCTATGTATTCTGTAATGCAATTGTATTATTTTACAGCTCACAACAGTTAATTCTCTGTGGGTTTGTCTGTGTGTCTTACTTGCAGATGGTGCAGACGAAGCAGGCAGGGTGGTAGGTCTTGCCAAGAGCAGTGACCACTTCCCCCTCCACAAAGTCCCCACAGCCATTGCAGCGGGTGCCGTGCATGCGTTGGTAGTCCAGCGTGCACAGATATTCTCCATTCTTCATGAAGAAGCCCCCCTGGGCGAGGTCACAGCCACACACTATGCAGGACACACACATTAGTACTCTGTGAGTCAGGTCATTTAGCGCTTTGCCCATATAACAAATAAAGCATCCAACCATCAAGCTGCCCAAGTCTTCCACGCATCAATGACTTTGTTAAGACTTGCTAGTCTGTGAAATCCTGAGTGGCTCGCTGATTGCACGAAATGGATGCTGACTACAAAATCAGTGAAAAAAGCTCTGTGCAGGACGATGAGAAGCATAACGTAAAATTCTTTCATCAGCCGTGTTCACAAAAAAATCCCTTTGGACAAAGATTGAGAAATCATGTGGCTTAATCAGTGCTGTTACTGCAAGGTCTTTTCATTGTCAGTGGGGAGGTAGACTGTTCAATGCAACAACAATTCTGCAATTGTCTAACCCAGGAAATGGCCTTGATCTGTTTCTGAAGATAACTGGCTCTAAATATTTCATATTACACTGTCAGTCTCCAACAAGCTTCCTTTCATTCAAATATAACCTTGTCATCTACACAAACATGAAAGAGTGGCAGAGGAAGAAATGCTACTTTAGGAACGATTGGGAGTTTGGGATTTATTAACGTTCATAGGTTTGTTATTATAAGGTTTTGCTAGCATATGAAAGATTAAATATAAAGTTAAAAGGTGGAATATTACAATATCTTTCATCTCATCCTCTGTTGATATGAAGCAAAGACAGCCAGGGTGGCTAAAGGCTGGTGGATTTTCATTTTCTGAGTGCTCCATCATGTAAACTGCCAGAGTAAAATTTAAAGCCAAGCTAACAGCTATGTTTAGCTAAGGCACAGCAGAGTTTTAAACTAAATGCTAATGCTGGCATGATAACAAGTACACAGTGTCAATGCTGACAGACTGATGCTTGGCAGCTCTAATGTTAACCTCTTTACCATGTTGAAAAGTTTAGTTTGGCTGGTTAACCTCCTTGGAAATTTGTTAATTAGCACTGAACAACAAGTTCAGCTAATGAAAGGCTAATGAAAATGAAAATGAAGTGAAAATGCTATTAGAACTGTGTATTTGGTCATTAAAGAAGGTATTGGACAAATTAAAATTTAGACCTGATAAAATTTAATTAAATTTAAATCTAGCGAATGTTTTAAAGCAGAACTAAAGCTTTTACAATTCATCCTGAGGGGGACATGAATATTTGGGAAGAATTTCATGATGATCCTTTATAAGTTTTATCATACTCTCTCTATTAAAAAAGAGTGGAGACATTTTATTCAGAAACATAACTGTCAACTTCATGGTTACACTAGAAGAAAAGTAAGGGGATCTTCGTCATTAGGATTCATCTTCTCGGCACCATGAATATATGTACTGAATTTCATTACAATTAATGCTAAAGAAATGCTTTCGATCACTATCACTGTGTAAAAGAATTTTGCTCATAGCAAATAACATAGTATCAGCAGAGCCAACTGGTACATAAGGACTTACTTTCCACTTGTCAGGTAAACCACACCTATAGTGGTTCCTTCTAAGATGCTGGTTGTTCTTGTCTCTGTGGCTCAGACACAAGCCCATAGCTTAAAGTCTGATGAGATGAATTTGTGAGATCACATGGTCACTTGGTTGTGCAAATCCATCTGTCTTGCAAGGCAATCTAATAATCTTATAATCTAATATTTTAAGTGTCTGGTCCGTGTTTTGGGACGGGGTGACTGTATGTAAAGTATTTTAACCACACAATGATCACATGAGCATTACAGTCCAACATTCCAGATTGAGCATGGGAGAGTAATAGCCTTTTGGAAATACCAAAGCTTAGAGGGAAAATATTTTGATGTTTGAGATGACTGCACCTAATCATTCTTATGCAATGAGCCACACTAAATCCTGAGGATGAATGGGAGCGAGTGAAGGAGAGAATCAGATTTAATTGCATTAGGGCTCAGAGGTGATGAGATTAGCTTGTAAGCTATCTGAGTCGAGAGAAAACCAGCACCAGAGATTTGGTGGCCTTTGCCTGTGATGTCCACATACTCATCAGACTTTCAACAGATGCATGCCATTACATAAAAAGCCTTTTTGGAAACTTATGAGGGTCAATTTGTGAAATTGAAATGAAAGTGAATTCAGGGACACTGAAAAGGTTTGCTTTTGTTTAATTCATGAAAGGAGAGAGATGCGTGCAAAAAACAGCTGTTTGGGAGTTTTGCGCCAAGGGATAAAATGTGTGGATAATCTGAGTGTGAATAAGCTCAGTCTACCTGACAAGTGCTGGGTTTTTGTATTATTAGTCCTCCCGATTTTAGACGGTCATCAGCGCATAGGTTTAGAGCAAAGACATGGGGACAGCGTGTCTTTTGGGGATGAAAGCTGTCCTCATGTCTTCTTTGACAACCGCCAACTCGTGTGTTCATACAAACAAGTACATTTTAAGTACTACAGACTGTCTGAAGACATGTATATCCACTTGTAAAGGACAGAATTAGGTACTAATCTTAGTATTTGCTTGTGTTATTCTGGGCCTTGTGTGAACTAAGCTAACTCTATATCAGTGCTTCAGGCACAGATTAACTACAAAGGCTTCAGCAGGGCAGGTTCAGCCTACAAGAGTGACACTGCTTGTTCAACTGTGGGTGGCTACATTGTAATCATGCCAGACTGCCAGAAATCCATCAGTAATAAGGATAAACGCAGAAGGATTTGCACTGTCACTTGTCATAGTGGTCTGGATGCTACTTTAATTTTAGCTTGTAGGCTGAGAAGTAAGGAAGAGTCATGCCATCATGTATCCCACTCATTAGTGTAGGATGGAAAATAAGCTGTGGCCTTCAGGGACTTTTAGTGATTAGGAAACTTTTTGGGATGGTCACAGACACAAAACTATTAAGTTGCAAGTTAATCTTCACCATGCCATGAGACACACTGTATGACTCCTCTTTACCTGTGGATTATCATCATATTTTACAAAGCACAGCTGCAGTCACTGGGCAGCATCAAGCAGCATGCACTGAATGAAAGGAAGCAAATGTCCTACTATTGTGAAATTATCAAATTAGCTTAGAATTTTAAAACTTCACACCTAAGCTGCCAATTTTCACACAACCCCCACATTCTTCTTCTGCTGTTCAAAAAAGGAAACTGATCTGAGCTGTCGGCAGGCTTGTTTTTTAATTTGTAAACAAATAACTAATTTACCAGAGACTCGTCTATTTGGTGATAATATTAGGTTTGTCTGACACAGAGTAAACAAATGCGAGTGAAACCCATTTAACACAGTCCAATCAACAATTTATAATTATGTGCCTCCATTGAAATCCGGCAATGTTAATGATTATTTTCATTTATCAGCTGTGAGTCACCGTACCTTTACAGGTGAAGCACTTGAGGTGGAAGTGCTTGTTCTGCACCCGCAGCACCTCGCCCTTACATGGCTCCCCGCACTTGTAGCACTGAATCAGGGGCTTCTCTGTGGAGTGGTGGTGTGTGTTCTGCGCATGAGCCACTGCAAGAAAGAAGACATTAACATTACAATTCGACTATAATGCTGATGAGTCATCGTGGTCCCTGGATGTGGTAGTAAGCACACTTCTTGTAGAGTTTTTTTAAGTTGTGTACAGCTGAGGACACGCTCAGCACAAGGATCTGAATCTGCAGCATCACATAAACACCGGAGAAAAAGACCAACTGCTGAGAGCTTGTCAGGGTAAAAAAAGAACAACATTGAGCAGGACGGCACAACTTGGGTTCACGGCCCAGATATGCTCTCTAGAGAGCGACAATCTAAATATAGGTTGCCTTGATCATTGAAGGATGGAGAGTCAAAATGCTGAGAGGAGCCAGACTTAGTAAATGGCAGGCTAAAAGGGTATTGATAAAATCAGTTATACTATTAAGTTTCATCCTCAAAGGAAAATATCAAGGCCCATTTGATGTCTTTGCCTTGTCCATGTTTCCAGTAATCATTCTGCAGTGCATGCTATGTATGGTTTCCTTTTACCATGTTTAAAAGTTCATTGTCAAACAGTTTGAAATAAACTAATGTCCTATGCTATCACCTTAAACAAAAAAAAACACTGATGTGACAAATACATTTTAAAGCTACACTTTTTTTTTAAGCAGAAGACTTCCTTCCTCCCTGTGGATGTCAAATGTCTGACAGTAAGCAGAGCATGGCACTCAGCTCTGGTACAATAAAACAGAGCAGGCTTAATGTTTTTCTGTGGTCGCGACTGATTATCTCACTCTGTAAAGTAGCAGTTGTTATGTCCCTGTAAGAACAGAGGAAATTGCCATAATATGTCTAACTGGTGCCTGTGTGCAAGAGAAGCAAAAACAAGATACTGGTTTACTGTCTTAGCATGTTAACATAAAATTACTATTAAACAAAACTACAGCAATTATTGTTGTAAGTTTGGAAAAAGAAAAAAAACAAGTGGACAAAATCATGTTTTGACCTGATGAATAGCTCAAACTGCATGAAAAGTACAGGCCATCCTCACAGGTGTATCTGACCCTAATTTCATGGTAAGCCGTTCAAAAGTTATTGAGACAAATAACACACAGCCACAAATGTCGACTTCATGAAGGTGCTCAAGAAAAAGTCAAGGCATCCACCAAAGTTATAAAGATCCATTGTGGGAACCATGAATGTATCAAGTTATGGGCCAATCCATGAAGATGCTGATGTATTTGATTGAATACATAAAAACTTTGACCCTCTGGTGGTGCTAGAGGAAACATCAGAGGATCATCAAAGTCCATAGATGGAATAACTCTAACATTTGCATACAGTTTGATGGGGATCAATCACAAAGTTGCTGAGATATTTCCCTCTGAACCAAAGTAGTAGACAGTAAGTAGTAGTAAACAGATGAACACTGCTATTTCGAAAGCCACACTGGTGTTGCTAACATGACTATAAATGATACTGAAATATCCTACCTCACTCTGGTTGCACCAGGGTAATTAGATCTTAATCTATACCAAGCTTTAGACATCACTTTCTTAATGTGACATGTGCGTCATAATTATGTAAGACAGAGAAGCTTATTTAATGTCAGCAGATCCATAATACATCAGCCTGTGGCCCTCCTCAGTAGAAAGTTTGGGCGTCTCTGACACAGACAGACAGTAATCCAGCGCTGTACTGTACGAGACGTAAATACTGCTGCAGTGCCGCACTGCACACAGCTTATCAGCTATTCTAAAACCAGCAGATTATTTCACATTCAGGAGCAATAACTAGCAAGGCAGCCTCCTTCTTTCATCCTCTCACTGCTCTCTCTTTTTCAAACAAAGATACACACACACACAAACAGACACATACACACACGCACCCTAAGAATGCACATGAAAGGATCTTTGCTCTTTCTGCTCTGCAGTGAATCATTAGTCTGCATGGCTAAAATGAGACTCCACCAAAGGCACAGAAATAGCATCATGACCAATCGATGGTCTACCAAAGACTGACATTACTCTGGATTATTGATGCTTTGGCCTACCTCGCATCTCTCTCCTTCAGCAGCAGTGGCTAAAGGGAAAGTGTGATTGCAGTAAAATCATTAGTCTTTAGAACATTATTTTCTTAACAAGACACTTCAACAGGCCTTGATTCATCCTCTTGTTAAACGTCCAATCACAGTTCTGAAGAACACCATTAACAGAGCATCGGTCAATTCGTAGCTTGCATTGAAAGGTGAGTGAGGGAAGCTTTGAAAAACAGTGGAAGAAGAAGACAGGTTACAGCAGGGAGGATGGAAAGAATGTGGATACGAGGGGTTGGAAGGTGGAGGATCTGTCTCCCCGGTGTCTCTGATGTGATTACACTCAGCAGGACAATGAGTCATCTCTGGGTGAACTAGACTACTGTGACAGTGAACTGAGTCTCAGCAGCTCTGTGTGTGACATCACACATTCATAGAGAAAAAACAGACCATCTGGGTAACCGCCCTCTGCAAATATATACAATCTAGCAGGTCATTTTACAGCTTGTCGCATTGTTATTGTGGAATGACCTCAAGTAAATTCCAATTTATTACAAACCAGCTTAATATATCTATATATGTATATATATACATGTATATATATCTTTTTTGCAATATCAG
>JAPZDY010000003.1:6747853-6772913 GCA_029783645.1 Ctenochaetus hawaiiensis
TAACACACACACACACACACACACACACACACAAATGTATAAAAAGCACACAAGTGCCTATGCACTCAATTCACTGGATGACGAATTGCAGATTTTTACCAAAACAACAGACACCTTGCACGAGTGTTAAAAGATCTTAATAACCCAGATTGACCCTTCAGCTCTTTTAAAGCATAAACAGATCCATCTCTCTGTCTCTGGATGAAAAACAGGCACTTCCCCTTCATGTATCTATTTTAAAATGGGTTACAAAAGAGTGAGAACCTTTTGAACAGCCATCCTGTGCAGCCAGGTTCACTTCTTCCACGTGTGTTTCACTCATGCCATATTAACATTCCTTGGTTGAAGCTACTCTGGATCAACAGGAATATTTTTTCACTTCAACGTTCAATACAACATGTCTCTGCTTTTGTAAGCACTTACACATATCTCAAAGAAAAAAGCACATTATTATCCATGAACCACATGAATTTCAAGTTGCTTAATTTTTCATGTGTTTCTTTGCAGCATCAATAATCACATGGTGACCTCTGGATAACTTCACAAAAGGTGAGTCAGTGCCTCTTATATTCAAAAGGACTCAGCTGGTGAAATAACGTTGTTTCCAGTGTGGAAACACAACGTTTCAGTTCAAAAGGTTGATGGTTCAACACTTGAAAGCTTTCAGAAATGATTAAGGGTGAAAGATGGTTATGTGTCTTTGTGAGTTTAAGTCTTACAACAATGTTTTGTAGAGATATCAGGTCTCAGGTCATGAAAGAATTCTTTGAGTCCCAAAAAGAAAAAGTGAAAAGCAGCCATTGACTGTCACTGTAGCGGTTTGATTGATTTCAGCTGTCTCTGAAGAAATGAAATGGCCAACAAAAGTGTCGACCTCTGTCATCTTTGATCTAGGGTCAGTGTGCAGAGACAAACCTTGCTTAGTCAAAATCAAATTCTACCCAAAAATAGCAGGAGTTGCTTCTCTCTGCCGCATCTGTAAACAACCAAGCTCTGAGCAATGATAATTTACCACTGCGCCTGGCATGTAGTCAAAGAATACATAAGGTCTGGAAATCTCAATTTGTCCTCTTGCCCATGTTGTAATCCTGATGTAAGCCACCATGTCGCTTCCTCATGTACTGTTGCTTGGCAAAATGCAGCAGGTCTGCCCTTGCATATGGGTTTACATTATATAACTATGAAGTGGTCGCTGATTAATTTCCTGACTTTTTTTTTTATTTTTCAACATTTGCACTAACGCTTTTTGGTGTTGGGGAGTGATAGTTGCATAACATCGCACACAGGAGCTCTCACACATATGCACAGGTCATACGTGAGAGAGGTGTAATCACTCGCTGCCATCTAATTGAGGTAATCTCTGAGCAACAACTAATCAATTCACTGTCAGACACCTACACACAAACAAAAAGCAGAGCAGCCAAACTGCAAAGCACAATGTGAAATCCTGGTAATAACTCTTGATAGGAAGGTAAAGAAGAGAGGGAAAAGGAAGGAAATAATAAAATTAAATGCAACTGTAATTAAAAGTGTCTAAAAGTAGAACAGTTTGTTGGCATTAGATCCATGGTCAGTCGATAGAGAAACTATTAAAGCTATCTGGTGTTACAGTCACGGGAGGAAGGGATGGCTGGGATGAGAGTGACTTACATACATGTATCAAATCTAAATTCATCTTTTCTCCTGTCCTACCTGTAGCGACATCGTTCAGCCTCTCGCTGAGATAGTAGTCATTTGGGTTGAGGTAGGGCACCTGCTCCATGTATTGTTTAGGAATCAGGTAAAGGACCTCAGCCACATGCCCATCCTCGATGATGGACATGCGCTTGACTGAGCTCTTGCGCTTCACCCGCACGCGGTCGACATTGTGGCTGCGGCTGGAGCTGCACAGTTTTCCCAGGCTGTTGAGATTGGGCAGGGTGGGCATGGTGCCCTGCTCCCCTTCAACTGTCCCACAGAGAAGGGTGACACACTGCAGGTAGACGTCAGCCAGGGTCGGGTTCAGACCCGCTCTGAAATCCAGTCGAAGTCTTTGGACATCAAGAGCGAGGGGTGCTGGTAGAGGCACAAAATGAAAACAAAGGAGCCAGAGCTTGATGGGTAACTTCACAGCAGCTCATCATAAATTAAAGGCAACATCCAGTGAGGCCTCCGGTGGAAACTCCTCCTGTTGGGCTCCCTCCACCTGTCACTCTGGATCTGCAGTGGATGCAAAGAGTGGAGTGTTGCCGTCCACCTTGAGGGTGGAGATGCCATACAACTGGAAGCAGGTATGACAAAGCACTCTGCTGCAGGTGGAGCAGAGTGAGAAACGGTGAAAGAAGCTTACACTATGAGTGTCTTCAGCCCAAACCAGCCTGGTGCCTTAAGCAGCTTAGGGCTGACGTCGAGCCTATGATTATCTTCTGGGTGGGGTTAGACAGCTCTACATGAGGTTGGCCCAGTGGAAGGTGGGAGTCTCCGTGCCTGACGTGACCCTACGTGTCATGTGCACCCCAAACACTGCTCTGCCTATCCACATCTGCACAAGGAAGAGCAATGAGCCTGTAAGACCTCTCAAGAAGCAAACATGTTGTTGTGGTGGGCTGAATTTGAGGTCAAAGTGAGGTTTTAAACAACAAGAATCTCTCTGAGCAAGCAGTTTGGATGGCACCATGTTCAAAAAGTGCATTTTTGCATGATTGTACTTGGGTGGGTTCATGTACAGTAAGACCAAGCGGATTCACATCTTTGCACAGCATCACAGTGGTCCAACACATACTTTCAGGGTAGATTGCCTTGGGAGTCTGCCAGTCCTTTACAAGGTCAACAAGCAGCAAGGTCAGTCCAGCAGCCAACAATGCACAAACCCACTGTTAATCATCAGCAGGACCCTTCACTATCTAAGATACTGTGACCACACTGGTGCTGAGGTGGAAAGGCCAGCAACTGCTCATGTATCCTGTGAAATCATCAAGTACAGCATTTTGGAAGATGTAGCTTAGAAAAAAAAGCTTATTCTGTGTTTATAATCCTCAAACTATAGAACATTGGGGCAAAATTGTTTCTGTAAAGACTTCCACAATGTTTTTTTGACCAGCCAAATCCCCACAACCAGCAATCAGCTATTGAAATTTTACAAGCCCTCATTCTTGAGTCAAAGATATGTTCACCTTCCTTGGAAATGCGAGTTGAGCAAGAGGTAAATTTTGAGTCATCGACTCGTTCTGGTGTAAGGCAGACTCCTCTCCACGAAGCAAAATAAACTCCACAGTGCCCTGTGTTTTTTTAAACCCAACTGAAACCATTGTGGTTTCCTGAAACTCTCTCTCTCTCACACACACACACACACACACACACACACACAGATGAAAAAAGCGAAGGCAGAAAAACACAAAAACCTTCCATGACATCTAATGTTTATCACAGAGATAAGGCTAATCACAGATATCTGCTATCCCCCACCAAATTTAATTAATCTCTGAGATATGAGGCATGATATAAAGCACGGCTCACAATGACAAAGCACAAAATATCCTCTTAGTCTCGAGACATCGGGCTCGGCCTGCACTTCAAATTGAATGGTTTTCCTCTAGCCTGAGAGGGTGCACAGGAACAGGACAGCCGTAGCTTGGCTGGCCAAGTTAACTTCTATTTACACTGACACAGTATTTCACTGTAACATTCAGGTTCCGCTTAAAATCACACCATCATTCTCTCATTCAGAAAGACGGAGTTGCGTCCCAGAAAGAAGATGACGTGTGATGGTGAGGTATAAACTTGAAGATGTGGACTCTTACGCCCACACACGCAGACACATGGACCTGAGAGTAGCTAAGGACACGCTATTCTGCTGCAGTGAGGCACTGCCCTCCAATTGTCATCCACTCTGTGGTAGCTTTGACACAGCTACCCACACACTCGAAAAATCAACACATACATGCTCAGAAAACAAGACTGCTGTCCCTGCATGGAAAAAAACAGCTCCGCACACAAAACGCTTCCCAAACATTTTCCCAGCCTCTTCCGTCTCTGCTCCACAGCAGAAGAAACACACCCCTCTCCACTTCATCTGTTTCCCCCCCGTCTTACCATCCAGTCCGAAGCAGGAGGTGATTTTTTGGGCGTAGTTGCAGAGCCCGTCGTAGCCAGGCTTCTGCCACGCTGTGTCCCTCTCCCCCATCTCTACACACTCCCACACACACACTGTCCCGTCCGGCAGCGCTTTACTCCTTCCCCCTGCTCATCAATTATTCAGGCTTTTGCCAGGACACATGCATGCGCGCGCACACCAAACCTCAGATTCACACATACAGTATACACACACACACACACACACAGAGGGAGACGGAGAGAAAAGTGCTGATGCAGAGGGTCGTGCAGTTGGTGCATGAGCAGCCCTCTCCAGTGGTCGGATAGGGAAGAGGCATCAGATGAAGTTGCTGCAGTATGGAGCAATGCCTCCTTTTTTTTTACACCATTGATCATCCAGGTTACACTGCAGTGTAACAGGTACACTGTGTAAGCTGCGCTCACCCTCCTCAAGGAAAAGGCGGGGCGAAGGACTTCAGAGCGCTGCAAAACTGGAAAATGTACAGTTTATCAGTGGGAGGGCTTTCTCTGCCAGTCACTTGAAGCTATCCAGACATCCAAATGCAACAACTCCTTTCACATTTGATAATTGGAAAAAAGCACACTGGCATAGCTTATTGTGAATAAGGATAAAACAAGGAAGAAGGGCCCAGTTTAGGACTGACATAACTCTTTATGACACACTTTGATGCTACAACTTTAAATAAGAAGGGAATTGATTGAAAAAGTACATGAAAATATATTAGAATTTAATGTTTTAATATTGTTTAGATGATAAAACATTTTTTAATCATATTAATTATTATCAGAGTCCTTAACTTTACAGTCTTTAACATGGAAACCTTTTAAAATTTGATGCATGTAGCTGAGCTTTAGTTAAAAATGTCATTTAGAGTGAAATTGAATAAATATATATTAATTCAGCACACTTTACTTTTTTACAACAATGCATTTAAAGGCTCCATCCAAACTACTGCAGCAGCCCAGGAGCAGCAGAAAACAGCATGCACAACATTAGCCCACACATGTGACAACTCCGCTGCCAAACATGTTGTTTTAAGATTCTGCAGCGAGGCGACATAAATAGCTTAAATGGACCAAGATGAACAATAAATTCTCCCACATATGAGCAGCCAACCTAAACAGTGGAGAGCCAACGGGAGCAGAGCAGCAAACTACAAAAACAAATGAAGAGATTATGCTAAATGGCATGACCGCGGTAGGTTTTTCAGGTGATTTCCCACACTGTGAAGGTGAATATATGCAGATGAAAGAAACTGTCAAGAAACACTCCACCACCCCTCAAAACGCTACTACTGAGGCGACCTTGAACAATGCACTTGACCCCTGTTGCTCTGGTGGAACCGTTCAATTATCATCAGCAGACTCACTGAGCAGCTCACAGCTAGGAACCAACGTGAAATCACTGCTTGAAATGATAAACACTATGTGCTCTGTGAACATTCCTGTGAAAATGATTTTTTATTGGAAATACATATACAAAAGCTGTTTTTAAAATTAAATCATGTTATGCTTTTCTAGTCACAAGACAACAGCACAAGAAATATGATGATACTAAAAGGCCTGGAAAAAGCAGTCTACCCACAAGGCTGTACTGTAAGGTGGGGGGACTAATGGAAGGACATCACTACCAAGGTAAAAGCTGATGGCCTTGTGCTGATAACAGGAGGTGGGGGGTGGGCGACTGTAAGACTGAGAGCACGGTAATGGCTGATACTTGCTGGACAACCGAGGGAAGGGCTGGTAATCATGAATGCACACTGGGAGCGAAAAGTGGAGTAATTTGAAACATTTTCTTACTTCCTGCTCCATTTGGAAGAAACATGTTTCAACCAGCTGTTCTGTTTCAGATCTTGCCTGTAGACATAGATACATGGATACAGATATATCTGCATGCTAGAACATCTATAAACTTATACAACTGAAGGTCAACAATGTGGGCTGAGCCTGCACCTATATTTGGATATCCTGAATGAGAGTGGAATCAGGGATACTATCAGTTCAATGCAGTATTCCAAATCAGGGCTGCAAAAAGCCCTAATTTGGTTTAATATGTATTTGTTACATCTGATGATTGCTTCCTCCACAAACAAAATGTATGTTTACTATCACATAAAACCAACAAACTCCTCACATATCTAAAGATGGAAATTGGAAATGTTGGACATTTTGCCTGAAAAATAACTTAAACAATAAATTGATTATCAAAATAGTCCCTTCAAATTTCCTGTTGATTGATTCATCAATGTAGCAACAATTGAAGTAAGACAAGTGTCCTTTAAAATACATTCTGACTGCCTAAAATGTATTGGTATGTCAGTGCAGAATCTCTTTGAAGTGCAAAAAGACTATGTTTTAACCATCAAAAAAAAATCTGAATTAATATTTACACAATGTATATTAAGTTCTCAAGTATAGCCAGTGCAAAATGCATTGACTCAGCCTGTCGCATGGAAAATATGTGTTCGATTTGACATACTGTTACAAAGACTTTGGTTGATGCCTGATTTATCTGTGATAATGAATTAATAACCTCACGCTTGTGCGGCTAACACTAAGATAATTGGCACTTCCCTATCATGCTACTGTAGGGTGCAGGATAGTTACTTCTCATGAATAATGATTGGCTGTTTGCAGGGGTTTAAGTGTGCTAATCAGATCTATGTACCACAGGGGGGCTGTCAAGCGGTGGTCTCTGAGCTCAATCGATCTCCACAAGCAGCCATGGAGGACGGATACAGCAGGCCACATTAATGATGGAGGGGGGCAAACAAAGCCTGAGGGAGAGTGACACACTGTACGGCTTGAGCTTCTTCGGAAAAGGTTGATGTGTGACCAAATGACAGTATTAGACCTATTATGACAAATACAACTGCAGATTTGAAACAATAACCTTGAGGTCAATAACATGAGGTTTATTATGCTAATCTAGAACAGCACAAACGCCCACCTGATGGGAGCAAGCAAGCCCCGCCCGCGCTGTTTGCAGGTTGGTTATCAGGTGTTTCATACTCAGTGAGAAACAAAAACATTCGGTCAACATGCAAAATGATGGTTGCACCATATGATATTTTGCATTTTGTTGCTTTTTCAAAAATAGAAAAAGATACTTTTTCTTACCTCAGAAATTAAATGCATGACAGGTGCAATGACCTTTAAATCTCACTAATCTTCTAATTACAATTACTGACTAATTACAAGTTAGATAGTTGATGTAGCATTTCAATACAAATTGCAATACAGTTTTGATAAAGAAGTCAAAGTAGCTCTGTGATTTGTATGCACAGGGTTGATATCTGGTTTAAACATGCTACAGAAGTACAAGAGTGTAAGACAGTGTCATAATTATTGACTACAACACAAGAATCCGCTCCCACCTGAAAACCAGGTATGTTAACCATATAAAACCTGTGAATTAAAAACCCTGTACTTTACATTATGACCCACAAATTAAGATTGGATCTAATGATTTTAAGCAGTCCATAATTTTTAGCCCCACACGAAGGAAGCGGTGAGATTTTGAGTGAACTATGATTGGTGCTAATATTTTAAATCGCTCACCTTTAAGAGGGCACAACATATGCTACCTGCTCTCCATCAGCAACTTTCATTTAGGCAACAATTAGGGTGTGTGCAGCCTTTCAATAATGATATGCACCATCCCTGATTAAAGATAATATCAAATGTCAAAAAGAAACAGCAATCAGAGGAGGGCTCATTATCACAGCTGGGATTACAAATAAAAATTAATCTAATCATGGAGGGCACCAAAGTCTAAAGTGTTGATCTTAATAAAATAAGTTGAAAGCTGTCTAGAAAGGGCTGCAGCAGTGGGAGCTTTGGTTTTAGCTATGCGCCGGTGTAACCTACTTACAATAACAGTGTCATTATCACAGCCTGATCCTCCCGAAAGACGTAGCAAATGGACTCTCTTCTCCAATGAATCCATCCTTGAGCCAAGACCCTTCTTCTTCCACAAAATTAGAAGACTTTTTTTCTTTATATGTATTGTTATGAAGGCTTCTGCGGCAAAAGATACTCACCTCTAGCAGACATGCCCGGTAGGTAGAGCTTCTCTGTCTTTTGCCGAAATTATCAGGAGGAGATGCCCCGGTTCAGCTTTGGAGGAGGGAGAAAGACCGGTTGACAGCCTGATATTATCTGTACTTTAAGTTTTCGGCCGTCATTTAATGGGATTAAACGCAGAGAAGCATACAGCCTGCGATTTGGTAGACTAGACTAGACTGCGCGATGGGGAGAGCACTTTCCAACGACAGGGCGTGTCCTGGAACAGACAGCATCTTTCTTATTTTCCAACAAGTTTATGTCCATTTTAAAACATAATGTCGGATAATAACTGAGCTGTAAATTCAACACATTCTCCAGATTCCTCGCCTGCACAGTGCTGTCAGGTCGCCTGAGCGTTTTGCCGGCGAGCCTACTTTTTTTTGTCTGGGATGACTGTGCTGTTCTGGATGTGGTAGTTGGGCTAAATCATAAAGTTGACAGGCACTATGGAGCAATGGGGTTTGTTTTTTTCATCCTAGCATTAATGTGGCTATTTTTAGAGAAATATTTTGCAACATCTTCATCACGTGGGCTCCTCAACTTTACACTGAAGGCAAGGATACTTGCGTACCCTCAGTGTTATGAGGGGAAACACTGCATTTCCAGAGAAATAGCCAACATCAGTGCATGTGGGGAACAAAATTAATTGATTGTACAGCTTTTCTATATAACCTTTACTAGTTGCTTATCGGAATTCCATACTTGGTTTTGTATTTGAAGTTGATTTATTGACTGTTGTTTCCACGCTGAAGATATTGATCGACGTGCCTCACTCTATTGGTTTCTAGTCTTCAGTCATTTGTATGCATTGATCATTCTTAGCAATCTTGAATCTGTGTCTTATGTTCCTGCGCCCCCTGGTGGATAAAAACAGTAGCGTTTGGCGAGGGAAGTGCCACCGTGTCCAAAGTGAGCCCACGATACTTGAGTCTGTAGACGTCTTGTTTACAGTGGTGGTGCCAGGCCTGTAGGGTCCTGTGGCCAGCGACGACTTACGCTATTATTGCTCACACATATTCTTTCGTTACAAGGGTCATTATATGAAACCTCCAATCTGGATCGAGGCGGTAACAACAGGAAGAAGAAGATAGAGGAATTCTCTAGGTCTTCTCGGGAGAAACTAGTCCAGTCGAAGAACAAAATGTTCTCCAAATTTACGTCCATTCTTCAGCACGCCGTGGAAGCGGTGAGTTTTTCTAACCCAAAACGTATTTGTAGCCATTGGCATGCTTTTGAGTATCATCTGTTTTGGTTGAAAGGGGCCTCCGGTCGTGGAGACATCACATATCGTAACGTCAGCGTTAAGGTTACGCTGCTAACTGGAGAGCTAACTAATTGGCCTAAGCTAATGTTAGCGTTTTGTGTTTGTACTGACAGTTTATTTGTTCTTGCCAACGATTAAATCTAGTTGTCTGTGTTTGTCTCTTTGTTAGTTTAAGAAACTAACTCATGCATTCCCTTACTGACATATCTGTTAGTGCAACAAGACAGTTGTGTTCATGGTAATATGCCAATCTGAGCTAGTTAGCCGCTAATGTTAGCCTCAGGAAACTAGCCGGCTATCTTATTTCAAACAGCAGTCATATCATGAAGAACGATGTCGAAATATTCGGACAGTCTCATCTGATGTTGCGCCATCGTTTAACGGGTTATATTAAAGTGGTAGATTGTGAGATATTTCACAAAGCTTGTAGTTACACTTTAGTCCGCCGGCTAACGTTACCTAGCTATAAATCATTAGTAACTTGCGTGAATATTGTTCTGAAGCTTCTTCATGTCAGCTGTTTCAAACGACAAACAATTGGCAGGTGACTAAAAATTACACATCTGGCTTCAAGTGTATATGTGAATTCACGAAGACTCGTCCAATATTAGTCTTTTCTGTAATACTGTTGTTGTTGTTGTGTATAAGGATAAAATACGTGAAAAGTATAAACCTTTCAGTGTCCCTGGGAAGTGAATGCTTCATCCTATTGTTAAACATTTCGTAAAGTGTTGGTATGTGTCTTTAATCACTTCAGACAAAGTGATTAAAGACATTTTGTTATGGCAGAACCATCGCTCATGTTGCCATTATAATTAGTGGTGTCTCCCTTGACCAGCAGTATAAACATACATTGTGATTATGTCTTTATTTACAGCTTGCCCCATCGCTGCCCTTGCAAGAGGACTTTGTCTATCACTGGAAAGCCATTACACATTATTACATTGAAACTTCTGGTAAGAAAATATTCAAAGAATAAGTCAACACTATGTTTAATGTATCTGCAGAGGTGGATTGACTGTTGTTCAGGTTACTGTGAGGTTCTTTTTTTATAATTGATGCCAGTCTAAGTTTGGTAGGAAAGTAGGCTTGTTCATAAGTTGTTTAAATTTGTGTTTATACTCACTGATTGATTAAGTCATTGTTGTCAGTTTGTAAAAAGCAAATACAAGTAACAAGATACAAAAGAGTTGTCTTAAATCTGCTTTTTATAAAAGCAAGTAAATGCTGCAATATTAAGCTTTAGTCAGAAAACATTTATATTTTTTACAGTAATGAATTAATAATCAAATTTTCTGTTGATGAACTAATTAATCACCTGCTCACGTGGCACTACAGTATACAAAATGAACGCAGGCAGTGCAAATGGGATGCTCAAGTGGAAAATGTGAAGTATGCTGGGAATGCTATGCTAGTTTGCAATAGACTTAAACAACTCCGACTTATTGTCTAACTATGAGAGTGCTTCCCTCATGTTTTCCTGTGGGATCTACAGAAGTACAACTCATGTGGCCTGCGTCTTTGTCAGGTTGCACCTAAGATGTACTTGGTGGTCAAACACTGCTGTGTAAAATTTTGACAACCCCTGTTCAAACTACTGATGCCTAGTCTCTGTGTATTTTGAACCAGGAAAGGCTCCTTTTTATGGTTAACCCCGAACAACAGCCTCTAGGCTGCAGTTCCCCCAGTTAGGCCAGTTTGACAAAACTTACTCTAAACAGTTGAAGAGGGATTGTCTGTACAAAAAGTATCATGTAGCTGAGGCGTTTTTTCAGACAGGGACATATTATTTCTGGTTTACAAAATAGTGACTTAAATGAACTTGATCAGTTATTCTGAGTTTACTTTAAAGAAGCCTGACCGTAAGTCCACATTATTACAAATTTGAGGAATTATTTGATTACTTTAATTGAGGCTGTTGTTGTGATTTATCTTAATCTTTATTTCAAAGACAGTCATCCATTCACCTTTACACCCCTAGCATTGGATTGTTTTACTCATTACCTTTTGCCACTAGTCATGTAAAAAGCATAAAGGAAAATGTGTAGTGAAGGAAGGACCTTGCCTTAGATAGATGAAGGAGACAGAGGTTTATTTCACTGAAACTTCAGACTTTCAACATGTAGTGAAGATGAGAAAGACCTTTTCGCTCATGTTCATATCTTTGAAACATACAGAGTTTCTCATGTGTTTCTTTGTTTTCTCTTGTCAGATGACAAAGCTCCAGTTACAGACACAAACATCCCGTCCCACCTGGAACAGATGCTGGACATCCTGACCCAGGAGGAAGGGGAAAGGGAGTCTGGAGAGACAGGACCCTGCATGGAATATCTCCTGCACCATAAGATCCTAGAGACTCTCTACACCTTGGGCAAGGCAGATGTAAGCCAGTCATGTGTTTTAACTACATGAAAGATATATTTAGGAAAATATACATATTACAGTACCGTTCCTCTGTGTGTGTGATTATAAATGAAATCTATTGAAAATCAAATTTGAGAATTAATGGAGTTTGAGGGGCTAAACAGTATTGCGTGTGCAGTCAGCTGCAGTGCAAAAGTGAATTCAGAAGCTATACAATGATTGTGACTGTATGTGAATGCTCAATTTTGCCAGATTATTATTCAGTCAATCTGCACTGTAAACTGCATTTCTATGCGAAGAGGGGACACATCTGTTTTTGTGAATACCTGATTAAATTCTAACATAATCTCTGTGCATGATTTCCTGTCAGTGTCCTCCTGGGATGAAGCAGCAGGTGCTTACCTTCTACACAAAGCTGCTAGCACACATTCGTCAACCTCTACTACCACACATCAACGTCCACAGACCTGTACAGGTAAGCAGTATTGCAGACCGGTGCTCAGGATATTTTTGACAGTGCTTTGCCTTGAATTGAGTTCCAAACCAGTGAATTATGTCATGAATTTGTAACTTTCTTTTTCTGTGACTGTGACATTCCTATTATAGAAACTAATCCGTCTGTGTGGGGAGGTGCTGGCTGCTCCAACAGAAAATGAAGAGATTCAGTTCCTTTGCATAGTCTGTGCCAAACTGAAACAGGACCCATACCTTGTCAACTTTTTTCTTGAGGTGAGTTACTGCGATGCCAGGGAGCAAAAGAGTTGAACAGCGTATTTATAAATATTCATCTCTGTATATTACTAGCAAAAGTCAGCATCTTGCACAATGTCTAAGTGTACACAGTATACAGAATATTTTTTTTGTGATGGTTTTTGCAGAACAAGTCAAAGAGACCTGAGATAAAGAGTCCTGTAGGGACAGAGGGGGTGAAGGAGAATGTGTTGGCTCCAGACACTGGTCAGTCTCCTGTAGAGGAGCAGGCTGACAGCCCAGAGGAGCCCCAGGCTGCAGCTACCGCTGCTGCCTCCAACTCTAGTCCAACCACTACCAACAATAACAACAACAACTACAATCTTGTCACCTCCCTGCTCAACCTCACAAAGAGCCCTGTAAGTCATAACTATGCAAAGACTTTCACTTGAAAGCTCAGTTCTTTTGTCTTTATTAGAGTTGAAAGTCTAGTTCACGAGTTGTATCCATTTCTCCCCTTCTCAGGATGGCAGGATAGTGGTAAAGGCGTGTGAGGGCTTGATGCTGCTGGTCAGTTTACCAGAGCCTGCAGCTGCCAAGTGTTTAACAGAAAACACTGAGCTCTGTGAGCTCCTGACTGACAGGCTGGTTTCCTTCTATAAAGCCCTGCCACAGTCCATGGACCCCTTGGACATCGAGACAGTGGAGTCAGTGAACTGGGGGTAAATGTCTTTCTAGTGTGTGCTGTGTTTAACTGCATATTTATTGAAATCATAAACATAATGACCACTGTATTGCAATTCATTTGTGTCATCATGTAAGGTTTTGATTTAATTTATGTAGCTTGTAGCCCTTAAATAGCATCCTCTGTGAAATGCTACTTTAAGTGGATTTGTTAGAAGAGCTGCATCAGTACTTTGACGTTTTTACCTCTCTCTCTCTTTCTTTCTCTTTTCTTATTTCTTTCTAGGCTGGATGTGTATAACCTGAAGGAGGATGCTGCTGTCTTCACAGGAAAGAGGGCTCTCATCTCCTTCCTGTCCTGGTTAGATTACTGTGACCAGCTCATTAAGGAGGCTCAGAAGGTTCTTGACTGCTGCTGACTCACTGTGTTTTGATGCATCATATTGTATCCCGAATCTCCGGGAAAAAAGAAAAAAAAAACTCTATCCAAAAAAAGTTGTTTTTGTAGCTGAAAGCCACAGAGGGCTGAACTACATTTTTGTTTTTCTTTGCTGTCTTCCAGTCAGCAGCTGCTGTGATGGCAAAAGCAGTGAGAGAAAGGTTCTTTGTGTCTGTTATGGAACCACAGCTGATGCAGACGTAAGGCTTGCTTTGAATCATCAATCAATCACCCCTCTATTGAAATTCTTTGTCTTGTCTTGTGTGTCGTGACTGCTGAGTAACACTCTGTGCATTTGTGGACATCCACAGGTCCGAGGTGGGCATCCTTACCTCCACAGCCCTGCTTAACAGGATCATCAGGCAGGTGACATCAGAGGCTCTGCTGCAGGAGATGGTTTACTTCCTGCTGGGAGAGGAGAGAGAGCCGGAGACTGCAGCCACTGTTGCTCAGAACCCTCTGAGACACCGACTCATCGAGCACTGCGACCACCTGTCAGACGAGGTTCTTACCAAATTATTGCTATTATTCAGGATGTGCTGTCCTGCTAAGGCGTGTACCTTAAACACCATTTATGTCTGACAGATCAGACTCAGTCACGCCTTTTCTTACACCCTTTTCTTAATCACATTAATAAGACTTCAAAAATCAAAGTCATTTATTTATAATTTCTTTATCTTCAAAATACCATCTTTCCTTCAAGGATTCTTGGTTCCAGTAAAGCCTATGATTAACCAAAAGGACATGAATTTTAATTAGTATCTGTTAGAGCCATTGCACGCATTTTCATCACACAAAAGGGAGATGAATCATCTCTTTGATGTTTGAAGCAGCAGCTGCCTACTTTCTTTGTCAGTGAGCAAATGCTTGGCCTCTGCTCTGCTCTGGGTTTATAGATGAAACCAAACAGCAGTCTTCCCTCTGTGTCTTTAGATCAGCATCATGACACTGCGGCTATTTGAGCAGCTGATCCAGAAGCCAAACCAGCACATCCTTCACAGCTTGGTGCTGCGCAGCCTGGAAGAAAGAAACTACCTGGAGAACAAACCGCAGGAAGACCGGGAACCCTTAGAGAACGGGCAGCCCCATGATGCTGTGTAAGGACCTGCCTCTGACCTTTGACCCCCTACTGAGCTCCCTTAATGCCCTGCAAAAGATACAATTGCACAGACACACTCCAATGGAAATAAAGTGAATGCATCAACTAGCTGTGTTTTTTCCGATGTACCGCCGGTTCAGTTACAGTGTTAGTCATTGAGTTGCAGTTGGTTTTAACCTTTATGAACATTATGGGAAATTTATGCGTGAAGACTGATACATACTGACTGATGACTTTCATGTTTCTGGATATTATTATTTCATATGATTCTTTTTTGTTCATGCTCATGAACTAAATGATCAAAATGCAGTATTGTAATATTATGTTAACATTATATTTCATGACTATATTTATCATAGAGGTGAGATGAGTTCACACAGAAGAGCTCAAAAAGAGTTATTTATCCATTGATCCACTGTAGACACACCTGTAGCTACTGTAAAAATGCTTTCATTGATATTCATCTTAACTCTATAAAGACATTCTTCCTATATCACACAACCCAACTCTAAGCTGCCATGCAAGCTCAAAGAGCCCTAAAATGCTCTCATCCCATAAAAGACCACATATTTTACCCCTCACACTTCACACAGGAACAATAGAAAAGTAGACCTCTCATTTTCTAATAACAGAATGGAGAAGTGAATTATATACCTACTTTGCTATTACACCAGTGGGTCTCACCTCATAGAGTTGTGCATGAGGTTAAGAGATGATTACCTCTGGCAGAAACCAGCAGCAGTGCAGATGAGAGTCAGGTAGTGTTCTCACACATATGTACCTTTTATTGAACCTGTTCTCTTTCTGCAGAGACCTTGAGGAGGATCCTCTGTTTGGTGATGACGTCTCTCCGGACAGCAGGCTGTCTGGTTCTGATTGGCTCAGCTCCTCTCCGCCACAGAGTCCCGACCACTCAAAGTCTGATGGGAAGACAGAGGTCCACAAGATTGTCAACAGGTACACAGTTTGCTTATGACGCAACATGCGAGCGGCATGACGAGTTCCTCTGTATTAAAGAGACACTGTTGAATTCTGTTGCAGTTTTCTGTGTTTGGTGCCCGATGAGGCAAAGTCATCATATCATGTCGAAGGCACAGGCTATGACACCTACCTCAGAGATGCACACAGACAGGTAAGACTCATTCTGCAGTGTGTTTAAGGCTTTGAGTGCACTGGACAAAAAACAAGGTTCTGGTTTAGTGTTTCCCCCATGGTCCTTAAAATTTAAATAATAACTGAGGGCAGTTCTTGTCTGCTGTTGCTCATTAGTTCTCTTATATGTCAGTAGTTGAAAAAATATTAAGTGTAATTGAATTGTTCTCTTCAGTTCAGGGACTACTGTGGGGTCTGCCAGCAGTGGGACTGGAGAGGAAATCCTAAGCCTTTTGAGAAGTGTAACCTGGACATCCCTTTCTTTGAGGGCCACTTCCTGAAGGTTCTCTTTGACAGAATGGGTCGCATCCTAGATCAGGTCAGTTGGATCCTTATTATAGTAAACATCTCCAGCAGTGCTTACATCATTAAGAGCAGCCACATGCTTTAGTGTTGAAATATCTGTTGCATTGTTTAGGCCTCACCAGCTTTGGTTGCAGTCAAATCTATGGAGCAATAGCAAGAGCCAATGAGTTACAAAGTAATTCTAATTAGCTCAGAGTTTGTAAAGCAATACATGCCAAGCTGGTTAAATTAGCTTGGCATTTACAACCAAAATCTTTTTAAAAAGAGGAAAAAAACCTCTCTGTTTCTGAATTAGCACAATTTTAATTTGAGGTCAAAGTAAAAAGAGCAATCATTTTTGTTTATCAGTTTCGACCAATTTTCGCTCAGATTGAATTCTCCCACGCATCCAAATGTCGTTTCTTAATGCAAGATAACATTGTTCACTGCAGTTAGAATAAAGAGGGTAAATGAGGTCCACTAGTGGAAAGGGGGAGAATAATGGAATGAAAATGCAAATGAGTTCTGATTCTGCAGAGGTTTTCCATTTTGAAATAAATGAAAAACAAAAATAATGAGCTCTGGCAATAAACCCATTTGAGAAATGATGTTAGATGGGAATTGGGACTAATAGAGGTTCAGAGGCGAAATGCACGTTTTGGCAGCTCATTGGTTTCTTGGAGCATTAAGGAAATCAAATCTAAAAAGGGGTTCTGTATCAACTGATTAGTCTGTTGTCAAAAGCTTCTGACTCTTTTGACTAGATTATCCATTTAAAGCTGTTCTTCTACACATATATTTGTTTTCGTTTAATGGGAACCAGACACCTTCAATCAATCTTCATTTCACTCTCATCTCCATTAAATTTCCTGTGTAATTGTAAATCTGATGCCCTCTCTGTCCTCCAGCCCTATGATGTGAACCTGCAGGTGACGGCGGTGCTGTCCAAGCTGTCGTTGTTACCTCACCCCCACTTGCATGAATACCTGCTGGACCCTTACATCAACCTGGCCCCCGGCTGCAGGTCTTTGTTCTCGGTCATTGTCAGGGTAAGACACTTGTTTAGATCACACAATGGTTTTCTGATCCATCCAGGAGAGCAGACGCTGCACTTTCTTGTCTTGGCTTTTTTTGTATGTAGTATCTTAAATGTTTTATTATGTATATCAAAGTGTTGGTGTAACTAACGACCATGTTTGAAACCACTTTTTGCCTTTATTTCATGCTGGTTGTACTGATCGTGCAAATGTTTCTGTGAGCCTCGTACTTGATGTTTGCTCTTGTGAGCGTGCTGCAACTCGACCTGCTTCTTGCTGGAAGAGCTGTACTGCGATTCAGTTCAGCTAGTTTTCTTTGAAATCTATCCCAGTAGCTCGCAGTGTAAAAAGCTGTTTAAAGACTTGTGGAAGCAGCTAATGCTCTTGTTTATAGTCTTGTTTATTTATGGTAATTACAGAAATGTCTCCAGTGTGTTGAGTAATGTTTTACCAGTGATACACCCTTGCTCAGAGATGGAGGCAGCACTGTTGTTTTGGTAATTTCCTTGTACTTGTGTGTGTGTGTGTGTGTTAGGTGGTGGGAGATCTCATGTTGAGGATTCAGCGCATCCCGGACTTCACACCCAAACTGCTGCTTGTGAGGAAGAGGTTGTTAGGTCTGGAGCCGGAGGGCATCACGTACGTATTTCCAGGTTATTCTGTGATCTTATGGTTGACTTTTGGAACGCACCACTCACCTTTCTGTCTATTCCCTCCTTTAGCATTGATCACATGACTCTGCTGGAAGGGGTGATTGTGCTGGAGGAGTTCTGCAAAGAGCTGGCAGCCATCGCCTTCGTCAAATATCATGCGGCGTCCTCCTCCTCACCGTAATCTTCCTGCTGCTCATCCATCTGCCTCAGCCAGGCAGACAGGTCAAGATCAGACTGGGGCTTTTGGGGAAGGCCGGTATCGGTGGCACAGGGTTGGAAAAACATTACCACTAACCGCTCATCCCTGCAAGACTGTTAAATACCCACATAGACGGGTTTCATTGCTCCCCATCTTCTGGCCTCTCATGAGCAGGTCAGAGCACAGACACTGCCCAGCAAGCAGAGGAATAAGAGGAAGGAAGGAGGATGGAGGTGGAGATGCAGAGAGGTGATCAATGGACTCCTTCAACCTCTGCGTTTTCCCCTCACTCCCCCACCAACCATCTTTGTCCTCACCAGCCAAAAGATGATAGCCCTGTAATTATCATATCATGGAGAAAAGATGTTTGTGTATTTATTTCCTGTCCCGTCGTCACCCATTTGTAAACGTCATTGCCTTAGTGTGAAATCACACCTTTCAGTTAAAGAAGATTGTTTCCTTTTGAAACATTTTTATCTTAATTCCTCTCGTGTTGTCTGTTTGCAGACAAGAGGCTGTAGATACAGAGGCCCACTACCTTCAACCCCTATATGTACCTGTAGTTACACACACAATGAACTGTAGTATTTATGATACTGCACTCATGTTTTATATGCCAAGTTCACTTATTTATTTGCTTTCAGGTTGCCTTTTTAACTATAAAGATAAAATAAGGTTTAAAACAGTCAAAGTAGGGACTGAGTAAGCAGATTATATTTACTTTATTTGTCGTCCTCATTCTTAAGTTTGTCTTTAAGTGCTTAAAGCTCGTCTGTAATCACCCAAAGATGTCATCATCCTTCACATTTAGTCAAAAGAAATGTGAATTTTGCAAATCTCCTGAATTTGCACACAGATCTCATTGCATTGCACTTGTTACATGACTCAAGTTCATCCATGGCTTGCTGGTTTTCTTTTAGGAAAATATGTTGAGTTGGTTTTGATTCTACATTAGCTCTGACATGTTGTTTCCAGACCCAGTGTTGCATTTCTCCCACACCAGTGTTTCATTTATCCAAGGGATAAAAGTGTTATTGTTTATACACCATTTATAATTCTCATAATGTGTTTGTTCTGTTGATGGAAGGGATGCAGAGGATTTTATTTTGTTTTCCTGATGTTATTGATTAATGTCTTAAAAACACAATTACCTTTAAGCATACTATAGTTGCAGTTGCAGTCCCAGCAATGGCTCCCAAACTTTATTAGCATATGATTCTTCAAACAAAGCTTCCCCTGATAGTTGCAGGTTAAGAGTCTGACAAATATATTATTCAAACATATTCTAGTGATTCTAGTTTTTATTTGCAATGATCAGGTCTGAAAAAAGAAACATTTTTTTGAAGTAGATACACATCATGCTGACACATTGCAGCCCTTTAAATTCATTGCAAGACCATTATAGAAGTACAGACCCCCAGTTTGGAAATCATTAATTAACAGTATGTTAAGAATTCTCAGTTCCTCTGCAGATTAATCATGACTACATAAGAGGTGTTTGCTAGCAGTATTACCTTTTTATGCTGATCTTGGATGACTCACTTGAAAGCACAAATGGTGCTGTGCATTGTTTTAACGGGTTGTTGGGTTGCTTATCGCCTTGATATCTCTTGAGGGCAAAGTCTCATCTAACAGATCCGTCATTTATTACCTAAGATTTATTTGAGTCTAATGAAACTTTGGTTCTTGTGTCGTGTTTCCAGTTTGAATGTTTCCACCATCTAAAGGTGTGTGTGGCTATATCTCTGGCTATGGCTATGTTCGTACTGTGTGTGCGAGCGTAGTGATTAATTATTGCGGGTGGAGAATGCACAGAGCAGCCATGCGTCCCTGGTCTTGAGCCTTGCTTTGTTTTTTTTTTTTGTTTTTTCATTACCTTTATCAAACCCATCACTCAAGCACCTGAGCTACATTATGCAACTGCTTGCATGGAATCAGATTTGCACATTGTCTTTCTTCATCCTTGTTCATAATGTAAATATTAACAACAAAAAGCTTTTTCTTTTCTTTTTTTTTTCCAAAAATGTTTTGTTTCATAAACCAAAAAAAAAAAAAGAAAAAAAAATCTAGGATGTACCAGGAGTAACATTTCTATTTTAATGGGAAACTTTTTTTAAACGATCAATCATGCACATTTTTAAATCAACTATCTTTCCAACTTGTTCTGTACATTTGTATATTGTACGTGTACAATAGCAATAGAGATATACTACCTGGTGTAAATGCATGCTTATACAGTATTTTTCACTGTTGAAAGAGTGGTAAAAAAAAAGGCAGTCCAGCTATCTGTGATGATTTCTTAGCTGTCAGCACTTTGTTCTTTGGAGACACTGACAGGGAGATATGATGCCTTACTTCACACTGTGGATCTCTGAGGACTCGTAGACTCGTTGTGTTTTCGGGGTTTGTGCTTCACTACAGTTTGTTGTGATCTTATTATGCCTATCTCTTGTGTTACATAGACTTTGGTTTGTGGGGATGTACAGGACTTTAAGTATAGTCAAAGATATGATGCCAATTGATTTTTTTTTCTCGTATCGGCTTAGACCAATCACTGTATGATGTTGCTGCATTTCTTTCATGTTCGTCGCTGCTTTCCTCTGGTGTGAAATGGGACAAGTCTCATTATGCTTCTTCTGTCTTATGGCCAGTTCGATTTTGTGATCGTGCAATGCATAATTGAAACATTAAGGTAAGGTGCATGCTCACATTTTCCGCCTCCTGACGCCTCACACAGTAATTGTTAAGTGATCACTGCATCCCAGAAGCATCAGCTCATTTATTCCTCATCAGCTGTCTGCATTTCTGTTGGGTTTCATTCAGGAAAATATGGTTTTGTTTAACATTCTCCGTCCCAGTTAATAAAAATGGAAAACATTCTACAGCAGATGTGCTCATTCATACAGTTCAGTGTGTTTCATTGTGTTTTTATTACAAAATGTCTGTACAACAAAAGAAAAATACACAAAATAACCATTTCTTTCAATGACAAGGTGAAAACCACAAAGTCTGTTCAAAAATCCCCTTTTTAAAATAAAATATATGAAAAACCACCAGATAGTATGAGGGAATTGAATGTCTTTAACCTGCAACTGTCCTCTGCAAACAGCCCTGCACGATGACATGACATGACATCAAGCACAGGAACACAGAGAACATCGAGCGTGAAAATGACCTCTCTCATCAGTGAATGACTGAGCAGCAGTCAGCATGGAAACTTAATTCTCCATCATATTCTCTTTGGCTTCAAACCAGCCATGCTCGTTCATCCAGCTTATTTCTGTAGAAAGGAGTCAAAAATCTCGCTCCCTGGCCACAGCAAAGGATTGTAATGACAAGGTCCAAAGTCATGTGAAGTGGTGTGGAAATAAGGAAATCTTAAACTTCGCTCGCCTTGCAGCGATTTAAAAATCAGCCATGTTAAAGAGGCACTATGGTGCAGAAAGAAGGCTCTCAGTCAAATAACTCTGTCATTCTTAATAATTGCTGAGGTACTTGCTGAGATTGCAGTCAGCTAGGGTCTTACAGTTCTGGTTAAAGGAGTAGATTCATATTTTAAAGCACCTGAAGTTACTTTTCCAAATTAGGAGATCCTTGTTCATTCTAAAATATTCTTACTCATTGCCATCGTCATTTTACAGCATTGAGTGCTTCCACATGAGGAAACACTGAGGCTTTGCAGTTTTTAAGTGGAATTGCTGAGGCGATACAGTGTCTTGTTGAACAGGAAACTCGTGTCCAATGCCCTGACTCAAGTCAGTAGTAGCATCACATAATTTAAGTTCTGCAGTCTAGTGGAGGCAAATTAGAGTAACAGGTTTTCAATGGACGTTAAACACTGGACAACATGAATCATTTATTTACCTAATATCATGAAACCTGTCTGGCACTCTCATGTTTGTTACCCACAGAGGCATCAACTATTCTTGCAAATCACCTTTAGGCTTTTAATTGTGTGTGAACGCATGAGAAAAGATGAAATGAAGAAAGTTTCTCGTGGATTGTCGAAGTTTTAACCATTTCCAAATCATGAAAGTGCCAGTTCAGGGCTTCATTAGGAAACCTCACATGCAAGCTGATGTCATACTGAATGATCATGACATCAGCTGTTGCACTTGTCTTTTCACTTAAAATAAAGAATATGTTAACAACAGTAAATCATAAGAGTCTTATGTTTTACATTGTGTGACCCAACTACTCGACCATGTTTAAAGAAGAGTCCTACAAACAACCTGATCAAAAAAAATGTAGAAAAACATCCAGCGTTCTTTCTCCATCTTGTAATGAAAACTCTGAACAGCTATCAACATCTTGTGGCATATTAAATTAATTTACATGTACATGTAAATAATTCATTCTCTTATGCAAATCATTTTCATGTACATACAAAACCACTACGTAAAAAACAACTACATGCCGCTGCACAAACTAAACCAGGCTAAAAAATACAAGCTATCAATTGGAAAAAAAAAAAAAAACCTGTACAATTCCAATTTTTTTTTTCTTTTAAAGTCAATCCCCGCCCATTTACAAACCCCAGATATGCGTGTGCACACAGACACACGCTTGTGCACAAGTTGCTCACACTGGAACATTCAGACAAACACATGTCTCTTTGGCTGGTGTGAAGCTGTGGCACCTTGCAGTGTGTATGTGTGTACCTGTAATTACACATTTTCAAAAAACACACGCACACACACACAAAAAAAATAACACCATCTAACGGCATAGAAAATAGCTTCCGATGATGGATGTAGTGATATATATATATTTTCTATGCATTTGCGAATATATATATATATATATGTATTTTCATATACCAAAACATACTGTATACTGTATAAGGGTCAGCCACACATATGCCCTTTATTGTGTGTGTGTGTGTATATATATATTTATATATATGTACTTTAAAGTCACATTCAGGAAATGTGATGTGAAACTCTGTAGGAAGGCATCAATAAATAGAGATGTGAGTCAGTCAGTCAGTCAGTCAGTCTGTCTGTCTGTGTGTATGTATGTGAGTTTGTGAGTGTGTGTGTGTGTCCCTGGGTCTGCCATGTGAAACAGCTCCAGCCGTCTGTCAGTCACTCTTCGAGTTCTGTGCTGCGTCCAGGTTGACCACCTGGAGCTCCGTCAGGTTACTGCTGCTGCCGCTCGACTGCTGGCCAATCACCATCTGGAACACAACAGAGCTCAGTCAGGAGACAGCACAGGTCCTGTCAGACAGCCTATCACAAGTCATCACATCACACAACAACCAGCACAGACAGAAATCCTGCAGCGCTACATGCTGTTTATCATGGAGCAGCATATAGAGGCTGAGCTTTCCCGTAATATTAAGTCATTTTTGATAAGAAATCATATGCTGATTTTGACAATTAGAGTAGATGTTCTTAAAAAGACTAAACCAAATGTAACCTGATGTTCTATTTTATTTTACCTGTTTTTTTTGCTTTTTTATATTACTTTACCTGTTGCATTTGTGCAAATTAGGTATTTCAAATCAATGAACATAAATTAATTCCCTATACTTTTCTGCATAAGACTATTTTAAACAGTAATAATAAAACATCCAGTCTTTTTATTTCCATGCACTGCTACTGTGGTGTTCTGTTAAGTCTATTCTATGTGTATTTTGTTGCAAATCAGAGGTACTGTAACTAAACAGCTGGCTGATCATTCACAGTCATACAAAGAGGTGACAGGTGACAACCCTGTGGCCTCTGTGTGCCAGTGCTCTGTTAGGATGCATTAGCGTGGTCACGTGGCATGCTGGTTGCATAGGGAATATGAGAGTTTCACTTGTAAAATGCAGATCTTGCCGTACTGGGTGTAGCTGCACTGCTGAGACGGGGATCTGCACCGTGCCTGGAGGTGCTGTGAGGAACACCTGAGGGACAGCACCTGGGAGAGAAAAAAAAAGGTAAAGACATGGTTGTTCATCCAGCAAACTCTTTAACAACATGGTTTAGAGAGTGGGGGGCCTGGCTCTCCTGGAAGGCCAGGGGAGGGCTCAGCAAAATTTGAATGAGTGTTAACCTGATGCAGTCTTCACCTTCTTGCCAGGATCTAGCTTCCTATTGCTAGCTCACAAAAAAATGACATGCTTTGGAAAGGCAAAGGGCCTGCAAGGACCAACAGCCCAGCTGATGAAAGCTCAACTGCAATAAATCTGCAGAACTCCTGAACCAGCACAACTCAAGTATGAAGCACAATACATCAGTTTTAGATTTGCTGTCACTCTCTGTTTATTTTTTCAACATTTGCAGTAGTATTGTCAATGTATATTTTAATAAATCTTGCACAAGGGAGCCCAGGCCGGAGTCTTATTTTATTAAGGGGACATTGGCATAAAAATAGCATGAAACTGCTCTAACATCAAGTTGGTTTAAATTATTTACACATGACAAATTAATCCACTTATGTCTCCGAGTGAGCCTTGTGTGTTCAGCCTGAGTTGCTCAGAGTCTCACCTGTGTCTTGGGCCTGTGCATGGGACACCTGCATAGCTGAGGTGCCCTGGGAGAAGGCGTTGAGCACAGCCAGCCCTCCGTCAGCCAGGGCTGGTGTGGAGGCGTACATCACCGTGTGGGGGCTTGGGTACATCATGTGACCCCCCACAGATGTTGGCATTGACGAGGTGACGATGGTTGCTGGGAGACTCACCGTTGCTAGAAGAACAACAGTAGGAGGAGGAGGAGGAGGGAGACCAAGCACATGTCACACTGAGGGCAAGAGGTGTTTATGCATATTGGCCAGCAGATGGCGCTTGACATCCACCTAAATTCAACACCTGACTCCTACTTGTGCAGTGCATAGTGGCACATGGCATTGGAGGACACAACTCACTTCAAACAGGAACAAAATGAAACCGTACAAGCAGGAAAATGTGACACAGTGTCATTTTAAAGGAGTCTACACACAAGCTACAGTATGTTTTCATTAGATTACATAAATTTTGGATGCTGCATGTCATACTTCCTGGAAAGGAGACCTCTAAGAAAACCTACAAATTCACACCCAGGTGTAAG
>JAPZDY010000003.1:6780944-6795698 GCA_029783645.1 Ctenochaetus hawaiiensis
AATGATAGTTTGGCCTCAGAAAGCGCAATCTGACCGATCATTCAGGTTTGACCTATGTGGTAATCTAGGGGTCTCGTCAAACTGCCTGTATCTCTGTGACCTACATAGCGAGCTTCCTCTGACCTACTGCTTTGTTTGACCACCTCCATGTGTCTCCTATTCAACTGGACAGCCTATAAACAGCGCTGGCTTTTGGTTCAGAGTCAAGCCAGTGCATAGTAAACATAGGCCACAGAGGTGTAATGCATTCCTTCAGGAGCGAGTGCAGAGAACACTCTGATGAAGCCGAAGCCTCGGCACACGCCTTTACTCCTCAGGTCCTGTCCATCTCCTGTTGCTTCCTCTAAACCCCCCAACACACCATTTCCATCCCACTGTCGACATAACAGAACATTTACCTTTACAGTGTCAAAGTCTTACACACAGTAAGTCTAATTGGTATCTATAATACAATATATTGGTGCTGAAACATACACTTGATTAATCAATTATTCATTATTTGGACATATTTTGATCATTGAGGAAATTTTCTCAGCATAAGTGTATAAATTTAACCTGATTTTAACTTTTTAACTTTAAAGATTTACTGCTTTTCTTTGTCTGATTCTTGAATTAAGACAATATTTTGGGGGTTTGGAGTTTTTTTTGGCAGGAAAACATGAGCATTTTATAGACGCCATGTAAATTCTGGGAAGTTCAGATTGCTTTTTATATTTTTTTTCTAACATTTTTCCAAAATGTTAACTGATTATTCAAAAAAATATTATGCAAATCAATAGATAATGACTACAATTGTGTTACACTATATAATGTTGTAGATTACATTACACTTAAGTCTAGTTGAGGACAGTGGTTGTGTTGGATACTCTGAATTATAACTATACACCTGAGAAAAAAAAGGTGAGGAGATATTCTTACACCAACACTACAGTTAGTTTTAATTTCTTTAAGTTTAATCCAAAAATCTCCATTTTATTACTATTTTAAAGTCAACGTCTTCATTGCTCTCCTTGGTTTGAAAAAACAACAACCAGGGTTCAAACTGGGGAAACACACCACTTAGTTTAATGAGGCACATGAACGTAACAAATTAGGTCAAAATTTATAGTTGTGTGAACGGCGGGGCTGAGTCGTCTGAATAAGCAATGAATCCTCTGGAGTCGGCGTGTTTGGGAGGGGGCTCTCAGTGGCTGTGCAGTAATCCATTTTACAAGGGAGGGACATTATGTTATTCCAGTATTAAAAAGATCAAAAGAGTCATACATTCTGTCTCCCCTATATCAACTGCGATCAAATGAAATATCCCGAAATAAAAATGAGCAGTACACAGAATTCAAAAAACAAAAAAAACAGCAATCAAGTACACACAGACTCAAGAATGTTAAGGTCTTGATGCTGTGCTACAAAAATGTAAAAATGGGTGAAACATTTTCTTGTAGCTCTTTCAAAGTTCTTTTAATGTGCTGATTTTCAAAATTGTGTGTGTTTTTAAGGGTCCTGTCGTTGCAAAAGGTATAAAAAAAACCTTATTTCTCTCCATAATAGACATAATACAAACAACACGCTTTTTTAAGACAAGGAAACGAGAGTGTAAATAAAAAGAGAAGGACACAAATGATTCTCTATTCATGAGGGATCCAAATTTAAGGTGACAACTGGCAGGCTAGTCCAGTGTTGGGTTGGAGAGCCCATTGTGCAGTTTACTGGTGCCTGGTCCTCGTCTAATCTCCCATTTGCTGGCTCCCATCTCCCAGTCTGTCACCCTGCCAGCAACATGGAATTTGCAGCTCCATTTGGGACTGCTAAAAAAGGCAAGGCAGCCCAAGTGGAGGAGGTGCAGCCAATGGCGGCTGACCTGTCCAGTTGCTTGCTGTAAAATAAGGGCTTGGAGGGAGGAGGGGGTGACATAACGTTGCTTTTCTCCCCTTTAACAACATGCTGCTTTCCTCTCCACACCACCGCCACTTCTCTCTACATACAGTCAGCTTAGGGCGCAGCTCTTGTGATAAGAGCATGTATCTAGGTAAATTAACTTTCCATTATCTCAGTGATTCTCTCTTGTCACCTACTTCAAGGCCACTGCTCTGCTCTAGCAACAGTTTGACAGGAGGACTGAGGAAATATAGAAAAATATAAGTACTTAACATTTTCAAGTACATTTCTCAATCTAAAACTGCGAATTAATTAGTTTTTGCGTGCAGTATGTTGAGCAAAGAGTCTGTTGAATCAGTCACAGTGGGTCTCAAGAGTCACAATGCAGGGAAAACATGTCAGCTGCTTGTCAGGACCCGTCGCCTCAGCCTGGACATTGTCAGAGGCAAAAAGACTATTTGGTCTGAGCTGACAAGAAGAGCAACAAATAAAGTTCAACCAAAAGCAATAGAAGTGACAGCCTGAGCAGCAGGGAGGACGGAGGGAGAGCGAGAGAGAGAGGGATGGATGGATGGAGTCAGGGAGGGAGAAAGGGAAGAGGGGGAAAACCAGAGGAGACTGATATGAAGAATTTTATCCAAAGCTAGATCCTCTAAGCAAACATCTGTTGTGGGATTTGCCATCCGCTTCCAAAAATAACCCAAAAAAGCATAAAAACATCTGCACTGTGGGCATGGCTGATATTAAGAAGCAGCCACAGACGCTGACCTACCTCAGTCACCTCTAGGTCAGATATTACATTCCCCAGAATGCCTTTCTACAGCCTTTTGAGAACAGTCTTTAACTTGTTGCTTCAGCTGTTGGTTTAAAGAACTTAATGTGTGCTAAGAGAGCAATATAAAGTGAAGGTTTTCCAGACAAAGTGAGTCACGCACCTTTACTTTAGTGTCTTATCATTCTAGCACTGCTTTCTGCTTGACTGAAGACACTCAGTGGGATATTACACTGATTCTTCCCTGTGGAAAGTAGTTGCAGAAGTAGGTTCCTACAGAGAGGCATGTGCACATTTTTGCACCAAAACATGAAGTTAAATATTAACTTAAAGTTGCCCATATCCACTTCATCAAACTGTATCAGTTACCCCACGAGACAGCTGCAGTTGCATGATGTCCCAAATCAAAATTTTGCCAGGCTTCAAATTATGCACTTGTGTCTTAGCCACAATGCTTGAGACCAATCATTGGGGAACTCCAGGCAGCTATGGGCTTGGTTCAGGAGAAACAACCAATGTGGGAGAAGCGACTGTTCACTAGAAAACAATGGCAGCTCCTAAAGAGGTTAGCATATATGCTGCTATATCTATCAGTTACATCAGAAGAAGACTGTATTTCCTCAATGAAAGAAGAACAAAGAACAACAGTGAAAGCCTTTGTATAAAAAACTCCTCATCTGACTCGCTTTGGCAAGAGCTTGATTTACCAACTGGCTCTGCTGGTAGCTCTCTCCTGCTATCTACTAAGGGAAAAGGTTTGTTGATCTGATTGGTGGAAGTTAATCTGTGACAGATTGATGGTTCCAGTACCTTGCCAAGTATTTTTTTTGACATTGCCTGTCCTTTCTCTCACAGTTTCTGTGAACCAATTCCTGCATGGTTCTGTGTAAAAAGCTATCTGGCACATAAGCTCACAGTATCAGGGCAGAAAAAGACATCGTTAAGCAAACGGAGTTCTGAAATCCAGAAGAAATGCAGTTATTTGTTGGTTTCATTAGAAAACATTTTCTGTTTTTTATCTTTTACATTAATTTATTCCTGATGCTAGTGCCACACATAATACACAATGTTACATCATGTATCACTATACTGCATGGTATGTCTGGGAGCAGTGCCCTGTATTGGCAGATTAGATATCTTAATCACAAATAATCGTTGGCAGTTATATCACCAGGTGTTGTTGATGTTTGAAAATCTTTCCACATCTCTCTCTCTCGCTCTTTTCCAACAGCAGTTTAGGAAACAAACTTTTAGCACCAGCATTTCTACTGTCACATGATTTTATGAGCAGTGCTTACAGCATATCTGCTTCACGTACGCATCTCCTGGGCCTCTCTCTCTTGCTTCTCCAAAATATCATCCACTTCCCCCTCCATCCACTGCAAACCCTGAACTGTTTAGACTAGCCTGGACTGTATGTATGACATACTAGTCTCTTGATGAATTGTGTCCAGACGCTGCAGAGGTGCACGCAAGCGACCGCATGTCAGACCTTCTGCACTAAACTGATCCCTCGAAAACAAAGCATCCATGTCCAACTGCCATGTCCTAACCATAACACTGCTGATCCTGACACAAATCCCACAGAGACAATTCCTAGTCTTTCCCTTCTGTGAGCAGGGTTCACAGGGCCCACGCTGGTCTTCCACACTCATATCTGCAGGGTGGGGGGGGGGCAGAGGTCACAGCGTCACAGCCAGCCACCTAAATATGCATCACATGAAACGAAAGTATCGCCCAAATGTTTCCACTCCACCTGCTCATATCTACATCCATACCTCTCCTCCATATCGCTAAATGAGTGGGGGTGGAGGAATCACAGGACTCCAAAGACAGCTCCAGCTTATAAGGAATGTGAGGGGCCTCAGCCAAGAGAGCAGGCAGGGAAACCATACCATATATGGCAACAGAGGCAGAATCTAATTTTTATCAATGAGCAGAGCGGGCATGAGAGTGGCTTAACATGCAAAGGTTGAGCTCCCATCCTTGACGGTGTATGGTATGTGTTAGTTAGTGCCTTGTAAAAACAGCACGCAGGCAAACAGGCGTGGAAGTGTCCGTCTTCAAAGGGGCGTACTTAAGCCGAGCAAACAGTTGGAGGGAATCGCGGCTTCCCAGCACGTGATCGCACGAACGTGTAGACAGTCAAGTGTGTGTGTGCTGATGAATTTACTGCCTCAATTCAAAATCTCAAAAGACCCAAGGTTTAAGAACACTTGCAGTTATATAGCGGGAGAAAAGAGAAGCATATGGCAGGTTTTCATGAGGAGTGAGAAAAGTTCACACAAGCAAATGATGGTTATGAGGATTTAAGTATACAAGCTCATCTGCTATCGTTTATTCTTTCAAGGCATCACATCCAGAGTTCAAACTTATTTCTGTCATGACTTTTTTTACAGGGTTAAAGAAGACATTTTATAATTTCCAGATTTTCCTGTCCGATTAAAACATTATATGTCGGGTTTGAATATTTAACACTGCTAAAATTTCAAATGAGGTAAGTAACCCCCTTAAATACTAGGTTTCCAACATTTTTTCTTTTATCAGCACTGAGCTGTTGCAAATATGGTGTCATGTCATTTATTTGTCATCTGCTCCATCACCATGAGGTGCAAGGAGGCATCCATCCAACCAATCAGTTGTGTACTTGTATTAAGGTGATTTTAGCAGCTTCAACCGAGATTCTGATCTCCAACATATTTTACAAAGAATTTATTTCAGGTTTTCCCTCTGATGTGCTCTGGTTGCTCTGCCTAATTCTCTGTCATTTACAGACTTTTCTGATTAACAGATAGCTTTACTCATTGCAAAAGCAGCCAATAACTGCTAGCTAGCTAACTAATAGCTGACTTTCCTTGCTACCTCTCCAAAAGCTTCTAGATGTTGCTCTATTTGAAGGAAATGGGTTTTCAGGGGACCTTAAAGAGATAAGAGCTTAAGTAGCTTGTTTCAAACAAAGGCTGAACTAAAGGCCCAGATAAAGGGCCAGAATAAGAGAAATAAGTTTTTTTTTTTTATTGTGAATCATGCAAAGCTACTCTAGTGAAGTCTAAGAATAAAAACATAGAGCTGGAAATAAGCATTATAGGTTCCCTTTAAAGGTTTGAAACCATACACAATGTGTGGCATTCAGATTTATTCAGAAGTATAAATTCCGTTGAACTATCTCAGTGATTCATCCACGAGCCCAAGTCAGCGCCATCCCAAAATCAAAGATAAACACCAAAGTCCTCCATCCAGTCGGCTGGATGTTTCTCATCCTAACAGAACCCAGACCTTCTGTGATTTATCTTCCAGTGTTATGAGGCTTTCCTGGATGAGAGGTCAGAAAGGTAAAGTATAGACAGCTCCTTTTTGTAAGAGGGATAATACTGTACATTTAATCTGGTTCTCCCAGTGGCGAAGAATCCTCAGAATGACGACTTTATGGTTTAATTAAAAAACGACTTGGTACTCATAAACCAAAACCAGAAAGGCCAAAACAAAGGATTACATATGACAGGCAAAAGTACAAAAGTGTGTTTACAATGGGACAAAGATTATTTTCCACACTTGATGTGAGTTTGATTTACTTGTTCTCCCTGTGTGCTACTCTAGCCTTTTTTGGAGAGATTTCCCACTATATCCATTAGTGACTCCATGGTGCTTTATCAGTTCTGTTTTTTATTATTTGCACTGCATTTCATGTCTCTATTAGAGAGCTGACAGTGAGTCACAAAGACTTAAACTCGAGTGCCGTTCTTGTTAAAAGCAGGGCAAATCTCCCATGGGGACACTTAGCAAAACAAATGCATTTAATTTTGTTGATTTGCAGCTACGGCCCTTCTAAAAAAAAAAATATTTTTAATTTTTGTCTTCACCACATGCCGGGAATGATCCACAACAGCTAACCTTTCCTGTATTGGATTCTCACCTTTGTGTCGCCCATGCTCTCAGACTCAGACACCTGGTAGGTGAGGTCCGTCTCCTCAAAACCCGTGGCACTCATGCGCTGGTCCATGGAGGGGTCAGAGCGTGGTGGCGAGTCAGGGGAGTTGAGGCATGTTTGGATCAGGGCTTTGCCTGTTTCACTTGTGATCATGGGTTGGAGTTTTCGGGTGGCGAAAGTGTACACGTGGCCTGTTTCACTGGCCACAAGCAGCAGAACCTGGGTTCCCGTCAGGGTGGAGAGTTCATAGGCCTAGGAAAGAGAAAGGAGACAATTCAACTATCTGACAGGAGGGTAAGCCAAGAGTCGGGCTACAATTCAAACACTAGAAAGATAGGATTCTCCAAACTGGGACTTGAATTACGTTCATCTCATTGACAAAGTAATCTCTATTGGAAAAGGAAAGTCAAAGATTCCAAAGGTGAACCTCAGGAAAAAAATAACCTTGCCAAGAAAATACTGAAATCTAAAAATACCCCTGAAGTGAACTGTGACGTATAGCACAAATGAAACTAAAATAACATGAGATAAGGCTCCAGGAATAGAGAGAGCGTGATATAGCTTAGAGACTGACTGCAGAGGGGGGATGGCTCGCATAGATAGGGGGAAGCTGTAGTAACCAAGTCTTGACAGACGATGTGAGGAATCTTTCTTCACACAGATACGTGAAACATGAGGCCACCATTACAGCCGGCTGCTTTGTCATTCATTATACAGCAGGCATATACACACACGTACATTCATACATCCCAGTGTAAAGCATTGATTCTCAAACCCTTTCTTGCATACCTCCTTTCAGACAGAGAGCCAAGTTCACAATGAATTATTTACGAAGACGGGGAGCAATTAATAAACTTTCCAAATTTCAGTTAAATTTTATTAAACTAAAGAGCAGCATGTTAGTATCAACCAACTTTTATTTTTCTTGCATGAATCATATTTATTCAACTTAATTTCACTGCATTTTATTCCCTGGTCATCCACACACTACCTGCAGTGGCTCCATGCCCCCTCCACCCCACTGCGAGGCCCTCCCCACAGTTTGAGAACCACTCATGTGAAAGAAAAAGCACGATTAGATTCAGCTCCATCCAACACGCAGACACATGATCAAACACCATACGAGGCTGCACTCACAGTGAACTCCTGAGAAAGCCTTTTTATCTAAATGAGTCATAAGTTATGTGGAGGATGCTTCTGGTACAGTGCCATTACCATCACCTTGGTGAACACAGCACAGCGGCAGCAAGCTGATAAATGTGCCATTGTAAGCTGGGGTGCAATACCCTGTCAGGCACAGCGACCAGGAGGAGACAAATCGCATTCAAATTTAGGGATTTTATTGAGCTGTTGTAAAACGATGCATTCATTCTTGTCCACTCCACCATGCTTCAACACTGTGTTCATTATGGATCATATCAGTTCAACCCTTGATATCTGAACACTTGATTAAAATGGTCACATAATTGCCTTTTGTGTTTATCAATATGATGAAAGACCACAGAAAGGCAAACGATGACCAGTTATAGTGCCCAAATGCTACACCGCTCGTTTCACCTGAGCCACCTCAATCATTCAGAGGTGTGTGTGTGTGTGTGTGTGTGTGTGTGTGTGTGTGTGTGTGCAGTGCGTGCGTTTAAAATGAAACTCTGGCTGGTTGTGTGATTCAGCCCCCTGACTGCTTATGCAGCATTGCAGAAGCAGGTAATGACAGCTCCAGTCATCCTCTTGCATTGCCATCTTCCTTGATTAGCTCTGCAGCGGCTACAGAGGGGTCTCTAACAACAGGCCGGATGTTTGGCCAACATCCAAGGCAGAAAAGGACTCATTTGTCAACCTAAGTGTGCTGGGTGGCAGCACAAACTAGACCTACACAATGCTTTAATAAGTTTCCGTGCTCTGCTGATTTACTCATAAATATTCATGACAGCAAGGTCAACTCTGGCTGTAATTGGTTCCTCTGTCACACAAAACAAACGAGTTAGGCCTATTTATCAAAGAAAGAAGGAGCAGGAGATCAACTAATGGATGTGAACATAGACATGTGTAGTTGTGTAATTCAAGACAACAAAAAAGTGGCTTTTTATGGCCTCATTTTTCGGCTTTTATTTGGTTTGTCTGCTAGTAGTTAGAACACTAGTCCCAAAGGAATCCTTGTGATTACTCAGCTACTAGTTTAAATCCCTGGAAAGTTCCTGGAATCCAATGTAATTTCTTGAAATGGCTTGTTTTGTGTGACCACTCATTCAAAACCCCTTAAATACAAATACAAAATTTAAGACAATACAGAAAAAAAAGATGCATATCTTTACATTAAGGAGCCAGTGAATGTTTGACCAATAATCTATCATCTGCATTTTTGCTCACAGATTTTCTATCAATCGGCTAAACAATTAATTGACTAATTGCTTCAGCACTAGCAGGAAAACACCAGGTGTAAATAATAACACTAATAATGGCTGCATTCCATTTCAGTGAGCCAGTTGCAGAGGCCTGGTATTATGCCCGTTGGCTCCCTTGCTTGGTTTGTTAAGACAACTAAATGGAGCCAGAATTGATGTTATTGACAACACCTGTGCTTTCCCTGCAATGACAAGGCAAAATGACTGGCATGAAGACAGCCTATTGTGCAAAGTGACAAAAGAAGCATTAATGAAAACATGTTGTTTTCTGTCCAGAAATGGAACCAAAAAAAGGGAACCGCATGTTTTAATTGAGAAATCCTGCACCACAAATTGAAGGAACCATTTGTACTGTGCATGTGTTTACATGCATTTAATTCAAAGCGCATGAGAAGAAAACAGGCCTTTTCTTCACTCACACAGCATCCCTCAGTATGAAGCTAGGCTCATCCTAGAAACCAGTTTGAGACCAGTCTACTATGAATCTTCCCACTCCACCCACTTGTCAATTTCTGTGATGGCTGACACAGTGTAGGCAACATTTTCAAAAAAAAAAATCTCCATCCGCACAGTGCGTCAAATAGTGTTCATGTTGCCAAGAGCCTACATAAAGACACCTCAGTTTCCACGACAACAGTCTGGGATATATAAAAAAGAGAAATACTGCAGAGTACACAGTACGGCCGCTTCCAAATAACACAAGGACAAAACAAAAACTCTTGCCCTACAAAAAAAAGCATGGCTTATTAGTGTTTATTTGTAGTAATAATGAAAAAAATGGCCACATCTACAACAAAACAACTGCTGTGCTTCAGATGTCTTGATGCAAAATGCCACATAGCAATGCTTTATCATGGCAGCAACTGTGTGGCTGAGTTGCAGATTTCCAGTGAATTATCGCTCGGACACTTTACTTAGCAGACTAATAGAGGAAATTCTTACTTTCATGCGGCAAGCTGTGTCATCTGTACTGTCAACTGCTTATGTACTAGATCATAACAACATGCACAGTCAGTCCCAAGCTCCTCTCTTCTGTTTGAATGCTCTTTGACTGTCCTCTGATCTGTTTCCCTGGGGTTCAGTCATCTGTTGGAAGCTACAGGCCCGCTGCTGCTCACAACCGCATGGCTGCCGCCTGCAAGCCAAGTCCTGCTTCACAGTGACAGAGGGAACAGCCTGTGCACTGAGGGCTACCGATGGGAACTCCTTCCAACAGTTCTGGGCCTGTCTGTGTGTGTCTGAAGGTGCATGGGTATGAGCCCGTGAGTGTGTCAGAGTATTTGGAAATCTTTGTGTGTGTTCATGGGTCAGGCTGTGTGTGCGTGTGTGCGTGATAGTTGGGGTGGGTATGGTCATAAATAGAATTGTCATTTGCGCAAGTCTATTTAAGGCACATTGCCTATAATGAATGTTCTGATGTCCTCACATCCAGTGAGTCAGTTTTTGCCACAATTGTTGTTGTTGTTTTTTTAAAAAAAGAATATAATATAAGAGTTTCTGCAGACAACAACTTCTGAATATAATGTAGAACAATCAATCTCACAATTTTACATTATGATTTAGGATATTATAATTGCCTTGAAGAATTTTGGTGTTATGTTTGTACTGATCATTTAAGCTGTAAACCTCAACATCATTGTTAATTCCCTAAATGAATGAATGAAAAGAACCACATCATGCATTATAATGAGGATGACACTCAAAGTTACTGTTGTTAGTTGTGATCCAGAGACGATCACCTGACTTACCTTTTTCATAATACCCGTCTTCCTCTTGCTGAACGTGGTGTAACGTCTCAACTTGTTGTCAATAAATTCCATCTTTATCTTTACGCGCCCACGTGTCTTCTTCCCCGGCTTTGCCCCTGCGACCCCTCCGGGCACCATGCCGAAACCTCCGGGAGGTACTCCCACCTCCTGCCCCGTCACAGCCGCTTCCATCTCGCGCTCCCGCTTCACCCCTCTCCTGCTGTCCCCGAGTGAACCCACTGGGTCATCATCCTCTCCGGAGTCCGAGTCGTTATCCGAGCCGCTGCACAGAGGAGTGCTCTCTCTATCCGGGTCGAACCTGGTTCCGTGAGTCAACACAACTTCGGTGTTTAACCCAACCATGTTGCCCTGGACGGCGGTTTGTAGAGTGGTCACCCCAGCCCCGTTCCCAGGTCTCGCACCTCTCGGACCCCCTGGACCATTAGCCCCCAACATCCCGACGGCGTCTCTTTCCCCGTGTCGCCCGGCAGGACCGGCGCTCTCGCTGACCCCCAGTAAAGCTTGCCCTGCTCTGATTAAAACGGGACGGATCCCGCTACCGACAAGCCCCGAACCGTGTCCTGTGGTACCCCTGCCTGAGGCTGGCCCGTTTCCTGATGCTGCCGATCCAACCCGGCTCGGTAACATTCTATTTACTGGACCGAGTCTCTAAACACCAGCCAAACAAGCTGGAGTCCTGTCGCGTTGTCTCGTAAACGACTGATAAAACGCATACACGCCTGGGTCACAAAATGTAAACAAACCAGGCGAGTTGGTGGTTTGGAGACTCCAGGAAATAACCGAGACAAACTTTCGAAAGTGATGCTGCCCCCGAGACCCTTCAACCCCGGCTCAGTTTGGTTTGCCCTCCTCCTCTATTTCCAAAACTCTGAGCACTTTCTCAAAAAGGAAAACGCAAAGAGCGCTCTGTATGTCGCTCCGCCGTGTCACATAGTCCGTATTGTAAACCAACATTGACACAAGTGTCGCAATATTAACGCCCATCAGCTCAGTTAAAATTCGCCACTAGCACAATATGCAGTTATTCACGGTTCAGAGAGGCAAGAAAGTATTTAATTTTAAAGCAGCGTTTGCGATAGCGGAGTGATATCGCAACCAAGGAACTACTTCCCTCCTTATAAAGAGATACAATGTTTCCTTATTTGGTGCTGTCTCTCCTTATTTGGTGAGTCACAGCGTCGCCTGTTGATTGGCTGAGGATTATCTTAGTAGCGCTGTTATTGGTCGGTAGAGGAGGCTCATTGGAATAAATACCAAAATGGTTGCGCTACTAACAACGTCACTGTGAACAGGCAGAGGCACCAAAATAACAAAACATTCAACTTTTTATTCCCCACAGGTTGCACTATTTCATACCACAAGCCACGTTTTCCCACAGTGTTTATGCAAGAATAGCCTATGTATTTCATGAATTGTTAAGGCGGAAGGGCTTTAAATGACTGTCAGAGGAACTACCTTTTGAGTTTAGACGTGATTTTGTGCAGTATTGTATGGATCTACATATGTGTAGGCCTATTGAGGACCTATTTTTTTTTAAACAACTGCATGTACATTCTTTTTCAAATAATGTGCATGTACATAAATATCTTAACTCTAAAAAATACCATACAGTATTCATTATTTTCACACTAGTTACTTTGAAGACAAAACCTGCGATGCATTAACTTTCTCAAAAATTGCAAGTCAGCTATTTTATGTGCTGGCAAACTGAATAAAGTCTGTTATATTTCTTTATAACTATTTTTAAAGAAACCTGCATGCAAATGCATTCAACATGTTGCTGTATCATATACTGACTTTGACACTGCACAGTTCTTACAATTTCAAAGCAGATCATTCTTGTAGCAGGAAAAGCACATGGGTTACAATTAACATGAACTATCTTTTTAACTGCCCTAGAAAACCATGACAGTGTGAAAGTGAGGAAGCATCTGCAATAACAAACAGTTTGACACTAAAGCAGCCAAATGGAAATTACAATCAATAATTGTGTTCACATGTTGTGACATGTCAAAATGTGTTCTGTGGAAATGGTCTTTAACAGGAAAATCAGTCAGAAGGTGCAGGCTTACTTATCTGACAGTGTTTGAAGTGATGCAGTCAACCACATCCATTTAGGACTCCAGGCAGGTTAAAACTAATGCCACATATCATGGTATTTGAAAATGGTTTCTCACCCAGGGTGCGATAGCAAGACAAGAGCTTTTTCTTTAAGTGTTTGGGCTGAAAATGCACTTGGGAAAAAAAGGTAAGCAATGATTTTAATGTCCTATTGGTTTGTCCAATGACTATGCAAAATTTAACAACAGACACCACATGACAAAAATACTTGCAACTTAGAAAAGAGTTTAAAGAGCTGTGATCTAAGGAGCTGTATGCCCATGACTTTGTGTGCAAAAGTTTAGCCTCTTTTTTCATCCCTCCATATAAACGCATCAGACCATAGAGCCTCTACAAGGGTACAAGGTAAGCAAACCTGTTAGTGTCAGTATCTGGCAAAGGAAACCCATAATGGAGGATGTATTTGAATATCTATGGTGAACTGCTTATGTCGTCTGTGGGCACCAATTAAATTACAACATTTTAAATGTAACATATTCATCAGCTCAAAGGGGAACTTTTTTGCTAATTCAGAATATTTTGGACTCTTACTCATTGGTTAATCCTTTCTTGTAACAATAAAAGACCCTGCTTGAGTTTTAAATTGTAAACATAATTATAAGGACAAACTATTAGACACTCTTTTATGGTCAGGTTTAAAAAGACCTTTCAGAAGATAAACAACTCCCTCTAGTGGTGAATGACGGAACTTTTAGATTACTGTATGATAAAAGGACTATGGATGCTTTTACTGCGCAGTTCAGGTGATTTTTCATGTTACAGTCCATTAAATATAAACTATAATATACCATCTATTAGATCTGAACCCTTTTCAGGCATCCCATCAGTTCTAAGACTGACTTTGTAGTTACAGGCAACTGTTATCTACACACAGTATGAAAATCAACTTGCAGAGACTTGCATGAAATACTGAATCCAACTCAGAACATTTCATCACATTTTATTTTTACTGAACACACTTGGTGGCATCGCAGCTGCAGGCAGAAGCTGTTATGAAAACCATTCAAATGGCAACATTTTGAATGATGAATGATTCTTATCACATGAACGTTGGTTTTAATACCCAGAAACACGAAAGAAACGTGTTCCAGCAGCTGAATAACTAACTTGGAGTTTCCTTGTGTGCAATAAGAAGGGAGAGTTTGTAAAACTGCCTCAGCTTGCAACTGTGCAACCTCACAAACTTGACCTAAAAAGTATTTTCAATTAAAACTTATCTCATACAAGTTTTAATGATCTGCAGTTGATTTTCAAATTATAATTGAAAAAAAGAGGAAAACAGACCTATGAACTGAATATTTTGATTCTTAAAGAAGCCTTGTTACAACACATTGGGTAAAAACACTGTGAACCTTTATTGACAGCAGCTTGTATACTTTTGTATATATCTGTGATTATTGTGATCATTTGCTGAAGCAGATTAAAAAAAGATGTCTAGGAGTGAGCACCTAGCATTCATAAAAACAAAATATTACACTAAAAACAATGTATAAAAACAAGTTCATAAACAAAGGCCATTTTATTTGATTAGATAATGTAAAAAAAAAGAGGGAAACATTTATGATAATCCTTCATTTACCAGGCACTTAAATGAGTACTGGTGACCAGCAGTCACTCTTTTGACCTTTGTATTTTTTTTTAGCATATTCAGCTGCTTAACAAACTGAATGCACATTAAGATAAACCATGGGAATGAATACATCAGAGAAGTACCTTCCTTGTATAAACATAGTTAAAAAAAGAAGCAAAAAAGCAGGACCTTCATCATAAATAAACAGGCACCTGCATGTCCTACTACACAACATAATAAAGAGGGATATTCTTTTAAGTGAAGTTAGTGCATGGCGTCTATATTATGTACACAGTGGTGTGATGGTCCACTTTGCAGCA
>JAPZDY010000003.1:6795798-6816000 GCA_029783645.1 Ctenochaetus hawaiiensis
CATTGCACAAAACAACTGGACCAGGAGGAAAACTGTGATTGGACCTCTGAAAAAGTAACGTTGCAGATTAAACACAGCGATAGGCTGCAACTGAGACGACATTGTAAAGTTAATGTGGAAAAATGGGAATTCTTACCCATTTTGTAGTGACCAATAAGCACCTCAAAGTTAACACAAGAACTGAACACACTCACAAAGAACGTACAGAGCCCACGCTGGCACAACCTCATCTATTCATTATATTCCTTGGCTATAACTTGATCTTTTTTTTCCATGTTCCTGAAGTGTTACCATAACACCGATTACTTTTTCCACACGTCTCCTCGTGGCGCAAATCAAAAGCGTAACAGACGGCAAACCTTCATGCAAACCCCGTTCCACTTCTCCTTTGAACATACAGTGAAGCACGGGAACAGTTCAGTGGCGCACACACACAGGCAGACACACACTTGAGGATGGTGGGGAGTCCTCGGTGAGCAGAGAAGGTGTCTTCTCCAGGATTATGGTGGCAGATTCAGGATACAGCTGATTGGATTTTATCTGAACAGTTTGAAATGATCAAATTTCTATCAGGTTAAAGGAGTATTTTCAAGAAGCTCACCTGGTCCACTGAAGGAACATTATTTCCCACTTTCCCTTCAATATTCTTTTTAGCTTAATGTGAAAACAACAACAACAAAGGACTTGACAGAGCAGTAAAACTACATTTCAGGGGTGTTTCCTAAACTTCTGACCAATAGTCTGTACTGATCTCTGTCAAGGAAGCACTGTATCTAACATCCATACAAAGCAGATGGAGGCCTGGTTGAGTGTGTGTGAGTGTGTGTGTGGAGGGTTTGAGGCACTGAGGGTGTGAGGCTCCATGAAACAGAGTGTCTCTGGGACACAGTGACCACAGACAGGCAGGCAGGGTCACAGTGGAACCACAGGCTGGGACTCGAAGGGGAGGGGGGGTCATCCATGCTGTGGTTAAGGCAAATGTAAACTCCTGGCACTGCTCGCAAGAAGCCATTCACACAAAGGAGAGTGTGTTTCAGCTGATATTGCAAAGATGTCTTTTCCACACACCCACAGTTTGAAATGCATTTTTTTTTAAAAAAGAGTTCTCTCCTCAACCTTCTTCCCTGAAATGTGTGAGACTTAAAATCCAGCATTCCTGTCTTTTATTTTGGGGGAAGGGAGTTAGTCAATGTTCCCCTCCGATATGGGTGCATGTTCGTCTCAGACTTTGCTGTCGGAGGGCAGCTCTCCCAGGGCTTGCACGATTTCAGTGAAAGAGGGGCGTTCTTTGAGGCTTAGCGCCCAGCAGCGGACCATGAGCTTGTGGATTTTGGAGGGACATCCGTCTGGAACAGGCAGCTTCAGCTTCCCTGTCTGCAGACCTAGAGGGGTGGAAGAGCAGCAGAGACAGGGAGGTAAGTCTGCTTTATATTTACACTCACCATCCAGGACATATATGATTAATGGGGAATGTTTTTTCTCTCTAAAGACCTTGTGTTGTCTGTGCTGAATCAGACCGTGGACTAAAACTGAGCAGTTCAAGCTTCATACTGACCTTCCAGCACCTCATCATCGCTGAGTTTGGTATATGGCATTTCCCCGTGACTAAACACTTCCCACATCAACACTCCAAAGGCCCACACATCAGACTTTGTGGAGAAGTCGTCCTCAAACACAGACTCTGATGGGAGCCAGCGCAGTGGGATCCATGCCTGTCTGTAGTGGTAGTACTCACTTCAAACACAAGAGAGATGACAAAGAGATGGAAATTACTCAAATTATTCAAATAAAAAGAGAAATCTCAGTACTTTAATCATTCCATCTGTTGCAGCAGATGATTGCAGTGTATTATAATCATTTACACCAGTTCTTTTTTCTAACAGACCTGTTGTAGACGTCTTTGCTGAGGCTGAGCGATGACACTTTCACGCGCCTCTGACTGTTGATCAGGCAGTTCCGGGCGGCTAGGTCTTTGTGAACGAAGCGGTGATTGGAGAGATGCTCCATCCCATGAGCCACCTGAGCACAGATGGAAACCTGAGGCGAAGAAGAAAAGGTCAAGGTAAAATGAATCTGACAATACATCTATGATGACAGCAGGGATTACCATGGTTTTCTAGTTCCATCACTTGTGATAGTTTGTCCTTTTGGTTTAGAAAAAAAAAGCCTACTCTGGCTGCCTGGCAACCTTGCAGTGACGCTAACACTCCAGGGAGTCATGGGCCAAGACAGTAATTGTCCAACATATAACTCTGAGCACAGACAGGACTTTTAATTGCTACCTGTCTTTGTATGGATTAAAAAAAGAACATGAACAAGTGTTAATTTGTGAGCTTGGAAAGAGTCAGGCTAGTTGGGTTTTTTCATAGTATAGTAAGACATGCTAACCTTCTACTGGCTGTGCTTTTGTATTTTAGTGGTCAGACATGAACAAGGTACTGATGTTCTTATTTAACTCTCTAGAAAACAAAAAGAAACTACTGAGTGTGCTGTCCAAGTCGTCTAAATATAACTTAAATGGATAGTTCAGTTTTTATAAAAGTCTACTTAGGAATAGTCAGTGTATCACCAGCAGTAGATGGCTGTTAGCATGTCCACAGTATGGAGAAGCAAGTAGCAGACGGCAGTAAAAATACATTTTATTCACCTAAAAGAAGGTCCACCTACAAAAATCCATATCATTTTAAGAGTATGCTATATTTTCAATATGTTCACAACTTAACCTTGTTCAGACAGCCTTTTACTTTGGCATTACATTTTCTCAACCATACAACTTACGTATTCCCATGCATGATCAAGAGTTCAACTCTGTGCTGTGAGCTGTAATATGCAGCCCACAGATCAGCAGTTTACAGCACTACAGACTGAAAGGCTCAAGAAGAGAGACAAAGAGAAAAGGGACACTTCTGTTGAAAGTGGAAATTTAAGCATGTCTTTACTGGTTTTTGGTAAGACCTTTCATTTATTTGTAGGTTCTTGGTGCTGTATTACCTGTGGCTGGGTGCAGCACTGCTCTTCAGCAAGTGTCTATCCGGCTTATTTAGCAGTGGTCTTGACCAGTTGATACATGGAGCATTGCTTATGGTTGAGAAAATGCAGAGCCAATGGAAAAGGCTAACTGAAGTCAAGGTAAAGCAGTGACAACACTTAAAACCTAGTGTACACTTAAACCAAAAAGGTTCTTTTTTTGAGGATCTGAGATGATTAAATATGTTTCTTCTGTCGCCAATCACATCAGTACACTGCTCTGCCTCTGTGTCAGCACTACTTTGTGCTTATCTGAACTGAGGGTATACAGACTTCTGTCTACTGCAGGTCATATTCTGACCATAAATCAGTACCTCAATTCAAGCCTACTTCAAAAAAACTGAACTATCCCTTAAAGGGAACATCATCCCATAAGGAATGGGGAGAGCACTATCAACAATTTCCATATGCTTAAGCTTACACAAACTTTTTTCTAATGATTTGTATGGCAGATGTTGTGCAGGATGCTGTGTGTTGTCAACCATGGTCCAACATTCAACACTTACTTTGGTCTTGGTGCTGATGGGCTGAGATTTCACTTTGTCATCTTTGCTTTTGGAAATTCGTAAGAACTGCTTAAGATCTCCCTGGAAAGAAAAGCAAAAAAGAAGGCATTATATTAGGGAAAAATTATACAATCCAATCCTTGTGAGAGAGTGCATCAATTTCTGTGTGATTACCAGGTCATAGTACTCTAGGATCATGTAGTGGGGCTCTGCCTCCCTGCACAGGCCCAGAAGGCGGACCACGTTTGGGTGGCTGAGCTTGGCGAACATTTCAGCTTCACGACGGAAGTCAAGTTGGAGCTGTTCGTCTCTGGTCTGCAGGCTCTTCACCAACACCACTGTCTCCTCCTCGCTTTCTTCGATACCCTTAGCTTTGCATAGCAACACCTCACCAAACTCCCCTTTACCTGGAGAGACATTCACACATCACAGAGCAAATGTCAGAGCAGACCAAAGAAATCAATGTGAAACATCACACTTCATTCTCATTTAAAAGAGTCATGTGAATGAGTCTACCTAATGTGGTAAGGGTTTGTAGGTTTGCTCGAGGAAAATGCAGCTTGTCATTGCTGACATGGCTGTGGCGTTTCTCGGTTGTTGCCATGGTACCCATGTTGGTGAGTGCCACCTCTTCCTGGATCTCAGCAGTGGTATGGCCATTTTGTTGGACTGCCCCTCCTGATAAAAACAACACACATCCCACAGGGTCAGAGGTCACAGACACAGACAGGGCAAATCTCAAAACATAAATAAGACGTGTAAGACTCTGAATACACAAAAAAATAAGACAGTGTCTCATTAACTTCACTGATTTTTGTAAATAAATGCTAATTCTGAGTCTAATTCCAACAACACATTTTAAATAAGTTGGACAGTAGCAACAAAAGACTTGGAAAGCTGTGGAAAGCTCCACAAACACCTATTAGGAACATTCAACAGGTATATGAGTTCACTGGTAACAGGTGAAGTGATCATGATTGGGCGTGAAAGGGGCAGCCTTGAAGTTCATAACTGAAACACAATTGTAAAAAGAATATAACCTCATGGGGCACACTTTGTAAAACATTTGTCAATAAACAGTTCATTTACCACTTATTGCATTTTGGGGGGTTTTTTTTGCATGTTTTACTAAGTGACCAAACTTTTTGTTAACCAAGTTGTAAAGTACAATTTATTCTTCATTGCCTTGTCAAAAAAAACAAAACAAACAAACAAAAAACAAAAACAAACAAACAAACCCCCAAAACTAATACTTGTTGCTCTTTTTAGCAAAATCCAAAATAAATATCAAAAATGATGGTTAACAAAAAACAAGTTTGCAAATAAATTGTGTCTCAAGGATACTAAGAAAAAACATCATCAATTTCTCTGCACCTCTATATTTTACCACATACTGACAGTGTGCAGTATGAACTGTATACCACTGCATATTTCTGTATTACTGTAGCATACTGTTTTTCCAAATCAAACCCGTCAAATGTAGAACAACAGTAACGTTGGCATGTCACCAAAACAAAATTATTTTTTCCAATAATTTAGTTCTGAGGTGTTCCAAGAACGGTTCTACTATTCTACAAATTAGCTTTGATTATTTCAGCTCCGAAATCTGTACAGTAGAACTGGTTTACAGCTACAGTCTGATCGAATTGTATGCATTTCAATCATGAAAGAGTGTAATACCTACAATAAACACAAGATGGCAGCAAATATACAAAACCTTTCAAACAACACATGAGGTTAAGGGGACATCAACCACTCACATAAACTCCAAACAGATTTCACAACAGCCTGTCCGCAAACCACAACATTCTCTCCAAACATTCATACCGTTCAGACACTCCATCTCCGGCTCCTCTCCATTCTGGCCTTTCTGCAGTCTTTTGGCGTTGCGTCTCTTTTTGCAGTAGAACATGAGTCCCAGCACTACAATGATGTACGCCACAGCCGCTCCCACTGAGAGACCGATGGTTTGGATCATCTTGTAAGGAGCCTTGTCGTCCTCCTCGTCCTGGTTATGAGGTGGTTTTTCTGTTGGACAGACAGCAATTATAGTTAAATGAAGTGCTCGAAATAACATAACATAAAAACATCACATATTGTCTGTCAGCACATTTCAATGTTTCATCATAAGTTTTAGCATTAAAAAAAAGCTATTTTAAACACTCCCAAGAGGCAATAAAAATGTTGTGACAGAGAAAATCCAAGAGGCAAATACGCAAATCACTTGTAACAAACTTAATACAGTTCTGATATGCAAATTCAACCAATTAAACAAATGTTAGAAAGCTGTCACACAACCAGTCTGTTGGTGCTATCTATCTCTTGAACCAGCCCGCATTCTAGCAGCTGAACCTTTGTAATCAAGGACACACCATCAGCAGAAGGCGTTGCATTATCCAAAATGACCTGCAAAATTTTACATGCTCATTCTTTCTGAGAAAATTCTGCTTTTTTAATTCCAACTGGGAACCCACTTTTCGTGTTTCAAACCAGATTTTATTTTTGATCAAAATGCTTTCAACAGTTTAAAATCCAGTGAACTAACCATATCAGATCCAGTTCCTTTTTAGTTGAAAAGCCACAAAAGTTACTTCTCTGGCTAAACCGCAAAATGCTACCAGAAACATCTAAATTCACACTCTGAACTGATCAGCAGAACAATCCCGCTTTTTTGGAAGGTGATGAGTTAATATTGGACGCTAGAACAAGTGTGTGGCCACAATTTTAAGCTTAGTCAACAGACAAGAAGCTTCAGAGAATGTGGAACGTTATTAGATCAAACATCTGCCCAATTCCATCACGTCGGTGACAGACGGGGCGTCACACATGTGGCCGTGGTTATTAACCTGTCGAGCTGGATGACAGGCAGAGGGTGAAAGTTTAATGAATGCCTTCATCCTTTACTTGTGGTCACAGCACATGTCCAGTGTGTGCATCTTTGTTACTCATAAAGGAAGCCTGTGCTGCCTTGTATGTGCGTTAAACTCACCCACTACATACAGCTGAGCTGCACGGTCTTTGATGCTGCAGCTGTTTCCAGCCACACATGTGTATCTGCCAGTGTCATCTGTGGTGACATCTGTAATCACCAAGGAGCCATTGCTCATCTTCTTGAACCTGGAAGAAAGAAGGAAAGGGACAGATGAAGGAGGAGGACTTGAAGTCTGGAATTCATCAAAAAATAAGAAGGACAAAGAGGGAGGCCAGAGAGAGGGGCCAGACAGGCTCCATGTCAGAGCATTTACTTTCAGATATCAAAAATTCACATTCTCCACTCTTCAGCTCTCACTCTGAAATGCATAAATGCTTTCCACAGTCCAACAAAAGAGACTGCATGAAATATGTTTTCCCAAGCTGGCATGTGAGGCTGTTATATATCTGGTGGTGCCAAAAGATTAAGGGGTAGTGAAAACTGTGTTTGATCATTTGTACAATCATCATCTCTACAACTTTTTCCTGTTCTGTTTGTGGGAAAGTTTTATGCACTAAAGTCTTACTCAAGTGCTAAGAGAAGAACTTTACCCTGCAGAGCCCACTGCTGGAAATCAAAAGATGAAAACAGAACTTATTTAGCAGTCAGACTTGGTATTAGGGGGCTGTTTTGAAAGTTTTAATAACACAGCTGTCAGAGACACAATACCAGAGCAGCACTGCACTGTGACAGAATAAAGAGGGAATGGTTTGACTTGAAGTCAGATACTGAAAGACATCACAAAGAAGACTTTGACGGGAAGCTGTTGAGTAGATGTGTGACAGAATACTAAAGTGCACATGAAGGCAACGTGACGCTGTCAGGTTTTATGGCAGAGGATGTTCACTTGTTTACTGAGAGGTTGTTGAACATCTCAATTAACAGTTTACAGAGGCAGATATCAGTTCATAAGACAGTTTTTTTAGAGAAGGTCCAAGAAACTTGTAGAGTTCTCCATCTCTTAAGAAAAAGTCTTACTCGGCATTGAGAATACACTTATGTATACAATCTTCCAGGAACAATCTAACAGCTAATCGTTTTCACAGATTTTTAAACTGTTCTGCAATCCTATTAGCTAAAGATAGAAATGAAAATAAAAATGTGTAGGAGACTGACTGGCAGCATATCAATACTGCATTTTGAGATGGATTATAGTTTTGGCATCATATATTTAGGTATAATTCCTGCCGCACTTAATGCACAGGACAAGAATTTTCTTAAAGTATTACTTGTTAACAAGGAATCACCAATGAAAGCAGAGTGTACAGTGATTGTAAAAGGAAATTTATGGTATGGCAAAACTTCCCTTTTCTAAAACTTCATACCAATACATTTTTTAAGCACAGGTCAAAAAAATGATCACATATGAATTTAGAGACTACATAGAAGGATTGTTTAATTGTCTGTCTATTGTCTACTTTTTTAACTTTTACGTAGTTATGTGAAGCACTAATACTATTTAACCTTAAATTGGTGTTTAATTTATCATCTGTAATTTGTCTGCTTGGTATTAGAGAAAATTGGACAGAAGTTTGAGTACAACAGAAATAAAGGAAATGCTTGGAATTGTGGCTTAGTATTATTCAGTGTGTGTTGGTTATGTAATACTATATCAGCAGAAGCTAAATCTATAGGGCATGCACAGAGATTAAACTGTAATCAATCCTGTTTGGAGTCTGTAATCACAAACTGTGAGCTGTTTATAAGACAGGTTAAAAAGACACTGATCTGTCTCACTTACCTCCTGTTCTTACTGATGTCCAGCGCCTTGTCTTTCACCATCCAGTGGATGTGAGGCTCAGGGTCGCCGGTGACCTGGCAGTGCAGGATGGCTGTGTGGCCTTGGTACACTGTCATGTTCTCTGGCTCCACCTTAAAGCTAATGTATACTACATGTGCACAAACACACACACACATGCTCATTAATTCAGCTGTTACACCACAACAGGGCTTTAACATTTCCTTTACAGGCTGCGCCGACTGTGGTTTAAATCCTCTAAGTACACTCTACAACCTAAATGTAATTCATTATAGGGCTATAAAAAGGCCACTGAGCACACAGTGAACGCTGCCGTATTTGCCACTTGATGAGAATGATCAATGGCTGCCTCCTTGTAAAACCGCCCTCAGATGTACTGTACTTAGACCACAAGCGCTTTAGATGTGGGACTGATGACTAATATGGTAACTTAACACATTTTTTTTACAATTCCCTGCCTCGGGGATGATGAGTTAGCATCTTACCGGCCACAGTTAAGGTCACCATGGCTCTGATCTCCCCCTGGAGGCTGTTGGAAGCGATACAGGTGTAGTTGCCAGCGTCACTGCGGGTAACTTTGATGAAGTGGAGCTGGCCGTTTCTCTGCTCTACGTGAGGCGGCAGCTCTCCTCCATCTGCAGGGGGAGACAGAGGAAAACACAGGGTGTTAGGAGGGCAGAGCCTGGTGCCTTGTGTGGAATTCAAGTGGTTAAATTGGCTCCTCCATGGCAAACGCAGATGGAGAGGGGGGATCTATGATGATAAATCTTGCATTTACTCTGTGCGTGTTTCTACAAATTCTTGTGGAAACAGCATTAGTCATCATTAGCATGAAAGGAATGAAGGGTACTACTGCATTTTGTATGAGATGTTTCCTTAAGAGTGTTAAACAGTCATCCTTTAGCTTGGTCAAGCTAGTGTGAGTTAAGGTTATGCCTAAGGCAAGCACACCTGTTTTGATCCAGCGGATGGTGGGGGTTTCTCTGCCTTTGGCTGAGCACTGGATGATGATCTCGTTATCCAGCTCCAGACACTGAGAAGGCTGGGGGGTCGGGGTGAACTTCAGCTTCTCTGAAACACAAGTCAAAACACCGCACACACATGGTGAACACGCGTGTGGTGTTGTGCAAATCGTGCAGCAGATTAAATGACACAATGTTGAAGCCAATCATGTTCAGACACATTCAGGGAAATGTGGCTACAAGCGCACATGTAGGTATATAGGCTTAGGGCTATCAATGGCTCAGATCGTATTTACAAAGAGACTGGCCAGACGAAACAGCGACCTGTCAGCCCATTTTTCGCAGCAGTCGTACAGCAGCGGAGCTACGCTGACAGGGATTTATCATGGAGATAATGTGTAAAAATGGGAGCTGGAATAAAGCTGCAGCACATGAGTCATATTTTACACCTCTGTGGGTGTCCTGCAGAGACACAACACAGACATACTCCTCCTACTTTATTAAACACACTCAAGCCCACAGGCATGATCACATTTGCTTTAAATTTTCTCGCAACACTGTGTTACTCATTATATGCTGGGTGTGACTTCACTCATTACACATTGCATTTCTGTCAGTGAGATGGAAAAAAAACTTAAAGTACACCCTCAGTAAGAGGAGCATAATCTACTATTGATCACTTTAGATATTCCCTCACAGCTTACCCAGCACAGTAACTCTAGCTTGCCCAAACAGTCGGCCGCCAGCAGTCTTGGTTTCACAGCCGTACATCTGTCCATCGTACACCTCCACATTGTTGATCCTGAGAGTGCCGTTAGGGAACAGTTTGAAACGAGAGTCCTGAAAAACCAGAAATAATTAATTCTTTGAGTGAAACTCTCTCATGTCAAAGAATGAAGCAGATATTAGGCAAGTATTGAGATAGAATGCATGTCGTCAAAAGACACTAATAACTGTGTGTGTTATTGTGTGTTGTATAACTGACCTCTGGTATGATCATGATGTTGTTGCGGATCCAGGTGACCTCAGGGTCGGGGTTGGCCTGAGCGAGACAGTGAAGGTAACCCGGTTTGCCTTCCTCTAAGTGGCTGTCCTGAGGCCTCGTCACCCACACTGGAGCAGCTGTGTGAACACAAACACGCAGCGTAAATACATTATAGTATGATACAGTATCAGTGCAGACATTTTACACTTATATACAGTATTCAGAGCAGCTCCCCAGCCACATGCCAGTCTCTTTGAAGGAATATGCAAAGTGTATATGAGTTGGCCCATTCAGTCTAAACATAGAAGCCATTAATAACTGTAGTGTATGTGGTTTGTGGTCCCAGCGTGCTTACTTTGCTCCTTACATTAAAAAACATGACTTACCGTAAGATGAAACAGAGCTTCAGCTATCTTTACTGAAAGTTAACTCTTACTGGCTTGCTTAAATTCTGCTGCAGCTTAAAACTCAACAGAGGAAAACAGTCTAATTTTTACTACTTCTGAAGTTGCTATGAGGGGAAAAATATTCAAAATCATATTATCATTCATCCTATTCTGTGCTCTGCACAGGGTGTCATTAGATCTATCTCCTACGTTTTACTCCCTTTTTTCCAACAATGAAAACTGACCACTAGATGCCTTTAAATCATTTAATCGGATTTTCCTGTTTCATGTGATTTAGTAATGCCCACCTATAGAAATGTGGAACTCACACTAGGCCTCTACAAGATCCTACACATCCCATAATGCAACTTGTTGCATTTTTCATCAGATCCCCCTGCCTCCAACATGCATCCAAATCTATGTGTCCAGTTTGTAACATGAGCTTTCTGGCACAAAGTCCTTTGACATCAGCAGGACCCCCCCTCAAACTTAATAAAACATTATACAAGTTAATATGTACAATGTTCAAAATCAGTGAAATGTCCTTTTAAAACAGCCTGCAGATGACTTACTGGCCACAGTAAAGGTGACCTCCTGGGTCCTGCGTCCTGCTTTGTTCTGGGCCACACAGGTGTATGTGCCTGAGTCCCCCTCCTCAGTGGGACTGAAGACCAGATCCAGGTTGTCCTGGTACACTCTGCCCTCTGTGGGCACCCGCTGACCTCCTCTCTCCCACCAGACCTCAGGCTCAGGTCTGCCGCGCGGGGGACGACAGGCCACCCGCTGGAGGGTGTCCGCTGTGAAAACCTTCGACATCTTGGGCACCATGTCTTCTATTTCTGTAATAGAGAGCAGGGAGAGTGAGAAAACTTTCAGTGTGAAGCAGCGATTTGAATCTTGAAATTGATTTCCATTTACATGAGGCCCCTGGTAATCATCAATCTGTCTTCAAAGCCACTGAAGCATCACTGATTTTGAATTTCATGAGCTGCCCTAAGCATGCTTAATTCCATCGCACAGTTCTGTTAACGGATTTCCTGTCTTGTTAGAAATAGTCCTCTGATCTGTAGTGCAGGCCACAGTAATTACAGAACAAAGTGCACAGTAAGCAGACTGAGTATATAGGTTGTATGGGAATTAGCCAGGGCTTGTGAGGTGGGTCATATCAAAACTGGCAGCCCCTATACACAAAGTGGAATGTGATCTGTAGTACAAAGACTCACAAGACCTCCCACCACTATGTGGTGTAGTACTGTGTGTGTCCCTAATGGAAGTCATTAATACTTTATTGGCCAACAATGCTGTGAAATCTGGTCAGTGGCTATGACCTTGAATGAGTCTAAGAACTAAATCAATTAATGAGAGCAGAAGATAACACACATTTCTCAGCAGATGAAAGAAAAGTTGAGCTGGGGAGAGTTGGGGGGGCAGCTGGATGAATGAGGTAAGCTATGATAGAGTGACTGTTTAAACTTGTCCCCTAAATACTGAATTCTACTGTGACACAATCCCCTATAATGCCTGCAGGGATTACCATCAGATTAAGTGAATTAAGGTATTTAAATGGAGCTGCGGTTCACTGGGTTAAAACTGCAGATACAGTCCAACCTTGTTAATCCAAACCCCTTGGGGAAAAGGGGCTTGTTGAGAGGAATAAAGTACCTGGGACCCTGAAATGCATAGAAATTCCAGCCCTAAGCTCCTTCAAAATATTTGACTTGCATGCACTTGCATTTCAAAATGCTGGCTGATTAGTAAGATGAGAAGATACTACAGCTTGTTTGCACTTTAAGCTCAAACAGCAGTTTAAGAAGCAGTTTAAAGGAGTTCTCTTTGGAGTCATGGTTTGACAGGAAAAGAGCAGGTGCTGTTATATGCAATATTAAAGACTTTGATGTGTCTGGGCTTGTGTATTTCATTGTTTTCCCTGTGTGTATCAGAACCCAGCCTTCATTTATAACTGCACAGTTAAACTGGTTATAGTTCTGATGTGATGTTTTTAATTTTTAAGTGGTTTAACACATTTGGCAACAGTCATGTCAATTTGTGCTGATTTTGAAAAAAAAAATCACTGGAGCACATCTAATGACATTAAACATTTCACAGCATTGTAATTACATCACTTGCTAGCCGGCTTGAATCATACTTGTATGTTGTCTATTAATAAGACCTTGTTCAACCAGGTGCTGTGGCCCTTTGGAGGAAACTTGTTGAGCTAAACAAGCCTGGCAAACAGCTGGACTGTCGGAGGAAATAATATGGAGGGGAAGCAGGAAAATGCTCTGGCACGGCGCGTGTAGTGGATACAGCTGGGCCGGATGTCAATAAAGGAATGTGATTATCACCACAGAGATCTGGCTGTAAGTGAAAGAGCCAGGAGAAGAAGGGAGAGGAGAGCAGAACGAGATGGAGGACAGGATAAATACGTAACCCAAATGCCCCCTCTCGCTCTCAGATTACAGAATCGCAGGTGTTTATCCGTCGCCACGTCAACAACTGCAAATATGTTTGTGTGTGTGTGTGTGTGTGTGTACCTGCTATGAGGAGGGAAGCCTCCAGTGTAACATGGGACCCTGTGAGGCCACGGCCAACACATTTGTAGGTTCCTGTGTTCCTGGGCTTGACCTGGGTGATTAGCAGCGTGCCGTTGGAGAGCAGGAACACACTGTGGAGGAAAAAACACATCAGACAGTTTACACTTTTGGCTTGTCTCCTTTATAATGTCCCATCATTACTGACCAACACACAGTATCACATGTTATTTGTCCATTATTGTTATTTATTTGCATTTGGAAGTGCTATGAAGAACTTGCACATGTTCTCTGCATGAGTCGAACACCCTTTCCAGATCTCACTCATACGGCATTTGAAGACAATTCTTAGCATTTGTTTTGGCTTGCTTGCAGCAACAGAGAGAGACAACAGAATGCATGCCAGAAACCTTACGCTACTTTAACATAGGCCTAAGTTTTGTGCTTGGCATGTTACCTGATTTGCTAAACCCAAGCCATCTGCTGCTCCAAATAGGTTCAAGTAAATACTGTGAAAATGTCCACAAAACACAAAGTAAAGTGACCTATATAGTGAGTTCATTTTTAAGAGTCTCAAGCTTTTTCCTGACGGCTGGCACCTGGCCGCTGGCGGGCTGAAGGGAGTATCAGTGCCAGTGATGGACGGGTAAGAAGTAATTAAAGGCTGACCTTAACCCAGCTTTGGTGATGACAGATAAGGAGCTGCACATCCCTCACAGCACAAACCGACAACTCAACAGCTCTTCACAGCTGTATGACAAAGTCGCTATAAAAGCTCATGGGAAAAGTGGATATGTAAAGTAGAGAGGAATAAGTTTAAGGTTCTGCTGGATGCATTAAGGATGCCTTGGAATTCCTGAGGAGAGTTTTCCAAAAGCAGGATTCATCAAGGACTATCTAGTTCTGCACTGGGTTCCCTCAGGAAGGCTGATTTTTCTGTGCCATCTCTTCTTTTCTTTGTTCAATAGCAAAAGGAAAATGAGCTTTGGGAGCTTGTGAGTGTTTCCACCCATGAGACAGAGAACAAGTCTGTGGAACATTACTTCTCTCACAGGAAAGAGTCTAAAATCACCACAAACACAAAATGAACAAAGACAGATTTTTTTACAAACATATTTATAGCTTCACTGGGTCCAGACAGAACTGATGTGGTTTCACATTTTGCTTAGAGGGTTGGTTTGACCCGTGGGGGCACAATCTTTTTCTGTCTGTGAAAAGAGCCTTGAGCTTGCACTGGTATGTCTTTATCTTAGTTTCACACTAACAATCTCCATCAAACATTCACACATAATCTAGAGGGGGGGTTGTCTAAACAGGTGCAAAGCAGATGATATGCCCTGCAGAGCAGCTGCATTCCTCTGACATTGTATCAGCCCAGATCGATAAACAAAAACATACAACACACTAGGCTGCCCCACAATGCAGTCTTTGAGTGTGTTTGTGTGTGTTTGTGTGTGTCTTATTCATGCTTATTACCCATTCCTCTGTAATCCTGCTGCTGAGTCATCACTGCCTTGGTGACCAAACCTGCCTCTGACAAGCTCATTACACAAGTGACTAACTGTTGATATTGGAGTCCTTCACCTCCCTCGCTCACTGAGCACAATAATCACTTCCAAATCGAAAGCCAGGCTCCCGCTCCTCATGAAGAACAGGCTGCCAACAATGTGACTTTGTATAAGCATGAGGTGCTATGAACCCTGAGGGTATACTTGGCACTTGGTGTAGAAATTGGTTATTATCTCATGCTTGTGTGTTTACGGGGGACGTGCTGGTAAGCTGATTGTAGCTTGAGGGGTTTTTCCGCTCAGTGCGGGAACACTAGAGAGCTGCAAAGTCCTTTGTGATAGGCTGGAAAGAAAGGCTGCGTTCAAGTGATGTATTGTAGACTGGAGAGAAACTTAACCGCGCTCTGCTCCAGTAATAATATTCCTTATTGTGCAATCCATCTTAAGACTGGGAGGTAACAGCACGCAGAGAGCTGAGAGCCCGGTGTAGGAGTTCCACCTCATTGGGTTCAAAGGAATACCCTAAGCTGGAGCTTATAGAACGGTAAGTGAGGAGAGGGAATGAGGTGGGGGCAGGATATGAGTGGGAGAGTGGGAGTATGAGATGTATGATGAGAAAAGAAGGAGCGAAGCAAAGGGGAGGATTTAGCTCTCAACATACCGAGACTTGTTTGCCAGCAGCTCGTTTTCGTGATACCACTCCAGCGTCGGGGCCGGCTCGGCGGTGAACTGGCAGTGAAGCGCAGCCTCCCCGTTCCTCAGCACCACCTGGTCCTCAGGAGTGACCACAGGCCGCGGAAAACTCTTATCTGTTACAGAGGTAGAAAAACATCTGCACGATTACATCTGCAGGCATCGGACCATCAAGTTCCACCTGAGTAGATGCTTGTGCATCTCAGCAATCTGCTGGGCTTTATTAAAAGCTGCCAACAGCAGCATGAGGCCGCTGAGCAAGTGGCCTTCAGGTGGCGGTGTGTGTCAACACCTCAGGAGGGGCCCAAGAGAGACTTAATGAGATCAGTGAACAGACCCTGCTTATGTATCTTGACCATCTTCTCCTCCTTTTGTGTTTTAACCTCACAGAATCACAAACAGCAGATCATCTCTCTTTACTCTGTGATTATGTACAGTCAAGCTATTCAAAAAAAAAGGGTTAGAAGGATTCAAATGGGGTCATTTACTCTGGAAACAAGAAAAATTTCCACCTGAATAATTAATGTGGTATATTATTCGGAGGGTAAGAAGTGAATAAGACTGGTCTTTTTGTATTTTAAGCACTGGAGGTTGCAAGGTTTTTGCAGTCACCCGAAAATGTTTCAACATTTTCTGTTCACATTCCATGGACCTATTCTACCCTGCCAGGCGTCCAGTGTTAGCTTTGGCTGACACCAGGCTGCTGTGACCTGTCAAAACCAGATATCAGGTAACATACAACCCTGAGGAGGAATAATTACCACAGAGATTCAGGGACTTTGTTGTATTCCAAATGCAAAACTGAAAAAGAAAGTGGAACATTAAAAAAAGTTTAATACTAGTTTAAGTGTGAGTATTGCAATCCTGAATAGCTAATGCCGCTATGGTGCCAGGAGCAGTATTAGAACAGCGGTTGATGTGAAGAAAAAGAAAGGCGTGCACTCAGAGCAGACCTGGCCCACCCAGGAAGTGGAAGGGGGGCCTCATCTAAAAGAGCTGTGACCGTGCATTGAAAACCTGTCCAAATCTGTCAGCCTTTTCCTTAAATAAAGCCTTATGGAAGAGCAGGGGGCAGCACATGGTAACTGGAAACTCAACAATTATCCATTCTTCCTCCAGCCAGGTGCTAACCTAGCGTGTCTGTCTGTATGTGTGTGTGTGCATGTGTTGCAGGTGGCTAATTAGAGTGGAGCAAGGCATCAGATTTCTTGCACAGATGTGCTGCTGTATGTACAATACGAGCTCTGTGGTGTGCTGAGGGGATAATACACCAGAGGGGCACATATACACACAGAGTGAACAACAAAAGTCATGTTAAGAGGCTGTGGAACAACAAATAATCTCCCTGTACAACTACACTGTACACCAAACTGTCTGTAAAAGCTACAGTTACACATTCAGATTTATCAGAACGACGCTGCTGCTGCTGCTGCTGCTGCTGAGGGAGCTGATGTTACTATTGGCTCAGAAGATGTTTATGATGTTTTCTGTCTGCGTGGGTGGCGGTGGAGGAAGGTGCTAACACACACTCAGGTAATCACATTAGGAGCGCCATCACTGTCTCTTCCTGCTCTCTCATCACTAATGGTCTGTATGACCCCTCCTCCTCCTCACCACACTTCCTGGCAGATGTGGGTGGAATAATTTACTGAAAGCCAAAAATATCTGATTATTAATTACAGGCAAGTTGAGTTGCAAAGGCATACTGGTTTCAAGATACACTGTTGTAAGAAAATTGCTGATTAACAAAATGTGTAAATTTTCTCATCTATGATACTGTATTTAACCCTATTATTGTTTGTAAAAAAGATACTTTCATATTAATGTCAAGTTTCAGGTCTGTGAGGACATTTTGTGAAAACACAATAAAGCATTTGTTTGAATAAAAAGCCTTTTTGTTCACACACACACACCAATTATGTTGAGAGTGAAGTTGCTGTTGCTGCAGACATGCCCGGCTGCATTCTTGGCGCAGCAGTGGTACAGGCCGTTGTCGTCTGGGCTGGCACTCTTGAAGGTGAGTGTCCTTTCTTTGTTATTGATCTGATGGCTCTTCTCTGTCAGCTTCACACCATCCTTGAACCACTGGCATGTCGGCCTGAGAGGGAGGAGAGGATTTAAGTGGATTGGCATGAGAGAGGTTTAGGACAAGAGAAGACAACAATTACAGAAGAGTTGTGTGATGATGAACACAAAAAAGAGATACAGAGGTGAGCCGAGGGGGAGAGAAAAAGAAAAGAAAAAAGAAGAACATAAGGGCATGAGAGAGGTCAACTAGGACAGAAGAACAGTTTTTCAGTACAGTCTTCAACATGATCCCTAACCCTGTGCACTCTGAACTTCAGGTGACGGGGGGAGGAGACTCACCGTGGGTGACCATCAATATGACAGCGCAATGTGACTGGCACAGAGCTCTCGATCTCCCCTTCTGAGGCGGGCTCCTTCAAAGTCACACCACCACTTTCTAACCCTGTAGAGAAGGAGAAACAGTGAGCATGAGGAGGGAGAGAGCATTGGGAAGACAGGAAGAATAACAGAGAAGAACGACAGGAGGAAAAATTGAGTTAAGTGGTCGTCCTGTTGTCTGTCCTCACATGATGCACAGCGACGCTAATGGGTGCAGCAGGGATGAGGGCAGCTTCGGGCACATCACTGTGACAGCACTGTGACTCAGGGGACAGAGCCAGAGCAGAGAGCTGCAGCATCACTGGGAAAGCTTACTTAGAATACAACTGTCCTGAGCTCACTAGAGCAAATGGGTCTTGACTGTGCTTTTTGTGGACATTTAATGGACAGCTCAATGACTCATTCTGTTAAAATGGCTTCAGTGCTGTTGGAGCAGCCCATAAAATCAGAGCATGTTTTGACCTTTGGCCAGACTAATTATAATTTTGAAAAATGCTGAAATACTTCTTCAAACGTTATCAGATGAGTCTCCATTACAGCACAATGAGAGGAGCCAAAAGCCACAACAAAGTGACATGAGGCATCCCTCATACAAGTAACATGAAACCCGATCAATGGTGTCAAAGTGACAGATTAGCAAGAAAACAAAATGAAGAAAACACATGGTTGGAAATTGATCCACAGTCATCCTCTGAATGCATCACTGTACAGTGAAAAATGAGGGGACCTGTGTGGTTTAACTGTTAGGGATTTGACCTAGTGAACTGGGATAGACATATTGACTACGTAGGAGTACAATATGTCAAAAAATCATCACAGCAGCAAAGCAGTTCTACATTCTCCTGAAAGAAGGCTAAGGTTTCAATGATTTCCGTGCAAGATTCTTTTAAATGCTAAAGGCAGACTGGGAAAGGCCTCTTTAGTGTATCCAGAAACTCTGTGTCAGCCATAAATTTGCTGTGTTTGATCTGGTAGAGACATTTCTGCAGACTGACTGCTGAGCTACCTGCACACTGAAGTTTACTGGATAAACAGAGGTCAGAAAGTGCATGCAATATATGACTTTTTCATGCACTGGTCAATTTAGAGATTTTGGCATTTACTTGTCGTCTTTCACACCAGTGAATGAAAACAACCAACAAACACAATTAGACATTATCTTAGTTCAGAGTCCTGTTACAAGTGTGTATGCAAATTTGAAAATGTTTATAATCCCCATTTGCATATCGGAATTTATTGTGATAACTATCAGTTAAAAATTTCCCCTGTATTGTCTTCCTTAAAGAGATATTTGACGTCATGCAGAGAAAAACAAACTTGTCTCTTTTGTGAGCTGTAATACAGTCTTGGCATCACTGTGCTGGAATTCCCCTTTCCCTGCTACTTTGTTTTCCCTGGGTGAGATCAGGGCTAATTGTTATTTATGTGATAATATATGAGCTGTGGTTTTATGACATGCAGAAACTGTACACCCAGCGTGGTTACAGAGCACAGGCATCCAATTCACTGAGAGGGCATGTTTGTTTGGGTTGCACTGGTTTATGCATGAGTCCATCAGGGGTTTGTGTGTGTGTGTGTGTGTGTGTGTGTGTGTGTATGTATTAGTGTACATTCCATCATGGTGAGCTCCATTCATTTAGCCTGTGGCTGAATACTGTAGCTGCATCTTTGCTGCTGTTTGGATCATCCATAAAATATGCATGGCATGAGCCTCCACCTGAGAGAGTGGTGGAGAGAGGGGGAAGCAGCGCCACTGGGAGGTCAAAGGGGGCGCTAAAGGAAGACCCGTCACAATGAATTACACAGGAACCTGGCAGTGCTCTCAACAATAACAGGGCCTCCATTCCTCTTGCTTATATCCCCATCTGTGCCAAGCAGGACTCATTAGCTTCCTCATAACACAGATGCCCGAACAACTGTGAGTGTGTGTGCACATCACACTACATGTGTGAGTTTTGTGTCTGCTAGAGATAAGTTTGTGTGTGTGTGTGTGTGTGTGTGGGTGGGGGGTGAGGTGTGAAACACAGCTGATGATGCTGTGCCCCAAAGCATGAACGCATGTGTGTACTCAAATTTCTACCAGTTCTGCAGAGGATGCTAATTGGTTGTGTTTCTCAGTCAAGGTTGTTTCAGTCAATAGCTCCAGTAGATTAATGAGGAGGAGGAGGAGATGATGAGGGCCATCCCGGCCCAGGGAACTATGGTCAGACAGACCTGTTATAAGTGCACTGGAAGCATAAGGGGGCCGACAGAACCAGGAGGAAAAACAATGAGTCACAGGGGGAGGAGAGAGTAAGAAAAAGTTTGATGCAACAACAAGTATCAACTGCGGTGTGACTGGCACTTGCAAATGAAATCAAAGAATTTGTTTCAACCTGCCTGGAGTAACAGGTGGGTGTCAACCTGTCAAGTTCAGAAACAGTGCTACTTCATAAAAACCTGTGTGTGTTTTTCTGCGGTCTCTTGCT
>JAPZDY010000003.1:6816025-6828521 GCA_029783645.1 Ctenochaetus hawaiiensis
GGATCCAACCTAGAGATTTTAACCTCTCTGTGTCTGGTATGTCTTTCATGGGAAAAACCCTCAGACACATTTTTAACATGTAATAATACTGTGCATTCCAGCAGATTGAATCTGCAGTAAGGGGGGAAACTAAATGAATAGGCAATGTGAGCAGTACGAGACACAACAGCTGAGGAGACAAATAAAGGACCGACATAATATAGGACACACTGCTTGACCTGTGTGAGCAATTAAACTTAACACACTGTCTTGTGACTGTCTAGAGTTTCCTGATGTATTTGCTCCTTCAGGACGGTAAAACTAATTCTTGGTATCCACTCATATTCAAATTGACCTGGATTTTCTGACAGACACACATTCTAACCTTTCGCACCGCTAATAACTCCATTCACAGTTCAGGTTTCTCCAGCTGTCCATTCGACAAACAGAAGGCACTCTTTCATAACCTATTAGTGGCAAATACTTCCCCGTAATCCCCTTCAGAATGCATGACTAAGAGCTGGAACAGGCCTGGCAGCTAACGCCATAATTAGGGGTGTATAATTATTATGTTGGAGGCAGAACAGGAAGCTCTATCAGCACCAGGATGATAACAGATGAATTGTGAGGATATTGTCAAGGCAGATGCTTGGACCGTCCATCCCTCACCGTGCCAAAAGGCAGCTGTACGTGTGTGTTTGTCTGTTTCACTCAATGAGCTGATTTGTTGCCATGGAGAAGAGCTCCTGCAGCAGAGAACCAGGGTGGGTTGTGTTATCCAGGGCAATGCTGGGGGTACGATTTGACAGACAGCGCCATATGGGTATGGAAAAAACTAAAACATGTGGCAGAGCAGTTTCATAGTGTAGACGTTGATAAAAAAAAAAAAAAACAGTGTCTCGCACAGTCCCAGGAAAAGCGTGACAGACTCAGCTCGCTGTTTCAGTAGAGGTGTCAGATTTTATCAGCTATGGCTGACAGAGGTCGACAGGCTAGGCTGCAAACTACAGCAACTGGAAGAGATGCTGATGCTGTGACAAGGCAGAGAGGGGAGGAAGAAAAAGGAAAAAAAAACCAGACATTCTGACTCTGGAGCAAAGTCACTCAGTAGGGAGGGAAGCGGACGGATGGAGCCTGGGTCATTAAGCATGAGGAGCTTCATATTGCCAGCTCACGAAAGAAAAGAAAAGAAATGAAAGAGCAAAGCTGTACTGATGATCAGTTAGGATGCTCTTAAATGCAACTAATGTAGGTTAAGGACACATGTAGTGGATTAAACCAAGATTGCGTGTGTGTATGGCTGTTTACTTGTGTGCAAGAGGCTGTGATTAAAAGATTAAACAGAGGAAAATATGCCTGCTTCCGTGTGTTTCTCCTCCATATTCTCCTTCTCTCTACTAGCCATGTCTCTCATTTCCAAAACACTGTCAGTCTACATCTTGTTACAGAGAGTCTAGCAAAGCGTTTCAGGACCAACAAACATGCTGACAATAATGATGCCCTGAGTCTGACAATTCTGCTGGACACGTTCCTGCCATGGAGACCTAGTGACCACACAGGACAAAAGGGATGAAGGGGGGTATAAATATCTAATGTTTAAAAAGAGAGAAAGGTTAATTACTCTGAAGAACTTTCAGCTGGCAGGATTTGCCCACCCACCATTGAGAGCAAGATAAATTAACTCTCTCTATCAGCAGAGGGTGGGAGGAGGAAGGAGGACAATCTACTCTGTTACAGTCAATGTATGGTACATAGTAAATGAACCCCCCAACCCCTCCTTACAACCCACATTTACTACTACGCACGCAAACTAGCACACACATGAGTGAACGCACATGCAGGATTAATGCCAGAGGGGGTCTTTACTTTAAAGCTGTGTGCGGCTTTATCGCCCGTTAAATGTATGTTGGGTAAATATGAGAACATCTGTCATAACACTGTCTGATCCACCTAAAATGATCCAGAGATGGACAGCTAACCTGTGCATTATGACAGAGAGACTAATGTGCTGATAAACAGATTGATGGAGCATACAGAATTCATGAAGGATGATATATTACTGTACGCTGCTCATAGGTTTGTTTCAGAAAAGTATGTGTTATGCTCTACATTTTCTTTTTTTTTCTTTTTTTATACAGAAGACAGAAATTCTGCTCAAAGTGGTCTCCTATCTGCAGTCATGCCTGAGGAGTCCACTTACTTTTATTAAACTGACAAAACTTACAAAGCCATCAATCTTACAGTTTTTCAGAAGAATGTTAATGTGTGATAACACTACATCCATTATTATCTGCTTTTAAGCCATGTATCTGCTGCTCATATCTACTACATGTAATAAATGTCTATAGCAACTGTATATCTGGAAAGGGAGACACGCTTACCCGGCATCATACCTCTGTCCCTGTCGAGGTTTTGCTAAAAGCCCTTTTCAAGCTGCCAGTTTTAAATGTGAAAGGAACAAAAAGAGCTGACAGACAATAAAAGCTTCATACTGCTGTCAGACCTGTACAGTTGATTATAATTATCATGACAAGCTACACTGTTAACAACACATGGTAATTTTTCTCAAATACTGATATAAAAATATTGAATATTGCAGCTTTAACATTATACCTTTCATTTATAGTGATCAAGATTCACATTATTTTATTCACAGACAAAACAATTTGAACTCTTTAGATATAAATGTCTAGTTGTATGAGAGCAATGCACATCTGCACTGAGCAAAAAATGTGCCATGACTCTAATAAAAACAAGTGGTCCTACACATTTCCATGTATGTGAAATAAATGAGCTAAGCAAGAAAAAAAATCTGACTTTTTAAAAATATTACACCACCTTCTTTCCAATGAAAATAAGCCTCCCTTTGCCAAAGTCTGAGAATATTAATGACCTGGCAGATAATGCAGTTTATTCTAGGTCACGATGGCAGCTCTTAAGAACTGGTGCTTCATGTCTAACTCGTTTTGTTTTTTTCTTTTTACTCTGTGGGAGTATGTCAGTTGAGCTTTATTGACACTCTAGATCATGTTTAATTGCCACGCATAAAAGCAGGTCCCTTCAGATCAGACATGGTCTGAAAAACTGATGAGCTTTAGTCTATCTGGCTAAAACTTTTAATCATTTCGAGTTGGTGCTCGACAGACCACAAATATTCACTTGAGGAGAAACTTCACAGAGCAGAGCTTAAACCTCTGCTCTTTCCCTCCTTCTGAAGCTCTCAGTATGTCTCTCAGTTTTGCTTCTAGGAGGTCTGGACACTCATCTGCTCTTGTAATCAGCCTTTTATAATCAGCCAATTAAAATGACCACGAAGAAAAACCTCTCGGCTAAAAGAGGCTAGAGAGGACAACATATTCCAGATGGAGCCATTTTTCACTCTTCTCTGCTTTTTGTTTTCTCTGCCATCAGGACAAACTCAGTGTTTGCAAAACACAAAGGCTTTTCAGTAACAACTGGTACCTGAGGGCCCTCCACAATATGTGAACGAGGCTGTTATTTATCCCAAACAGGGCTGTGCAGAATTCCCATGGCTTTCCCTGAAACTTAAGAGGGTCATTGAGGTTTGGTTATGAGGCTTAACAACAACATTAAGATACTAGTCTGGCTCCCCCTAATGGAACTAAAAGTTTAGAAAGTGAGGGAGGGAAAACTTGACGTGAATAAATAGCTTGAGTATAAATTTTAGTGTTAATGTAAACCTCAATAATTATATAGCTGGAAAGTAAATAATTCTGCTTAGTAATTTTCAGACAAAAGCTTTTTGATAGCATATGGGAAGAAAAGAGTGTTACGCAATGAGAAAAAAGCAGATACAAGCAACAAGAAACACATGCTCAGTGGCACATGTATCCCATTTCCTTTGGAGAGAGGCAGAGGAAGCACAAAGAACAAGGCAACAAGGTGGAAACATTCCTTCAGCTCATACTACCTGTCATCCTATACTGTGACTTTTGTTTTGCTTTTTTGATCCAGAAACTGAACGCAAACTCCCATTGCCATTATGAAACCCTGTCAGCTGGCAACATTCACTCTGGAGGGGTTCATATAGAATAAAGGGTGAGAATGGCTTGAAATGAGACACTTACACTTGATATTGAAGGAGGCATTGGTGGAGTGGAGCACCTCTCCCGTGACCTTGTTTTCTACGACACACTCAAAGTTCCCTGCGTCCTGCAGCCGATCCACAGCGGTGAACTTGAGGTTGCTGCCCTCCTGGTAGCGTCTGTCGTCGTTCTGTAGTACCTGGCCATTGTGGTGCCAGCTGTAACTGATATCAGCCGGATCGCTGACCTCACAACGCAGCATGGCACTGCGGCCGTGCAAGGCATCCTGGGACTTGGGTTCCTTGGTAAACTGTATGGCAACGGCCTGGATTGACAGAGCTGTAAGAGAAGAGAGAGGAGGTGGTGAATGATGGAAGATTAGAATGGGGCTGCTGTTAACATTTTACTGCTTTTTCCATTCATTAAGTGTGTGCCATAGCGACCACTTTGCCTTGCAGAGGAATGCGATGTTTAGACAATACTGGCTAGCTGTGAATTATTTTGTCGTAAAATTATCAGACCCAACACAGAGAAAATCCTTTTTCCCGTTAGTGAAACTGTGACATGAGTGGGTGATCTCAGAGTTTCTCTCTCCCTCACACACACACACACACACACACACACACACAAGTAGCTCACAGTCATGTGCCATCAGCTTGTGGTCACGTCTCTCAGACAGGACATGATGTGTTGCACACACTTAAATCTTTTATTTCCCCTCATGATGTTCTGCACAAGCTTTGTGTGAGACCATGTTTTCTGCTCTATTTAGCTTTGTCTCAGTGGAGAAAATGACAAGAGTGTGACTTAGACCATGGCTGCAAGAGCACTTCACAGTCATAATAATCGAGTGATATGCTTTAGTTTGAGGCTAGGAGATCAAAATATGTATGAGTAATTAAATAATAAGAGAAACACTGAGAAAATAAATGAAAACAGAAAAAGACACAGTGTAATTAGAAGGGTTTGTTTTGTTTGTTTTTCCAAATTCTATTTGTTCCATTTTTTTTAAAACTCTAGTTAAAAACTGTAACTCGTAAGTTCATGTCACCAACTCAGTGGTATATGGTAAAAGAGTTATGATCAGCATCTGTAAGCTCACTAATATTCAACAGATCCCTTGGACCAAGAAACATCAATGTTTTCCTTTGCAAAACTGCCGGTTTTCACACGTGCTTGCTAAGTCTCACTGTAACACAGTCACACACATACATCTACTTGATATTCACTTGTCTCCTGGCAACATAAAATATTAATTTCTATTTCAATTCACTAATGTGTCTTTGATGGCAATCTGCACTCATGATTGTTGCTAATTAGAAAACTCTTGGTGAGAGAAGGGAAGGAATCTACTCAAGCTGAACTCAGTGAACCTGTTTTAACAACCACCAAATTGAACTACTCATCAATAAACATCTCTTTAGTGTGTCAGGATAGGCCCTCATGTTTCTCAAGTAACACAATGTTATCATACCTGATGTCAGGGTTTGTTATCATAAGGAACGGTTGGAGGCTGGATGCCACGGCTGGAGTCGATTAAGCATACCTACACCTGCATAACATTGCCTCTGTGTGTGAGTATGTGGAGGTTTTTATAGTCTCTTGCTGCACTGAAGCCAAGTGAAAAGGGAATCTTTCAATAATATTAAATCAAGGAGCCTGTTGAAGATGAGCCAAGGTAATTCCTCCATCTTTGACCCTCCTCATCCCACCGCTCCTGTCCTGCTCCTGCCTGTCTATCTCTTCATCAGGCTCACCTTTGTCTTTGCTGCAGGTGGCTCGAGCTGAAAGGCAGGCAGGCAGAGAAAGACGCAGCAAGGCAGAAAAGCTGATCAAACATGACAGCTAGACAAGCTGTGGATAGGCTGGGTTAATTTGCCTTAAACGCCCCCTTACCTTAATTTTAAAAGACAGGTGGAAACCAGAGGTAAAGAGCCAAGAAAGTATCAAAAAATAAAATTGAGATGTAAAGAATAAAATACAAAAATGCCATCTATGTCACATGCGAGGTATATAAGATCAAACTGAGTCTTAGATCATCAGAATGTGCAGGAGATAAGCATTATGGATTTACTGTGCAAAGAGGAGGGTCTGGTGTGTTCTTTCACATGAAAGCCTGCAGCTAAAGTCGAGAGACGTGTGTTAACTGTACACCTCCCACTCAGATAAAACCATCACTAATCTTGTGTTAAAGAGGACAACCAATGCTTCTTCACTCAGCACTCCACCAACTACAATTAAGAGCAATAATATGAAAACAAGATTAACTTTGGTGACTACTCCTTTGTTAAGGATGCAAGGCAGAAATCACAACAAAATGTTTATCCATGATGAGATGAATCCATATACATTCCTGCTGATGCTCTGTTAAGGATTAGAACAATTAAAGTGACCCTTTAATGGCTGAACATAAACATGCTCATTCAGACATGGCTACTGCTTTTAAAGGCAATTTTTACAAATGTGCCATGAAAGCGAGCATTGTACCATGTCATTAACATGAGTAATATTTCTGCAAAAAGCACAGAGAAAACCAACTTTAAGTTTTTTATAAATCACTTTTATATGAAGACACTTAATTTTAAAGACCTAAATATTTATATGCACATTTTAATAAAGAAAACATGTCTGTTTGAACTTGGCAAAACAGCTATGAGTTGTGAGAAAAGGACTCTTTGCTCCAGTGTCATTTTAGGTCATCGTATGTTTTTAATTTGGTCTGGTCTGGCAGCCAGGTGGATCGATGGCTTCTTTGGGGATCTGATGTCTGTTTTCTGGGGAAAACGTGTATTAGAGGTCACGGCACAGAAGCTTTTCTTTCAGCTGTAAATAAACTGACTTTATAAATTTACAGGATCCACGTGAGACATCTGCTGCCACATTATTTTTTTTTTTTTTTTTCAGGCACGTTCTCTCATTTGGGATGACAATTCTCTTCTCTAGACCATACTGAATGCCATTTTTTGACATTTGACTGCTGACTGTAAGGTATTTAGAACAAAGCTTTGAATGTCACAATTTTTTTCATGTTTGCTAAAGTAAAAATAAACCCCAGAAGTTTAAAAATAAACTCTGAGTAAAAGGCTCCTGATGTTTTTCCCCACACACTGCCCATCCATCTCTAACATCCTTTCAATTTGTGCAGTAGCTTATACAAGCTAAAGTTAATTTATAATTTATATAAATATAATATCAATATCAAAGATAGGAACAAAGCTTCAAGCCTTTAGCCTCAATTTGTGTTGGACCTAAATTTTTTTCCATGCATTGATTTTTACCTCTTAACATACACTATTCTTATTTTCGTTAATGCTCTGTCTCAACATGGAACAACTGCCTTGTAGGCTGAAGCCTCAGCTAACCTACAATGATCAAAAGTCGTGTTTATACTGAATTAGTGAGTTATTTACCAAGCAAAAGTACCAAACATTAGCTTGTTTCAGCTTGTTAAATGTGAACATTCTGTCATGACAAGTGGTCTCTAACCTTTCTCCTAACAGGCAGTGAATTTGTTCCATCTGCGTAAAACTGGGATAAAAGGCAGAAGATGGGCAGGAAACACCAGTGAGCCATCCTCAGCACCCACCTCAAACAATCTATTAAGTAACGCTCCATGACAAGCACCATGCTTCCATGCCAAGCTTAGAGCTGAGTTGATGGTTTTATGTGCGATGCACGTTGTCGCATGGTGCAGGCTTGTGTGTGTGTGTTTAGATAGTGAATGAACTTCTGGGAAAAGTCCCAGCAGAGACAGCACATATAGATAAGGTGCTTTCACATACCACAAGATGACAGACAAGACAAAGAGAGAGTGTATAGTGAAGCACAGTCTGTCACATCTAAGGAAATCCGCCAAGTTTACTGTACTGTTCAAACAGGGAATGCACGGTGACCTACATCTCTCAAACACACTGCAGACCCGCACACAATGCATACAATCATACACACAAAGCCGCAGCTGCCTCACCCGATCCCCTCTACCACTGTGACACAGGCATGCCGCAACACAAACACTTCTTAAGTTGTGTCTGTCTGACCAAATCAATACAGTTAATTTAGAGCATGCTTTTTCACTGAGTCACACAAGGGCTGAAGGAAAGGGAACGCACGGCTCTGTACACTTTGACATTTCAAAGAGATAAGCGGGGCAAATGCTATCCAAACTCCCACCGAGGGCCCTTCAAAGTGAGAGTAGTTTAAAGGGAGAGTTATAGATAAAGTGGAAACAAACAGTGAGATTGTGAGACACAGAATGGGAATGTTCTTGAGACAAAAAACTCCTCAGTGCCAAGACTGAGGCAACATAAGAGGTGAATGTCTGCTGAACTAACTATAGAACAAAGAAACAGTGAAGTAGAATAAATCATTAAAGGTGCCCTGTGGAGTTTTTGACTAATAGTAGCTCTACAGAGCAGTTGTTCTAATGGGTAGCTCCTCATTATGTTCTGACGTATACCTCACAATGTTTTCAAGCTCCTCTGCTGATTTACAGTGAGTGAAAGTAACAGCAAAGAAGCAACACAATGTGTTATCAAAGGCCATATAGGAGAAGAGTAAACGCTGGCACACAGATGTAAATAATGCTGATTTGAAAAAGTTTTTCAATATTCAGCATGGCAGAGGTGTCATTAAAGAGGAAATGCATTTAATGTTGTTAGGCATTTGCATTTGTTACGGTCCTGAAAATTCAGAAAATCAATGATGTTTTCATGTTGACTATTAAACTACTTTAAAAGTCTTTTGTTTTTTTTTCAGAAAGCTTCACAACAGAAAATTATGTCTTAATACATCAAGTCTGTAGAAGACTATGCTAAGCACCATACTTGCTCTCCTGGGAGCCTCCATCTCTTCACAGACAGAGCAAAAAAACATAAAACAAAAAGAGAATCCTGCCTCTAATATCAATCAATATGCACTTGCCGGGAAAAGCTTACAACGGATACACTAATGCGCCCGTATGAGCAGCGATCATCATGAAATATTAATAGTTTTTCTGTTTTCAAAATAGTTAGGAATTTTCCTGGGTTTCAATCAAGGTGTCTGGAAAGAAGCTGGGAGAAACAAAAAGTAGGTTAAAGATGGAGGGGGAAACTGCTGAGAGGGGTAAAATATCTGCACACAGGGATTCTCCTCTTCAACTCGCTGCACTGCCGACCCCATTAAGCCTGGCTCGGCTGTCAGGGCTGTCAGGTGGAAGTCGCCTTTAAGTCGGCCTGACAGCCAAAACTCACCATAATGGGCTCATCTGCAACCCGTGCCTTCATTCTCTCTTTCTCAACTTTGTGTGCTGGCACAGGCATGCAGAGGTGGCCGAGCTGAAATATATTTCTAGACAAATTACAGTGTGTGTGACCATATCAGCGGACGAGGATGCAAGACACACAAGTAAAGTAGCAAAGAAAAAGGATGTAAGTAATTTGAACATAAAGTATGTTGCATTATCTATGGACATTAACAAAAAATCAATCTCAAGATAAGACTAACTGTAGGACGTTTATACAGACTATACAAGGGCTTATATTGTGAAGGCAAAAACTGAATGTCAAAAGCCGCAAAAAAATTTAAAAAAGTGAACTGTATTTTTTTTTATGTTGTAAGATAAGAACACAAATTCCTACAATTTCACAGCAACATGGAAGCTGTGTCTATCTTATCAGTGAGGATCCTGTCATCAGGATTGCGTGTTCCCAGCAGGCTGTTATACTCTATCTCTAAAACTGCCGCAAGGTGACGGAAACCAGGGATGACACACAGGACCGAGGCTGCGAGAGGTGAAAGAGGAAGACAACCCAACATGCACAGACACAAAGAGCAGCACCCACAAATATTTGGCACCACACACGCCTGTCGTGGAAGCTCAAATAGCCCGTATGTATGTGGTATAACAGCCTCTCAGTGGACCGTGTCAAAGCGAGACAGCTGCTCTGAAATGTTTGAGAGCGACGTGACAGCAGAACGAGGAGTCACAGGAGTCGCAGGAGTGAGTATTGCCGACAGGGCGTGAGACAGTGATAGGAGCGTTCCACACGGCTGCTATTAGATGTTTATCTCAATGACGCCTCGATGCCTCAGTGGCACAGAATTCCCAGAATTTCACATATTAAATTGCTGCAGATATCCCTTAAAATACTGTCAAACACTCTGTTAACAAATGCCCATTACACATTTTAAGGGCTGCAATCTATCCACAGCCATCTCTGTCTTCTCTGCCATCATTAATAAAGATATCACTATTATCCATGATCACTCTATTTTCATTACCCGCCCTCTCTCCCCAGCCACAAAATCTACATGACTCAATTAAGAGTAAGAGAAGAAAGACTCCAGATCACATCGGCCTTCTTTGCTCAAACTGCACACACTGACAACAGTTGCAACAGTGCGACTTCAAAAGAATACCAATAGGAAATGGCACAGACATGATCAGAGCTGCTCTAATGAGATCAATTATTAACAACTCTAAGAGTTCACATGAGATCTGAAGGAGAGCTTAAAATGATTTGGAAGCAGAATGAAACATCTTATTTAGTTAATGGCATCTGGAGGTCAGATAAGAGCCTTCACGACGAGCAAAGACTGGAAAAACACAGCATTAATTTTTTAGCATGCAAAGGATGGATAGAGAGGGGACACTGATGCAAAGTACTCTCTCTATTTGGTCTCTAAGCCTCTATTTTAGCATCTACTTTGCCGTGGTCACAGAGTTGACCATGCAGAATACATAAGTCTACTGCCCTATGGCCACTCTTTTTAATAAAAAGTTAAGATTTCACATCAGAGTGGATTTTCCTCTTCATCCTCAGGGTTAGGAAATTAGGTCATCTTAACACTGCTCCATTAAACAAGCCAGGCAAGCCAGCAGTGGACAGAAAAAAATGTAGATCATATTTTTATTTCCAGCATATGCAGATTCCTAACTAGAATTTTAATTGGAATGCCAAGCTAATAAGATCAGCACTTCTAAAAGACTGGATATTAAAAAGAATGAAGATGGGAGCGTAAGGAGAAAAGACAATAAGATGCACAGGATGTTACAGTAGACATCCACCAATGTTGTAAATTTTTTTTTTAATCCACTTTGGGTATCTGCCTTCATTATTACCTGAAATGTGTTACTTAAAAGTTTCAAGTAATAAGGCTGTAAAAATACCTTATCCTGTCCATTAATGTAAAGTAAAGAAATATTTCCAAATTAAGTCTATATTCTGTTTTGTTTAAATATTAATTCAGGGCTCTAGACTAACCCTTTCCACTGTAGCTGGATGGTCTCCACACAAAATTTTGGTGCAGTTAAATTGGCATGCATTAGCATGCAATTAAGTATTTATCAGAGTTAAGTTATCAATGGAGTAAGTAAATATTAACAGTTAAGAGAAAAAAATATAAATTTGTTTTCTATCTCAACTATATTACTGATAAATGTCTTTTTAAAAAGAAATATTAATACATAAAATTTACAGAAAGAACAATGGGCTGCTTAATATAAAGTGATAAAGTCACAAAGTTAAAAAATGTATTTAGAGAGAGTGACTTTTTGAAAGGGGTGGAGCATCTCTTAAACAGATAATATGAAGCCATCAATTTCTAAAAAAAATTTACACTCAGAGCCAAAAAGGTAGTGTTTTTCCCTTTCCTACTGGGATACAGGCAGCCAAATACTTTCAAAGGTTATAGAACATTTCATCATGTCTTGATAATATCTATGAGGCAATTGTGTGCATGAGTGTCATGTTGGCATTTTCAGAAAGATGCCGATAGCCATCTGTCATGGTGTCTTTTTAAAGTTGAAATAAAAGCCTTTGATGAAAAACTGTGATAGTCTTTTTTCTCAGTTGTGTTTGTGGACCAGGCTGTCAGGAAGATAAATTGGAGTGGGAATGAAGGGCAAAGTCATGGGAAGCTCCGAGGCCCACTGACAGAGCTGTCATTACCTGTCAACAAATTACCAGGTGTGTGCATGTATGTGAGTGCACACGCACCACAGTTTTCCAGTGACTGAGCTTCCTCCCCTGGCTGCCTCCTTGAAAAGTGGTTTGCAGAAAATCTTCCTTAAAAATTGACAGCATTTATAGTCTCATAAAAATGTGGAAAAAAAAAAACAAAAGAGCATAAAACAGGTAAATCTGTAGCAAAACTGCTTTCCGATTCATTAAGTTTAAATTTAATCTGCAACTAAATATATAAGTAAAGACACCGTGTAAATGAGTATCGTTTGTATGCGACTGTCTTAGAGAAAATATACCAACCCAACACAATGTGGCAGCGTTTGGATTTTATGGGTTTTACAATACCAAAAAAAGCTATAAAACCTAAATCTCTCATTTATAAACAAAAAACTGTTAACAGGCCAGGAGAAGCTAACCTTAGACACTGATGTCAAATTGAGTTTATTTTGCCTGAAGTTCACTTTCATGCCTCAGTGGTCTCTTGGCCAGTTTTTTTAACAATGCTGTGTGTCAGCAGTAGTTTGT
>JAPZDY010000003.1:6832725-6894687 GCA_029783645.1 Ctenochaetus hawaiiensis
TAAAAAAAAAAAAAAAAAAAAAAAAAAAAAGAAAAGAAAAAAAGAGTCTGCTCGAGTCATTACTCAGTCACTATCTCACAGTGAGGAGGACAGGAGATCGTGTAGGAGATAAACCCATCCCCTTGAGTATTACCGAATCATTCTGGGTCAATCCAATAACATGCTTCTGCTGCAGCATCCAACTGCTAACATACTTAAACAGGATAATTAGAACAGAGGTTTGAAATTAGAGTCCTTTGCCTGGGCAGTATCAATTTGATAATCTGATGAGAAGACGACAAGACGGAATACTTAATGATGAATGCATGGATGTATGGATGGAAGAATGGGTGGATCAACATGTTCATTTTTAAGAGTCAAATTCTTAAAGTCACTCAATGGGGCTCCAGAGAGCAATAAGGACTCCATTAAACCCACTCATTCTGTCTTGCTGTCTCTCTCCATCACACTGTAACATTCATCCATCTGCCATTGGCCGTCAAAAGTGTATTTTTAAAAGCTTCCTGAATCCCTTTAGTAAAGCAATCTGCAATATCCTCATCTAAGCAACAGTGAGACAGTGGTAGAGCTTTCTGTTCCAGTGAATGCAGCCTGAGGCCATGCCCCTGACTGCAGCTAACAAAAGAAACAAAAAGCCCCCACTAGATATCTGACCTATACGCTCATGAAAGCTAAGAAAAAAGGCAATGTGTGTTTAAACCTTCCTGGTTTCATTTAGAAAAATGAATTAAAGACATGGGTGGCCTTCTGGCCTCTATATTGGTAGCTCTCCCTCCTGTCTTTCCACATCCAAACACACACAGATGTTGATGCTGGCAGGAGGGAATCAAACAAACCTGGCAGCCAGGTTGTTTCCACAACAGCTCCAGGACGCCTGTGTGGTGTGGGCTTCCTGCAGAGCTTGGCTGGCACTGCAAAGTGAGTTCAGCGTAGTCACCACAGTTTAATTAGCCACAACCTTTCAGGACAGACGTCTACTGTAAATGCAGTCACTGGAGTCTCTCCTGCTGTAAGAAAGATCCCTCTGACTGTGGCCCTCATCCACTGACTCTTAACACCAGAAAGAGCTTTTTGGTGAGAGAGCTCCAATACTGCACACATGTAATGTTCAGATGAGCAAAGATAGCTTTGCTTTATTTCCTTGAGGGATTACTGGATGAGTGACCATTCAATGCTTTTCAGATTTATGCACTTCTGATTTTTGCACTGATTTAAACTTCTCAAAATGCTTCAGGCTGTACCATCCAGTGACTGAATAGCAAAATCGGCACCAACAAAAAGTACAGGGCATCCACTCATTGGATTAGAGCTCTTAATACTTCTTTACACTTATTGTCCTGGGGATTATAACTTAATCCACAACAAGAAACATTTACACCCAACTATGTCAACAAATTGTCTAAAATCAACAAAAAAATTTAATGTAAATTAACTTTATCCAAAACAAAATAAATAAATATGGAGATTTTCTTGTTTTTTTTGTATAATGCTACATAATTTAATGCTTCATATTTTAAACATAGACTCCAGATTAAATACACTGTATTAACAGTAATTCATTAAATAAAATGCAATGCTAAAGCAGCTCCAAACAAACACACCCTGGCTTCAGTCTTCCCGATAAAAAAAGCAAACACCAGTGAGAAAAAAAGACACATGAGGAACTAATTGTACACCTAATGAAAATGTGTATCCCCTTAATAAGATCTGACATCAAAAGTGTCCTATTAAAAGAGATAAAGAGCTAGTGAGTGTGTTGTTCCAAAGCTGTTCCTGATGATTTTCATGCATCTGTAACCCAAATGATTATAATTAGGCTGTATTATCTTTTAATTAAGGCAGGCACTCTGTGTCATCATGTATGAAAGCCGGCAGGTGGACCAAGAGCAAGGAAAGGGGAGATGAAAAAAAAACAATTTCTGTACTTCCCTGCATTTTGGTTTACTAAACCCTGTTCACATCTGGTATCCTTTATAAATATACTCCTTTTTTAACTATGAGACTCAGATGAGACTGCAGTTAAACTTGGCATCAAAATCTGTAACGAATGACCATCTGTTTAACTTAATTTATTTTATAAGGTAAAGTACTAATAAAAACCGCTCTGTCTTTTACTACAAGTATGGAGCGCAAAACATCTTAGGGAGGTTTTTTATGCCCTTCAAATAATTAAATGATACTGTCAGCTTTTCAGATGTCACTCTAGAGGCGCGGTCAAAATATTCCAAATGTGTATTTAGAGTAGTATTAAGTATTTAAGTGCCAAGGGTTAACTTGATCCATGTGATTGTCCAACATCAATAAAAGTTCTTATGGACAGACAACTGTATTGATATAAGAATACCTGTAAAGAGAAACAATGCATGCGTGTATGCATTACTGTGTGTATCTTTTTATGCAGTAAGTGTTTGAAAAAAAACATCAAGAGACATTTCTCTTTGGGGTTTAAGTGCATCTATTCTCAGTTGGTATTTACATTGCCAGATAGTGTAGCATATCAAAGGGACATTGCAGCTCAAGTGCCACTTTCAAATCTCATGTGATGACTTTGTGTGTGCCGTGGGGGGTTCATGACATTTGCAGCGTCTCTGATTATTTGAATAACAGAGGAGTGGGCAGGATGTGGCAGACCCCCAGTGAGGCTCAGCATTTAGCTTTGGAAGCAGTGTTTGTATTAGCATAAAGAGCTTCTGTATCTACTTGAAACCTCAGTGCTGAAGGGGGGCGAGGGTGGAAAAAAGAAATCACCAACAAATGTCTAAAGTCTGGTTTTATACTGCCAGGCCTGTCGAATGAATATCTGATTTATTGGTTTCTCTTATATTTCTCTTGTATTTCATACAGCCGTAAATCATTTACAGACTATCAGGTGGCTGTTGGCTGTAATGCAGGAATACATACTGATGAAGGATAACTAAGTGATGCAAGAACTGAGCAGAGGAATTAGAAATCAAAGTAAAAGATAAAAACCATGTCTTATCTCTAAAACAAACAGATCTCGCCTCATTTCCATCATAATAACAGCCTGAAAGCCTTAAAAAAATTATCCCACTTTCGAAAACAAAGAGAGGACTGCCAAACATTTTTTTTTTGTGAATTTTACAATTACACAACCTTGCAGCTTTATTCAAGCACTGTGACGCTCAGCAACCATTATTACAAACGATCACACAACTACTTACTGGCTGTGTTACTTGGCAACACACAGTACTTGTCGTGTTTCCACCCACTCAGGTTGAGCTGAACATGGTCAAGGTGATTATGTTGTTTCTATGAACAATTCAACAGCTCAGCGCTCTCTCATTTCACACCTGCATGTTGAAAAAAAAACTCTTTTTGTTCTGCAAGCACAAAGAAATAAGACAGCACAGGCTGTATCAACTAAACCCAGACTGCTGTACGCTCACCATCTCATATATAGTGTAGATTAAGGGTCACTGGACAGGAAATGAAATGTTTGGTTTCTCCACGTTGAGGCTGTGTCGAGTGTTTGTCCAGGTACTGCACCTGCTGATAGGCATCTAGACACTAACATGGAGCAAGCGAGGATCTGAGATAGGACAGGAAGACTGACTTCCTCTGGGATAAGTGTGACCGATAAAGGCTAAGAACAAGAGGTTTAAGACCACCACTAGAACAGCGCACGACCTTTCTGTGCAAACAGCTTAAAGGCTCCAAGCAATCAGCAGGCTTTCACCTTCACGTACGGCATAACACTAATAACAACATGAAGAATCTCAAGTCTTATGCGAAAATAGGCAGGTCTCTGTCTGTCTGTCTGCTGTACCAGTGCTTCATGCAAAAATGTCCTGATTGCAATTTATCCTGACTCCATAGCATTCTTTCCACTCTGCCGGTCCAGGATTCTAACTCTGACAGTGTGGGTCGAGATGGAGGGAGGACTCCATTTATCTTTCAACTCAAACTCCAAGAAGAGAATACCCTTTAGAGCAAAACTGCAGCTGGGATCCATCATCCATCTCTACATCTGTTCTACAAATGTCCAAATTGAATGTGTGTACTGACTTTGAAATGGGGGAACTAAGACATGGAAAAAGGGAGGTAAAGCCTAAGATTGATATAGAGAAAGAAAGAGAGAAAAAGAGAGAAAAAAAGTGGACATCATGTTTGATGTGTTCTGATATTTCTGTTTATTTTGCCTTTGAGTATCCCAGGGATCAAAAGGACAGCATGCTCTCATCTGGATGGTCTGTTTCTGCTCAGGGCTCTGGTCTAATGAGGATGCCAGTGTATGAAGTTACAGACCGCGGCTAGACCAGCAGTGATCCTGACCAGCCAGCTCAAGCCTCCTCCCCCCTCTTCGCTCCAGGCTTAGTGGAGAATCATGGTTCCTTTTCAGAATGGTCATTGATCTGAAGAAAAATAACTCGGTTCACTTGGTTTAAGATGTTACAACAGTGCTTTTTCCTTGATTTGGCAGGCTTGAAATAACCCATTTAAATCTCATTCTTTGCCAGGAGTTGATTTTTCATCAAAACAAAATTATGACTGGTGTGCTAACCAAATGCCAAATTAATTTAGAACACACAAGGGTTATTTCTTTGTTAACATATTACCAGTTGAAGAAAAAATGAAGGCTGGTGCAGTGCTCACTGGGACCACATATAAATCATTTTAAGTAAACTTTGCATAGAACAGTGAGTGCAAAACAGCAGTTTAACTGAATACTCTCTGGTCCAGCTGCAAAGGCACACATGATGTTCACTACTGAGCCTGTTTGCAACTGGTCTTTACCTTATTTTGAAGATAACATTGATGGGAGACAGGTGAAGTGCACTTAAGTGATCTCTCATCTGTTCTGCTACGTGTGTGTAGAGGGGTTCAATCTCAGTGAAATATGAGGACAGAGGATACGACTGATCATTTGAAATTTTAGCAGCAATGCTCATAATGTGACAATTACTGCACAATTGGTGGACTATTTGTAGTTTAGGGAGTTGTTCAGTGCAGGTAGGGCATGCACTGACATGCACTCACAGTAGAATGAAAAAAAAACCTGTATGAATATTAAGAAGATGCTGACCCAAAAGATGACAACACAGGCAGTTTGTGCACACCAAGAAAACAGGAAACTAAAGCAAAGTGTCAGAAAGAGATATTATTTAAACACAACACATTTTCTCTAAAAGCTTGTTTCATTAAAATACAATGAGAAATTTCAGCAGAAATTTCAGACAGAATTCAGACAGGAATACTTTTGCCTCTGACAAGAACATGTAATTAAAAGAAAAGGATGTGGAGGGCTGTCATTCTTAGTAAACAATATGGCTGACAAGAAAAAAATTAAAGCAGGTTTTTGTTTTTCAAGCTGATGAAGTGTTTGATAGAAAAAAAATAATTTTTTGATGTATGTTTCTGGTTCTTTTTCTTTCTTTCTTACATGATCTCTCTGCAGCACAGCAGAATGAGGAAAGTAATTCAAAAGACAGATGATGAACCCAGCTGTGTCTCTCAGTTGATCACACACTTTGCAACAGTTTGCTCTACTGTGTTTCTCACAGTACTACGATAAGGAGAGTATGCAGGGAAACAGTGATATGTATTCCTCTCCTGTAATGAGATCATGGTTATGATATTATAATTTAAAGTATATATAAAATTACTGAATAAAACTCATTTTAAAATAAACCCCCAGGTTCTACTTTAGGGCTCTCAAACCTTTTATAAGCATTTAGCAGTCCATATGCTTTTTGATGCCAAGAAAAGGCATAATAGGCTGCTTTTTAATACAGTTACAGAGAAGATCTGCCCAGTTATGTAGAAATCTACTTGTTTTTTTGGACCATAGAGTCGCTTTACTAAACAAGAGCATATCATGACATGAGGGAATACTTGTAGTTTTATGTCTCTGAAAAGACATGCTCACTCTCTCTGCTCACATAATGGAGCGATGCTTTCTCCTCTTCAGTACAGGAAGCATTTCTCTTTATATCCCTTCCTGAACTGTAAGGAGAGCTTGCTCTGGCTAATGGTCTACGTGGTATAAAGAATTTGCAAATTGGAAATCAACAGAAAAAAATAACCCAAAATACACCATGAAACTGTAGATTTAGACCTTAAAAAACTTAAAAATCTTCCATTTGTTAAGCCAATGGAGGTAAAACATTTGACATTTTTTATCCATTTAAAACTCACAAGAGCAAAATAAAAAAGGATCATTAAGGCAAGCTGTTAATTAGTGAGAGAGGAACAGTCCATTTTAAGTAAAATTTAGTAAGTCCTTGCTTTCAAATTAATTCAAACTCTTGACATTTTAAAAAGCTATTTTCCTACCATTTAAGGAATGTTGGCTTTAAGAGTTGTTCAATCTTCAGTCAGCACACACAGAAACACACACACATCACAAAAACAGACTGATTTCCTCTCCTCTTAAATGTAAACAGCATTGGAAACCAGTGAGCCCTGACTGGCACAATGGCCTCCCTCTAAGTGTACTGTCACTCACACTCTGGGGAAAGACACCTCACTGCAGGAGGTGGCGCGACCCCCTGAGACTTAACGAAATGACACCTTCACACAGACACACACACACAGAATCACAGACGCACAATTATACGCTCTAAGGCCACTAATTGGCTTGCTTGGCTGTGTGTGAATACTAACTGGGTACGAAGCCGCAGCTGTTGTTATAGGCAGTTCTCTCAAAGGTAAGGAGGGGTGGAAGGGAAGAGGAAGAGGAAGAGAGAGTCTGTGTGAGTGTGCATGCGTGTGCGTGTGTGTGTGTGTGTGTGTGTGTGTGTGTGTGTGTGTCTGTGCGTGTGTTTGGAATAAAGAATCTGGTCTCACGCTGTGTCGTCCCCCCTGCTGACAGCCAATTACCTGTGTGTGAAGCTGGAGCCCTCCCTGTCTTTCTGTCAGAGCCTGTCGTGTCTTTAAAAACCATTGGACAATGCTGTTTCCTGTCTGAGTCCCCCCCCCCCCAGCTTGAAAGACCAGAGTATGGCTGCCATCCCATAATCGTTGCCATCTTTACCCACCACACAGGCCACATTAGTCCTTTTCTGGTGCCCATTTACATACTCTTATTCTATCTGCCTTGAAGTCGCTTAACATTTCCCTTTACAGTGAAGACACAGGCCGCACTGTATAGAGCTATATAGGCTGTGCTGGGCGACATGCCCAGATATTAATGGAAGCCTGTGTATATTCCGACCTGTTTCAACATTGGCAAAGGCCCTTTAATACAGTTCTGATGTCATGGAAGTGAAGAAGTAGTCTGTCAGTGACAGGCAGACACTTAATACATAACACATGATTGCAAGCTAGAGTTTGTCTGCCAGCTAGTACTTGACTTATCTTTACCACACTATTACCACTTCATTATCATAACTTGTTTTGTATAATGCATTCCAAAAAATAATCCCGGAACTAGTCCTACCTTTATGAAGGCTAGGATTTCTACATGAGATCAGTATTTTAGCTGCACTCACTCAATCATTACAAGACACTATATTAAAAAGGGACCTTCTATTTTTATGTTAGAAAATCAAAGACAAAAACAATAATGCTCATGTTTTAAGTTAAAATGATACTATGTAGCTCCTACAAAGCTTATTAGTGGAGCTGTTAATTGTTAAATCATTTTGCAAAAACTTAAGTGAAAAGACAATGTGTCAGCCTTCTAAAACAAGTCTAGCAATAGGATTAAATTTATATTAATATTTCCGAAAGCTTCAAATCGAATCATCAAACCCGTCATTCCTGCTACATTTAGACTTTAAATTGCACATGAAATAAGTTGCCTCTTGTGTCTGTACTGCTCTGTTTTTCACTGACTAATGACTTTTCTGTTACTGTGCTATCTTTTCAGTCGACACTCTTTTGTGTCATTAGCTCATCAGTAACTTGCAAAAGTGTGTCTGTCAGCTTTTGTCCCAGTGTTGTTGTATGTTGTGTTTTCCTGTCTACTTCAACAGTTAATTCAGCAAAAAATCAAATTTCCCTTGACAGACTTCATCGCTGGTAGAAAGTGAAGTTACTGTAAGGACATCACCTAAAAACACAGTTTGGTACTCAGTTTTTAGTCTTTTTATCACCATTAGCGGATTTTTCCACATAGTCTATAAATAACAGAAGAGCAGCAGCACACGAGAACTCCTGTTTCAATCTGAGATGTAATGCAAAGTAAAACTGTAGATGCTTTTAAGTTGTTTATATTACAACTAAGTCAGCACTTCTCTTTGACAGCATTAGTGTCCTTCTGATCAATGGTTTGCTTAGGAGGATAAGCAGCTAGGTGATATTAAAGCTAGTAGTCTCACTCTGAAGCAATAAACTGGACATTTCCCATGACCTGAAAGTGAATGTGTCTGGGTTGCAGAAAGAGTAGCATAAGGAAATTTATTTAAGCTTACCTTTGATGGAATGGTAGTCACACCCAGGCAGACATAAGGAGAGAAAGAGAAGGAGAATGTTAGCTTTGGGGTCAACATCAGTGCAAAAAAAATGACAGTTTCTTACAGCATTTCCTCAGTCTGTTTTTTTGTTTTCAATGTTTTATGTTTGTTTCTTTGGCAACATGGACATTTGTATCTTTGAAAGGAGTTTCTTTAGGGTTCTTACAATTTTTCCCTGCAGTGATCGTGATATGCCTACTGGCACCTCAACCCCTGTGCATGTGAATGGAGTGCAGGATGAGATAAATCAATCCAGCTGTAAACATGAAGCTATCTATTCAGCCCTCATACATTTTCCCAAAACTGTATGGCCATGATGGATTTACAGTTCATCATCACCGGCGGTATAAATCCTAGCCAGCAACAGCCAGAGTAGTCTCCTGGGCCAAAACAAAGGGCTTCTGGGTAATGTTTTCATCCAGGGAAGAGAGGTTCAGGTCAACACATCTTCTTCTCTCGCTTTCTCTTTGCCTCAAAAGAACAATCTATGAAAAGGTGCACCAACTACATTTTCTAAAAGCCCCCATGAGCAGCGTAACATAAATCTATTTTTTTCCCTTCACTGATTCCTGGTCCTCGTTTTTCTTCCAGCTGTTTCGGGCTCAGCTTGGCTCAATCTGAACGCCACAGGAGGGAAGAGAGAAAAGAAGAAAAGCTAAATAACAGATAGTACATCAAGAAATGGGAGTGAATTAGATTTTTTTCATTTTGCAACATCTTAAACACTAGACCTTTGCCTCCATGGGAGACCTCTTGCCCTTCTGCTCACCCCCTGAACCTTCCTGACATGCTCAGAACACATTGCTTTATTGCCTGTAAAATAGACACACTGGCCTATTTATAAGAGGATTAAGTAAAGAAAGACAGACAGCAGGAGGGTGTTCTGTCTCTGCCAGCACTCCCAGCCTGAGGGGGAGGACCCATTACAAGCACAATACAGCACATACATGTAGCCTGACGTGATCTGCTGCTTAACACAGAGCCCATCCAAGGTGAATTTTTCCAGAACACTGTGTTTTTAGGGGCATGTGTTTTCTCTGTGACTGACGCAAATGAAAATGCACTAAGTAATACAGCGCTGATGTTAGCTTGTGGGTGTCAGACATGGTTAGGACATTGGGACAGGCTGCGTTCAGACACATGCAAAAAGTAGATACCAGGACTTGGTAATAAGGATAACTTGATTGCCTGGCATAGGTAAAACGGCATGTCAGGCTAGTAAGTACAAAGTAAATCTAGTGAAATAGTAATTAAGTGAATCTAAACTCACTTGCCTGATTAAGCACACTGTAAAAATGAGCCCCAATTTATCTTGGAGTTGATGATCAAAGTACCTAAAGGTTTAGTTAGCCTACCTCCTGCTGGACCTGGGGACTGAAATGATATGCAGCCAAGCACCTGAAAGTTACTAAGTTAATAGACTGCAAATCCCCCTGCCGTTACCTTTAAAAAGACAAAAATCCACATGAAATTCTATTTAACATGCCAGAGTTAACTAGCATCAGCTTGACCCATCTGAGCCCCACCTCCTTCAGCTTATGTATGAACATTCTCAAAAGAGGGATATCCAATAAATCTTAGACAGCCTTTAAAAGGTGTAAAGGAAACCCTTGCTGTTAAGCATCATCCTCAACTGTCTCTCCCCCAAGTGAGTATCAGTAGCACAAAGAGCAGCTTCGCCCCCCTTCACGTCAGTAGTGGCCGCTGCCTCCAGACCTAGTGATTTAATGATTTTTCTCAGGCTTCAGAGGTTGGGCGAGTTTTTTGTAACAGATCCCTCCCTTGACTTTAAATTGTCTGTTGCTACCAAAAAGATCTCTTTCCTGATGGAAAAACAGTGATGCTTTACCAGCTAATGCCAAACAATGACAGATTGTGTTACACAGTCAAAACAGGAGTATCTGCATGTCTAATTTCAGCCCCCGTCCCCACCCCTCTCAGGCGTCCAGTAACAGTTTGGTCTATCTTTCCATCTGGCCTAAACCCAGAAGCCGGGCTATAGGGCTAATACAGCCTTGGTCCAGTTCTCAGGTGTCAGCCCTATTGAACTGAAGCTGGGAGGGAGGGAGAACTGTAATGAGTAAAACCCCCCTTTTCAAACTCTGAAACTCACACAGGACCAGAGGGGCAGCAGGAAGGAGAGCAAAAACACTAGGCTTGGGATCATTCATTCCTTGTTAACTTCGACACACAGGCTGTTTGTTTCCACTCTCCATTTCAGTACAATGTATTGATCCACGACTCTGTACAGCTCACAGTCTGTCTAAGGAAGGACCCAGACATGCCCTTGTAATGGGCTGATAGGCTTACACAAGGAGGGGATGCATGCTGCATTACAAAGAAATGGGGAAAATGATCCTTTGGATTTAGGTGAAGCCTTGCAGGTCATCAACTGCCAAATAAATGTATCATGTAATTACACTGTGCTGGTACAAATGAGAGCTTATAAATCAATATACCATTTGTATTGGACCTTCATTTATTAGGTAGGTGGGGGTTTGTAAATAAATAATGAAAGGTAGGGTTGGACAATTTGAGGCACCCAGAGCATCCTTCATGTAACTGCTGTCCAGACAGCATCTTCCAACAGGCGTTTCCATGGTAACTATGGCAGGACAGCAATCCTCCTGGGAGAAGGAGCCCCACCAGTGGTCAAAGGTCAATTAAGGGTAATTTATTTTTGCTGAGAGAAGCAATGATCCTCCTTTCTTGAAGCAGTGTATGCTTTTCTTGAAAGGCAGGAGAATTACTGTTCATCCACTAGTGACAGGTCCCTTCTTGCTTTACACTGACTTCAAAAAAATTGGCCTTAGTGAGTACTTGCTGAGTTTTTGTAATAGGTATGTTCATCTCGATTTTCCCTTTTTTATCACAAAGCAATATCAATAATATTGTTTCACTGCAGTACCAACTCTTTGTTTAACCAGAGCAAAAGGGGGCAGTTTTCTTATGTCTGCTGTGTCTTTTCAGACACAGCAATCCTTCTTTACTTTCTTTGACAACAGAACTGCAAGGACAATCTAACTTCAACCTAACATTTGGTGACCTGATTATGCCCTAAAAATCCAGACAATGCCCAGAGGCCTTGTCACATAAAAGAGATTTGAAGCAATAGCGACTGTATGAATGTTAAGTGTTCATCCACCTCGCACTGCCTCATTCATACACTTCTCTCCAAGAGTTAAAATTCTACAGTGTCAGCAAGGGCCAAAAGTAAGATGGTTCGATGCTACATGAATGTTAAGGATGCTTTTTACAAAGCAGCAGCACTAAATTGACCCCCAGGCCAAGCAGCCAATAGCAGAGCAGCTCAGTGGGTGACCTACCCACACGGCTTATTAAACACCAGCACTCAACAGCGCATCAAGAGAAATCACAACTGGCGCAAATATTTCTGTACGATCCACAATGCAATCCACCAGCATCAGGAGATACTATACAGCTAATTCAGGCAAATGACATTTACTGAAGAGTTATTTAGATGCTATCGGTGGCTCGGGTCTTTGTGCTAAGGGGATTAGCGCCACCGTGCTCAGTGCTGAAAGGCGTCTTTGTGGCTGTAGTCTTTAGTGGGATGGGAGAACGGCTCAGATGCCTGCGTGGAGGGTGTCAGTTATCAGGGATCCTGCCATGCCTTGCTAATCTCTGGCCCCGCAGAGTTCCTGAACCCCAGCCAGCGTGCCCTACGCCAGCCTTAAGAGTTTCTTCAAACCAGAGGGACAATGATAGGTATTCACGAGCAGAGCCACTGGACTGTCAAGTTCCTCTTCTTGAGTGAGCAGCATAAGGGCAGGGGGAAGGCCAGGGCTGCAGGATGAGGGATCTAAAGCCCCACGACTGCTTTAACCATCATGAGCACTGGTTGGAGACAGGCTTCAGGTATATATTAGCATAGTGCACCAACAAACCACTGTAAGGTATTAAAACTTATGATTAATGTTTAATTAAGAAGATGTCTTTTGGTTATTTGTCACCAGACATTTGCCACATTGCACCGTAAGGCAATTATCTGTGATTTTTTTTAAAAATTCTCAGCCAGAGGGACACCATACAGTCAACAGACTGTTAACAGTTTGTAAAGAGAAAGGATAAGGAGGTGTGATTGCAGTGAACACGATGATTGCAAATATAGGTAACTGACAAGCTCATTTCTAATATATATATTTTTTACAAATAGCTATTTTAACATTAGGCTTTATAAGTTGTTGCATTGATATAATATTTTTAAGGAAAAGCCTCTATGAATCAATTACTGTTCCTGTCTCAACTTTACACATTGTGAATTAATTTAATTTTCTTAAGAACTCAGCTTGAACTGCATACTGGCCAAAAAAACTTCTTTATGAGAAGTTACAATTCTGCATTACCTCCACACACAATAACAGCTTAATCAGTTTTGTGCCTACGGTATCTATCCAAAAAGTAATGCAAAATTCCTGCAGGGTACACTGGTTAATGAAAAACTGGGTCACAGAATTACACCACCATATGTTCCCCAAAGATCAGCACTGTTTCTCTCTCCCAAATTCTTGTTATCTCTGATGTTTTAATTAAAAGTAGATGAGTAGGAGGAAGAAAAAGTTATGCGGCACAGCTGAATTTTTCTTTCCAGACATCCTGGAGTTTAAAGAGTTTGGATGGTTGGAGGGGGGTTAAAAGGGGTTGCGTGGGTACAGAGGGAGGAGGATAGAAGAGGGAGGTAAGAGAAGAAATGGGGGAGAGGTGGATTATTGTGGCTAAATGAAGAGATGATTCATTGAATTGTTGAATTAATTTGTGGCTGTCAGTTTGTCTTTCACAGTGTGTTGTTCGGAGTGTGGGGGTGTCTGCCCCCACCATTCCCTGGATCCCACCTCTTCTTCCACATGCCTTGGCGCGGCACAGCTTGGCTCCCTTCAGTCCTTTATGGTCTTCTTTCCACTCAACTGGGAAGCTGACATACAGAGGACTATCGTAAATGCTTGGCTGCAGAACTTCACAGACCAGCGTCTCATGTCCTCCTCCCCACTCTTCTATTGTCCCGATAACCTGGTTTTAGTGTCTGGCGTGATGTGTCACAACCCCCACTCACCCCCACACATACACAAACACACGTTATATGCTCCATCCTGATTTGGCACAAATCATCTCTCTCTTTCAGAAATGTAAATAGCTGAGCAGATTATGGTCAAGGGTTTGCTACAGGAAGCCAAGTTCCTGAAGGCATATATCTAATCGCCCAACAGTTCTCTGGCAGTAAGAGAGCAATAAGAAGTCAGGCAGAAGATCAAGCAGCTCACAGCAACAACTGGGCTATAAAATCAGTTCAGGCTTTATGCTAACTGCTCTGATGAAGTGCTCTAAGATAAAGATAAAATACTGCAAAATCAGATGAAACACAGCTGCAGAGGCACAAAGCTCACAAAGACTTATTGGTCTTGACAGCAACAAAGAAATGGATGTCTCTTTCATTGAGCGAGTGTTGAGAACGCGACACGGTCAGGCAATCAGGGACAACCAGTCTGCAGCGTCCAAACAACAACAGCCCTGGACACATACAAGCAGTTCCTTCTGGCCGCAGTGGAATGTTGCCCCTCACAGCTAAGACCCATCTCAGTGCTCACTGAGCAGCTAAGTACAATGTCTCTTTTCAAAGGAGATGCTCAGATGAAAGAAGCCAAGTTAATTGCCTTGGCTACAATAGGAACCTCCCTGTAAGGCTGTCCCATTTCCCCTGGCAATTAGGACTCACTTCCCCCCCAAGTACTCGTGAACAAGCCTTGGGGATGACACTCATGTGACTGAGGCGTTGCATGCAGACAAGGCTCCACCTGTGATTTGCTAGTCATCTATTGATCGTGAAATATTTGGGTGCTGTACATATAACAGAAAAGATGTATAATTTTTTCAACAAAGACAAACATAATATGATCTTATTATGGTATGATTCAACTAAAATTAGCTGTGCTATACAATCAAATTATTACTTCATACAATTCAAACAGGACTCTCACAAGTTTTAAGGGCGTATCCAATATCTCAATCAATCATCCGGATAAGGGTTAAGGTTGTTTCAGAAATAATCTCCGTCCGGACTAACTCAACTGGAAACATGTCACACAATCATTCACACACTCTTGGCATGAACTTGCTGGAATAAACAGTAAACAGAGGGCTGGTGGTTTGATTGCAGAGATGACTACAGAGAAAAAAAGCAATGAGAAAAAGTAAGACAAGACATTTCTTTGCTTGAATCAAAGACAAGGTGGAGCTGCTACACAAACGGAGGTCATGGCAGCAGGAAAAAAAACATCGGCAGTCAGTCACACAGGGGGGGACCAGTGTGACTGATAAGAGTAGTATTGCATAAAGCACTGTAGCAAAACTGTGCTTTGAATTGAAAACATAACTGTGTGGATGTAGCCCGAATAGACCATTGCTATCAGGCCTGCATGTTTCAGCAATAAGACCTTCATCACAGCAGAGTTTACTTCCAAAGGAAATGAACAAGAAGTCCAATAAGCTTTGCCACTGGAGCTGCTTAACAGAATCTGTCCAAAAAAGTCATATGTAGATTACAACATTTAACAATTGCAGACATAAGATTGGTGCCACTGATTTCAAAGTAGCAGACAACCTCTTTTGCAACAAAGCTGTTTTTTTAATGCAGATTTTACAATAATAGTAACCAGCTGTTTTGAAACACAGACAAAACTTTGTGTGTCCACATGGCAGCAAGTAAACCTTTGTCAGCTGCCCATGTCTATGAGAGTCTGCGGCCAAACGTGTAAGACCACATGGACCCTACAGGCTCACCACACATTTTTGGAAAATATCGGGAGACTAGACAATAGTGCTGGGAAGCGAACAAAGAGGAGAAATTCATTGGAAACTCCAAAGACACCAGTCATCATTATTCATCCTATTGCGAAAGAGAAAGGCCTTTTCCTAAACATAAAAAGCAAAGAAAAGAAATATACTTTAAAGGAAGGTTTATAGCGAGAAGCATAACAACGCTCCTTTGTTCCAAGTGCTCAAGAAATGTGCTTTATTTGCACTAAACCTTGAGTGCATTCAAGTTAAGCAGTTTTTAACATACAAAGAATTCCACTGGTTTTATAGTTTAAATGGATGGATCCAGATTCTAATTTGGTTCTTTGCTGTTACTGCTGTGATCAATGTTCCATGTCCTTTTGTATTTTGTGTTTTTGCCTTCTACTGTTAATTAAATTTCCCCTTGATGGAATATAAAGATCTGATCTGAACTGAAACATGTAGAATGTGGACGTGTTTAGTGTCTGATACCAGCAAAGTTATCTGAGATTTTCTGACGCATTTTCAGATGATCATGTGCATTTGCCTCTTTTTCTCACTGTGAACAACAACCCACTATGAACAATAATTATATGGTGAGAACGCTGGTTAACCAACTACGGAGGTGAGGCAGCAGCCATGGAGGGTTTTTTTGATGATTAAAGCAGAATAATTAGCTCTAATTGTTTCCTGTCCTACACACCATCTCCTGCAGGTCATGCACACCGAGAATGAACAATGTTTTGCTTTTCCCAGGATTTAGGCCGAAGGGGGAATGGGGTGGGAGTGAGGGGGGTTGAGACTCCTAAAAACACAAGCATGGCTGCAGGAAAGATGAGATCTGAAGCACACAGTTTTAGTAAGAACCTTTAACAAGGTGCAAGCATGGATTTGAAAAAGGTGCACACTTGAACAACTGAATGCAGGTATGACACACACGTACACAGGCGGACAAAGGGGTTTGTTTGTCAGATTAAACTAAGAAGGAATTGAGTGACAAAACCACCTATTATGGGCTCATTTGTATGTACATCACAGACTCTCTTTGTATTGGAGTAAGATGTGTTGAGGCGCGCTCCTCCGCTCCTCAATGAGAGAGTGACAGCCTTGCTAAGCCTGACCCCCCTTTAAAGCCCTTGAATGAGCCCTCTACAGTGCATCCGCTTAAACCCTGCTCTGCATTAGTATGGGTAACAGCTCGCTCAGAGTGGGATGGGCAACACACATGGCATGGACAAAACGGCAAGGAGAAAAAGGATTGGCAAGCGCTAATGAATTGGTTCAATCAAACAGCTGCACTCCAGCAACCGCCATCATGTTTCCAACTACAGAGACATAAAATCATTTGAATAAATTAAGCTAGTAGTTGTGATTACATAATCAGACGAAATGTTTTCATTACCAGTAATACTCATTAATGGTGTGCAAAAGATTGAACGCAACATACGCATTTTGATACTTAAATATTCATGAATAAGGACATTCTGTTCATTATAAAACAGCTCACGTGGATAATGTGAATTAGTAGTTTCTAATGAACTACTAGATATATTTACAGTGACTCATTTCACTGTCACAGTTGTGTTTAGGCTCAGCGGATGACAATGTTGGCTGTTAAGTCTGCTAAACACTTTGCTGCAAACTGATTTTGTTCTATAATTTGGTGAAGGCAAACACCCAATTTTTCATCTCATTATTATTTGTGGATCTGAGACAATTTGTAATAAGTTTGTTTATCCCTACACTTAATATTTAGCATCATCATCAGGTCAAAGTTTATATCCCAAGCTGATTTATTGCCAATACTTAAACTGTGCTATTAATGATTTATATCAGCATCAGCTGTTCTTGGTTTTGTGGTGCTATTAAGCAAAAGTTTATACGTCAACATGCCAAAACAATAATGGCAAACAGGGTAAACACTGCCTGCTAAACAGTTCAGCATGTTGGCAATGTTTTTGTGAGCAAATTTTCATACTGATGTTAGCATTTATTTAAGAGGATTGTTGTGTATTAGTACAGCCTCATAGTGCTGCAAGTATGGATATTTAAGTCTTGTTTAAACTTCAATATGGGGCGCCGCGTAGCTCAGTTGGTCACGCGGGCGTCCCATGTGTGGAGGCTTCGTCCTCCATGCAGTGATCGCAAGTTCGATTCCGGTTCCGATCATTTGCTGCGTGTCACTACCCCCTCTCTCTCTCTCTTTTTCCTGTACACTCTCTCAGCTGGCCTATCAAAAAATAAAGGCAAAAAAGCCAATATATATATATTCAAAATATATTTAAAACTTCAATACAACCCATACCTTTTAGGGTAATTTAAAATATAATATGTAACGTAAAACATCACCTTCATAAAAAGCGTCCCACATGATGTCTTAAGAAGGCAGTTTTAATTTACAGTGATATAATATAAAGGAAAACATGACATTATCATATTTGTTTTAAAAGAGCAAGCAGAAAAAAAACTTGATACATTGCTTAATGAGTAATCAAACTTTTAAATAGTTGTTCTTCCTTTTTTTTCCTTTTTGGAATCAAATAATCAATTTGTGGCAATGAAATAGTTTTATAAGTCATGTCCATGTTCTTTCTCCAAGCAGGAAGAAAAACCAAACTGTTAAGAGAAGGTTAATGCATTTGCATGCACAACTGAAAACAATAATAACCCTCTCTCATAAATTTAATGTGTGAAATTTCATAATGTACTGATCCTGCATGGTGATCCCCTGCAACAACTGTGTAAAGCCCTGCAAGATCCTACTCTGTTCCTGTCGTGGAGATTCATCAACTCAAAAGCCCAGGTGAGTCAAGGTCCACTGCAGAGCTGAAGAACTCCTGCTGACTCCCTGTTGGTCTCACTGACTGATCAAAGCTTTCCATGACTGAGTGCTCAGACTGTGTATTCTTCTGACCTCATGGCTAATATTAACAAGCCCAGGAAACCACACTTCCACAGACAGGAATGCTTGACACACATTGTCTGAATCTCCCACAGCTCTCCCAGATCTCCCAGCTGTATCAGCCACAGGTTAAGTGTTTCATTCTGTCTGTGCTTAGCTGAAACGCAGGGGGGTAAACATTTAGAGTGCTCTTTAGTATGATAAACAGTTATGGTTTTCAGAAAAGGAATTTAAATTGAACTCTGAATTCCCTGAGTCACACTCATCCTCACCAAGCTGACAAGCATTTCGAAAGGATGTCTTGACAACACTTATCTGTAATGTATTTAGAGCATGCAAGGTCACAGTGAAACCATACAAGAGCTATTCTATATATGCATGTACATACACGCAAGGATCACTGAAGACAGAGGAGTCCAAGACACTCTGACATCGAGAGCGATGATAATGAGTCTACACAAGCTCCTCCTGAGTCATCCACATCCATCAGTGACACACAGGGAGCAGATTAGATGGACTGCATCCATCACCTGACATTACACACTAGTCCTGCAGGCATTCTTCCAAGGAAACAAGATCTGGAGCACTCTATTTGACTCCACTGTGTGTATATGCATGTGTTTCTGTCAATTTGGAAAGGGCTGAGTTAGTGCAGAGCGTAGATATGCACACAGCAGGGACTGTACCCGTGTGACAGAGGGATGTACTGAGGTGAGATCTCTGACCCGTGAAAAGTGACTTGCTTTCCAAGCTCCTGCTGTGGGCAAAGTCCCACTTCAATTTACCACCTGGCATAACCAACATCATATACAGAGCAGGTTCAGGCTAAACAGAGAACCCTGGACACACAAGGTCAGCATTTCCCTAGCAGTACAATTTATTTGAACAAAAATATAGATTGGGCCACAGCAGAGGGGTCCCTTTAATGTTAAGTAGTATCTTCATATATCTGAAGTCAAATATGAAGCTCTTATGTCCCTAGAATTTCCTGTTTCTCATAACACACACTAACTGGTTGAGAGATGAAAGGACTATCTTTTTCTTCCCTAATCTGTGTCATATCTTTCAATTAGTCAAAGTTATTTCTAAAGGGGACTTTTACAACAGTAAAAGCTTCAGTGTTTTATAAACAACAAAGGACATGGAATTAGTCATAAATTCAAATGAAAACTCGTCATTTGAAGCTCAACAGCTGTTTCATCTGTGTCAGTGACCAAAAAGCAGCCTAAGATGTGAGCTTAATATAAGTATAGCTCTTCTCTGGCTCTTCATCAATGTTTTTTTTATTATAATCTACACATGTATATTGGTAAAATAGTTTGTGATTCACTGCCTTTTAACATTATCAGCTGTTTGAGCATCGGACGCTGGTAGACAGCTCCTCATGTTATAATATACTGATTGGAATATTCCTGACCATTATCTCTGATTAAATGGTAATCCCTTTTAAAAGACAACAACAGCTACCCAAATCTTTTCATCCCTCCATGTCAGCCAGAGGCATCCCCATGTAACATAAAGCTTTCTCTCCTCCCTCCACCCTTCTTTTTTTACCCTGTTTAAGTGAGAGCCCCTAAGAAGCTGGCAGTGGCTGCAGAGAGACAGCTCACATTACAAGACAAAGCAAGATCCTCAATCAGAAAGGAGACACTTTCCAAACCTGGCCTGCTATTTATCACCAAGAACCTGTTTTTCTGCCTCCTGCCCGTCTCACACCTTTGCGCTGAAAAGCTGCCCAGTGAAGTTGCCTTTTGACAAGAAGAGACAAACAGACTGACGTTGAGTATGTCAGAGCTTTACTTTTTCTGTGCATGACTGCGCACTGCGCACACGCCACCTAAATTAGCTAGGTTGAGCTTGTGTCTTAAGAATGATGCATTTTGTTGACAGTGCAGGCCAAAAGAAGCTATTAAACAATGCAAAGGTATGCAAGAGGAGCGGACTTTGTTTGAGTTTCACACAAATGGAAACAGACGGGTAGAGGAGACGCTGACAGCCTCTGGGTCAGCAAAGAGTTAGTTTACTAAAGTTTGGATAAACTGTATTTTCTGTGGAAACTTTTGCCTCATAGCACAAAAAACCCAAGAATTTACATCCTGAGAGTTATCAACACTGAAACAGTCCAGCTTTTGTCTGAGCAAACAGACAATGTAGGGCAATTGAGGGTGTTTGGGGAAAAGTGACAATTTGTTAAGATTTAAAACCTTGTTAAATACACAACATGGCGGCCGCTGGCTAAAATGGCGTTTCCTGTGTAAAATTACACGGCAGGGATAATCAGATAATGACCCTGTAAGGAGCAGATTTGCCTTGTTTAAAAGGTGAGAGGTCGTTTTATAAATAAGACCCAGTGTTTCAGGACCTGGGGTTAAAACACAAGTCTTGACCTTTGATCATAAAACTTCCAACTCTGTCGACATGTTTGACACCAGGGTCAGGCTTACAACTAGAGACTTTGGGTCAGAATACCCTTTTTCATGCATGCAGTAACAAAGACCAACTGATCCCAGCAACTGAGCTTCACTCTTGAGAGTCTCTTGGAAGGCACACCCAGCTATTGCCCGTGAAAATACCCTTTTCATAAGTCTGCCACTTATAGCTTAAATGTAGAAAAATATCAGGGCCTTGTAACTTAATACTTTGCAGTCTGCAATAATATTTATATATGTGTATATAATTTTTAATCACGATCCACATCTTTCCTATTGCATGTAGAGTGCAAGCCTCTTGAAAAAATCAACAACTTGTTGCAAACATCAAATGTAAGGAGGGAAAATGCTACAAGCATGCTGGAAAAGGTCTGAGTATTTTTTTGTTTATTTTGCAGAGCAAGCCATTATTTCATCTTGGTTAGCACAGTTCTGTTGAAATGAAGCCAAAAGAAACAGCACACTTGAGCTCTGTCTCCACGAATACCTTCAGTCAACCTATATTTCAGGTTCATGCAACCTCCTGCTCGTTGCCACATGTGTTAATCCAATTAAAAGAAAATGGCATCACTAGCAAGGTACCATCTTTCAAAGGGCTGAGAGGTGGTGAGCCGTCAAAGAGGCTTGTTGTCTTTCAAAGGAGGATAACAACGTTAAACTGCAAAAAATGTGAGGTCTGATATGAACATGTGCTGCAGGCAAAAAAAAAAAAATTACATGAAAATTATTAACTCAGATTTTTCCCCCAGGATTTACTCAATCATCATTTCTACAACACGTCCATGTAGAAACATCCTCACTGAAATGATTCAAAGAAACAAACCGAGGCTTACAGAAAAAAAACAGAGGTTACATTTACTGACTGGAATAATTAATGAAAGCCTCACTTAAATAGCTTGAAGCTTCTTTAGGTACTGCTTTTCTTCATACAGTAATATTCCATCATAAAACACTGAAAATGGGCCATTGCTTACGGCATATACTGAGTGGTCTGGCAACACTACATTTAACAAGATCTAAAACAAAAAAAGCATTTTCAACAAATAAGAAGCATATGGTTTCACATTCAATTACAGCTATTTTCTCTCTGGCGTACATTTAACAAGAACCACTTGTTCACCGCTGCTCAACTACTAGAGGAATCATCCCACCACACGGTTCTGGGTGACCTCAGGAGCCAGCCACCTAAAAGGAGCCCTCATTCATAAAAGCAGACATTAAAAGGGGGACATCAGACGTACCACAAGATCCTGTACGGTGTTTCCCTTACAGGCATATATTCAGAAAACGCAGTTGTTGAAGAGTGAGTCACTACAAGGGCAGTCAATCATATTCGTCTCATAAAACTGTAAAAAAAAATGGCACCACTAAATTAAACTGTCAACAAACTGTAAACAATAGGTGCAAGAGCTAGTTTACATTTACAAGAGTGATCTAATTGAGAAATCTGATAAACTGGGTTAATGCTATACATGCACATGAATTAATCTAATCTCAAATCCATGTTCTTTATGCACTCTGAAACACACAGCCCTTGGGCAAATACTCTGAAAAGTCAAAGTAGTATTAGCAGGACTGTGCATGCAATTTCTATATGAATAGTGACTTATGTAGGATTGAGGCAGGCTTAAAAAAAAGGAATATAGGTGTTGTTTTAAGGTGAGCTTTCATATTTAGTAGTATCATTTTTTTATATAATACCACAAGCAAACATACTAATGAAGTCTCTTGTAAAAACTCAGTTTAGTAGTATAATTTATGATCCTGCAACCACAAAGCACAAACTGAAGAAGAGTTTATGATGGTTTCAGGGTACTTGTCAGGGGGAGTAAAAATGAAGCTTCTCATCCCCACAGTTAAATATTTCACTGCCAGGAACTTTGGATGTAAAACGCAGACCAAAAGAAACAACAACAAAGAAAAGCAGAAACCACCTCCACCCAACAGACTGGGTTTGCTGGGATTGGATGTAGCATCAAAGGCAGATGCATCATAGTTTTAAGTGGGTTTTGATAAATCAGACTGGGGGCACGGAGGAACAGGCCTTGTGTCTCTCACATCACATGACAAGCAGGAGGAAAATCAGATCAGGATCACAGGATCAAGCTGCTGAGTGCCAACACGTCTGGAGGAACAGGAGCAGAGTTCAGGAGGACAGAGATCACCTTACTGGAAATGGAGTGACTGAGAGATGTCTTTGTCAGTTTCTCCTGAAGCACACAGACACTCACACATGCTTTTATTCAGGGAGGTGATCACGTTAGCTCTGTCAGTTTCTGGTATTCAGTGTTTTTCTCAAGGACAGTCCTATGTCCACTGAACAGCGCTGTCCTTGAGCAAAGCAAGTACAATCACCCTCCATTCGTGAGTTCACAACTGGAATGAGTTTCTGCAACCTTTTTTTCCCCTGTAGAAAATCAGCAGAGTGTCACTGCAAGAACCTTTCATCAAACCTTTGAGTAACCTTTGAGTAATCTGTGTGCAGCAAATGGATTTTTGGTTTGCCCTTGACCTTTAATCATTCATTACACTTTTAAAGCTGACTGAGTTCTGCCTGAGAGCACACACTTCCATCTGTGGTGGCTTAAAACCTGTGTCTCTTCCTTACTTTGAATCAGGTTAATGCTTGTTAAAGTCCATCTGCCCTGAAACCCGAGCAGGGTTAGGGCGCTGACCTCACTTTCTTTCTGAACCTTTAACCTCCCTCTTCTCCCTATTGGTCTTGATGTTCTGCAGCTGTCCATATTACTCATACTCCAGCCCGTAATTAAAGTCTTCATAATGACATTTTGAGAAGTGCATTAAACCACTGTCCAACTTTAATGGATTAACCCACCAACAGCACACTGCTGTAAAAGTTACATAGATATACAGTCTAAAGTCTTCTGGCTTTGCTAAGAAGAGGCTTCTCATCACTCAACAGCAGATATAAATCTATTAATGTGACATTTTTTGGTTAATTTGAGTGATATAAAATAACTGAGTTAAGATCCCTTGATTAAAAAAGCAACACCTTGTCATGGAGTTGATTTTTGTGCCTTTATCTGCTTCCCATACTTTGGAACTTACATTAACATGAAACAAAATTAAGACATGAATCTTCCCCTTATGACAATGCTGCCTCGGGCATTTTAAAAGCTGTTCATAGTGAGCCAAATGTGGCTTCACTACACGTAAAAACAAAGCCCAAGTGCAATTTTTCTTCTTCTGCAAACATTTATGAAGTATAGCAAAGTTTCCAAAGTAAACAAACCATTTAACAGAAATACTGTACAAAGTAATGACTCGAGGAAATGCACAGACTTGAGAGAATCCCAAACGGCAACCTCAAAGTAACACGTTTTGAAAAAAAATAACAAACGTGAGGGAGAGTTTGGGAATGCGAGTGTTTACTGAGGGAAATGGGGTGCAGGGGCCAACAGCTCTGGGAAGCTCAAGCCTGGTTGTATGGCTTAACTACATTCAGCATATTCTAGGAGTGTCTCTCACCGTTTCCTTGCACTGGGGAACTTGCTCATGTTTAATGCCTTTTGAACAGCCACAGAGTTTTAGAAAGAGTTACAGTGCCAAAAAAAAGATCAAACAAAGAGGGAGGGTGGAGGAAAAGCTGCAGGACATCTAGCTCTTTCTCTTGTAAGAGATGAGAAACATTTGTGCGGGTGTCTATGAATAGCAGTGCTTGTTTAATTCATGACTGGCCTCTTTTCTGTGAGGTGTTGTCAAGTTTGTCCCCAGCTGACTGAAAATCTGAAGACTGACTGCTTTTCCAATAAGCAGCCCTGATGTGAAGATAGCTGCTGGTTTTAATCAGGATACAGTGACATTTGTGCTCTTTATGAGTTACAGGAATACAGTTCGAGAAACAGATTTTCAAATGTAAAAAGTTACATCAGGTTCCCCTGAAGGTGTAGCATCAGTCACTGCTAATGAGCTACGGTTGTGACATCTTTACTAGATCGATATCCGAAAAGGAGCACAAGACAGGGAAACACTACTGCTACAATTTGACTTTTTTTCCCCTGTTTGACTTGTGTGTGTCAGGAATGCAGTAAGGAGTGTTTGATTGTCACTCAACATAGATGCAGCTCCAACATGACATTTTTTTGAAAGACAACAGAAGGGTTTCTCTCCACTTTTTTACATCACAATGCAAGGCTCTTGCTGAGTGTGAGTCAGGGAGTAGATTTCTTCCTTCAAAGAACGCCACCGTCGAAGTGAGTGTGTGCCAGGGAGGAAAAGAAAGAGAAGAGTGAGGAAGAGAGCAGGAGAGAGAGAGGTGCACCCAGGGCTCGTGTGTCATCTGACCTCATTTTAAGATGGACCCATGAGGTTGTAAGGGAGGCAGAGGTGTAGCTTTCACTGCAACCTTTTCTTTGCTTCATCCAAACTGACAGGATGAGAGGGCACAAACAAAGGCAGAGTAAGACATCTGCCTGGAAACCATCAGTATAGAGATGAAAGAGCCCCGGTGAAGTCATAACGCAAAAACGCAACAGTAATGAAATACACAGCTCCATCGCTGACAAAAGGACGATAGTATTTTACCAAAAGACAGAGCCTTCTGCAATGTATAAAGAGTACTGAAATATGTATGTGAATAATTGGGTTAAGTGACAAGGATAATATTTCTTATGTGTTTTCATCTTTTGTTTCTGGCAGCATCACAGGCTTCACAAGCAGTAATCATAAATATTAAGCGTCACCAATAATGCTAACAGAGAAGTATGAATGGATGATTCTAAAGAAGTTAGGTTGTTATATCTGTGTCCAAATGTATGGGTCTATAGTCCCATTGCAGCCCATCTCATCAAAAAACACAGCATCAATTCTGCCTCTCTGTCTGGCTTCCTAATGAGTCCATCATAATGACACGTATAGGACAAATAAAGCCCTTGCTACTAAAACACAGACAGCTATGTGCCCACAGGTGCACATGCCTGACACATGCATACACAAAACAGCCCCTCCTGTGTGGCGACAGTCTGCGTTTACATATTTTTCAAATTCCAGAGGCAGTGAAAGCCCAATGTGTTCAGCAGGATGGGGGGGGGGCTTCTCATCTGCACCACAGGAAGTCAACAGCCAAACAGTCACTAGTCTTCTCCTGCACGGCTGTTGTCCAGACCCTCAGGAGGACCGCAGCCTTTGCCCTCCATCCTGACCACACACGCACAGGGAGCCGAGACCCCCAACCACATGGTGCACAGTGAGGAAAGACGAGACTGTGGCCCTATGTCTGGGTCCTAACCTGGATGAGGACACAAAGCCGCAGTGATAGCTGTAGGGTGGAACAGGGAGGACTCTGCGGAGATCCTCATCCGGTCTGACGTAACGCCAGGAGGAAACAACCACAACAAAACACCTACTTCCTCTGCTCTCTGGCACGAGAAGGGGGTGGCTGGGGACCATTGTTGATTGTCAGACACAACACGGGCATTTCTGTCTGTTGTCACCTTCAGCAGATAAGGACAGGAAACAGTGTCCTGTACTCCCCAGTCAACAAGGCTGCACCTGCACAGAGCAGCCTATTGTAGTCGTGTGTATTATTTTTGTGTGTTTTGGTGTGTTTGTCCTCTGTGCGGATCTAAGGATGTGGGGTTATGGAGAGTAAATACTGATATTGTCGACTGAGGCTGGTAATAGCTGATAACAATGGCTGGAGTTAACTTCACTTGTAACTCAGAGAAATCTGATAAAGTAATCTAATATATGCCAAACATCTTTTACACTTGCCAAAATAATCAGTGCAAGTTTACAGTATGAATTTGTCACTGAACATGACTTTAGCACCTTACCAGGCTTTCCACAGAAAATTAGTAAGCAGAGTCCAACCAAGTGCAACATTGGGCTTGAGAGCTGAGGCAATTTTTCCTTAATCAGGTATCTGATAGACAGAAATCTATAATAACCTCAAACTACTTTGATCATTCCATTATCATTTTAGTCATTTATTGGTAAAAATGCCAGATTTTCTCTAACAAATGTAATATTAATGCTCTTCTTCTTTTTATACCACCTTACAGTTGACTAAATATCAGTTTTGATTTAAACAGTTTTTATGACATCAGTTAAGAATACTAGAAACTTATATTAGACAAAACAAATAAGAATTTTATTAAAACATAATTTCCATGAAAATCAACAACAACCTCATGAAACAGGTCATTAGAAAGTAATAACTTCTTTCTCTTATAAGTCATGCTAGCATAAAATTCATTAGATAACAATTATAGAAGCACATTGGAAATAAAACAGGGCAGAGTGCAGGCATAGACAGTATATAAACAATGCATTCAGTATTATCATCTCAAAAAGGAACCTCAGTGATAGACTGATACAACTTTTTATCCACATTAAGCGTTTGCTATTCAGCGTTTTCCAGCCTGAGCAGATATTCAGCATCTTCAAACCGGGCCTTTTTTCATGTAAAAATGAAAATACAAAGATCAAGTCTGCCCTCAAGACTTTTATTCTTGGCTGAATGGAAAATCCCTGTAAAAAACTTTTAAACCATGCAGCACTGAAAATTTCCATTCAAAACCAAAAGAAGCATTTGTAATGCTTTGAACAGCCAACCTGGATTTGATCATGCACTTTGTACTCTCATTATGAAACCAGTTTTAATTAGAAAGAAAGACGCACACATTCATACATGTCAGTTTCACCAATAAAAACTCAAGCGGAGTGAAAGGATGGAGTGAATAGTGCAAGACAAACAGGAAGCTTCTTCCTGCAGCAGATGTTACTGGACTAAACTGTGGCCTGTTGCACGGCTGAAAACAACTCAGCAAACCAACCAACAAATTAATTTCCTCCTTAAATGGCAGCAACTGTGAGTAATTAAATAATTTATGCCAGCACAGACTTCAGGGAAAAAAGAAAATTTGTTTAAATACAAAACACCCTCCCTCCCCCAAAGCAGAATTTAACACAGTTGTTCCTTTCGGCTCCCTTCGCACCAGGAGAATCACTTCCCAAACAAACACAGAACAGAGAGTTACAGTTTTATCCAGTTCCTCATGCAACAACCCCATACTCAGTCTGCCATCCCACTGTCAGAAAAGATTTAAAAAACACTGAAGTCTGACTTCACTTAGACTCAGGGGGAGGTTCAGACAGAGGACAGCAGAAAGGAGGATGGAGGGTTTAAAGGGAGTCGGCGGTTGGCATAGTTTGTGAAACTGGAAAGAAGCAAAGAAAGGTGAAGCGGAGTGTGAGTACAGCAGAAGCAGAGAGGGAACAAGATGGAGCAAGGGATTCTGCCGAGGTTGTTTAACATAATTAAAACCACTGAAAATAACAACGCTGACAGTGTAATGAGCTTTCGTCTCTGCCACGGTAATTACTGTCTACTAATACAGAACAATGCTGGCCATAATGTACTAATACTGCAGGGTGCATTTACTGCAGGAGAGGAGATCTTTGCTCATCAAACATGGCTGAGTAACAGACCTCAGGTCAGCAGAGGTTACACTGTGATTATGAAGCCAATAAATAAATAAATCTATTAAATGCCCAGCTTCACTGCTTGAAGCTGACTATAAGGCAAACTTCAGAAAGATGCACAACTGTGAAAAAGAGGCAATAACAGAGAAGACTCAAGGTAAATACACTTTTTTTCACATTTTAACACTGTAAACAACAACACATGAAAAAAGTTTTCTTTAAGGTTTTCAGAATCTGTTTGGTACATTTTGTGAAGTTGACCCTTCACACAAGTACCACAAAACCTGGGACTGTCTGTGCCTCCATATTTTCATATACTCTGTCTTTAGGCTCAGATTGGTGCCAGGGTGGAGCATGCTGGTGGCATTTTATGAAACTTTGTCACAGTCTTGGTTTTTTGTTTACAGCACATTGACAATGGCAGATGAGTTCATTCACTTATCCATGATGAAGATGCATTTCTATTGACAGCAATACCAGATTAGGGCTTATCTACAATATCAATGAAAGAGTTTAAAGCAATTTAAGAGCAGGAGAAAGAATCATCAGCACATTGTGCACTTTCATCTGGTGCTGGGCAATGTGGACAAAATCAAATGTCACCTTTTTTTTAACAAATTCCTCAATATTGAGTAAGTACATGCAAATATTGGCACAGCTAAAACAGTCTGCTAAGTTCAGAAAACTGCATCATTTTACTGTAATGCAGAATTAAAACCTGGAAAAGATAACACTTGTGCCATATCACATTACAGAAATATCCCAAATCTGAGATGATATCTAGTCACATATTGTGATATTGGTCAAAAATAGATATACCGTCCAGTCCCTGCAGCATTTTGGATCTGTGTCAAGGAGCAGCCTAAAAACATAAACAAGCTTATTCACTTGATGTTTCCTCTTCAGTCTGACCTGCTTTATTTCAACATGGGCTCAAACATAGTACTTAGGAGATAGCAAGGTAAAGTCCAGGTAGAATGACATGCAGTTTTCCTGTGTGGACCTATACTGAAAAAAACTTGCACAGAAGTGTAGGGGTTTAATACTTGTTTATTGTGCCTAAATGAAAGGAAATGTATCAATTACTTAGGCTTTTCCATACAGGGAGGCTCATCTACTAAAAAAAGGCCTGTATGAGATGTCATTTAAGTTCTTTTGTTATTTGGCTGTCTATCTTTTCGGAAATAGCCTTCAAAATTGAGATACTTTCAGCACAGCTGAGACAAGGCAGTTTCATCAGAAAAATGTCCCTACAATCACACACACATAACCACACACATAACAGAGATAGAGAGCGAGAGAGAAACCCATTACAGTAGAAACACAAATATCAATTTCTCAACTGACAGCAGCCTCAGTAAACAAAAATACAATACAGCACACACCCATTGTGTGGATTTCAGGTGTAATTACTGACTTGTCTTGGTGTTGATAAACCACCTCAGAAGATAGCTAGCATTTGACCAAATATTGCAAAATAATAACATATCTACCAAAAATGATTACACTATTAAACACATGGCAGTTTTTTAAATATTTGTGATGCTGCTTTGTGATATTTATTCGTGTATCATATTAGCATGGCACAAAATCAAGGAGGCCAAAGAAAGACGACAAGCTCAGAGTTTGATATCAGTGATAAGATGTAATAATAGAATTAATCACAACCTTTTGTGCTGAAGAAAAAGACAGAATTGTTACTGTACTGAGTTGAGACAGAGCACTGGTTAAAGGTGTAAACTGATCGAGAGAGAGGCTTATTCACAGTCACACAAGCGGATGTGATCATTCAAACCAACTGCAGATTAGGAATGCTGTAGTGAGGAAATTTTTTTTTATCGGTTAATTAACTTGTGACAACAATGGTGTCACCAATTACACCTGCAATAATCTGTAGAGTGCTGTATTAAGTTACTGCTTATGCACACTGAATATTTCCTACTGTAGCAGCTTCACATTTAAAGCATTTAAAAAGTGAAACATGAGCTTAAAATTCTAAGTAGTTACAGGAAATGCAATGTGTCAGTGAGTTTAATATTTGATATAACACTTACCGCTACTGTTCATAAAAAACACGTCTGCACAAAAAGACAATGGCTGCTTTATTGCAGGGATGAACGAGACAAGAAGGAGTAGCTACAGTGAGCTGTTAGATGAAGACCTGCAATGGACAACCTCCAACTCCTCAATGAGGTCACCAGCTTCTTGTCACTCATTAGCATTATCAAGTTGCTTATTATTGCACCTGACCTAAAACCCAAAATAATGCCAAATTTGTTCTTTTTCTTTTGACAACAAAGCCCTTGCCATCATCTTGCTAGTCAGTCAACTATCCTTACTGTTGTCACATGCTACTGCTGCTGTATAGAGCAGACACTTTCAGTTAATCATAGCTTCCACAATCATACTATGTATTAATAAAAAAGGAAAACTCCTAGAGGGAGAAGGGCAAGTTTAAAGTCCATGTGTCACTAGTAACACAGACTGCCACTGCACACCTACCACAGCTAGCATGAAGGTGGTGAATGTAAAGACTGGCTGGTTCAGTTAGCAAAGTAGAGCACATTGTGGAGTGCAAACCAGAGCAGGGCAGGTACACTGGCATAATTGAAAACATTTAAAAATGGACATGCAACCTAGGGCAGACTTGAACTTTAAGAAAGTGAAGCTCTGAATGGTGGCTAGAAAACAAAACCCTCTAAACTTCCCTACAGGAGGAGGATGATGAAAAGAAAAGGCATGCTTGTGATGGAGTCAGTTCTCATAGGCTAGTACCTGATAAATAATAATAGGGTCTCAGTGAAATTCTTCCAGTTTACAAAGACATTTGATCCTTACTGATCACGAAAAACAAAAAAATATACCCTAAAAATTACCATAAGGCATGTCTTCATTTCCAAAGAGCTTTCAAAGACACTTTTAAACAAACCTCTTGCAAGAAAAAGCATTCTTTATGAGGACTGAAAAGATGTGACTGTGCTCCTCCAAAGCCTGGGAGAACACAGTAGTAGCATGGCATTTGGTTTACATCCAAAATGTATGAGTGTGAATTCAAAGGAACCGGGAAGCTCTACAACATTCACAGGCTTCCTGTGCCAAAAGCAGATAAAGCCACCAGCTTTGCTCATGCATAATGCCGGCTCCATCGCACAGGGTAAATCCCAGCTCTGCAGGTTTAGTCAGGTACCAGGACCATGTGGTTTACTCTGTACTGGCTGCCATGGAGACAGATCTGGCCCACCCTGAGGCCTTTGAGCTCTGCTGAAACCCACAGCTCAAAAACCAAATACGCTATGATGAGGGGCACCACCGAGCAAAAAGAGAGAACAAGTAAGCTTGATATTAAAGAAAACCAGCACAGCTACGAGGTTGAACAAACTGCTGAAAGTAAATATATTCTCTACAAACAACAACTGGGCCCTCTGTAGGGTCAGTTGTAGCCGGCAGACCCCATTCATAAGAAGATCAAACACAGCTGAAGGCCCTTCCCATTAAACACCAGTGGCCTTTTCAGCCTGTTTAAATCTGCTGGTGTGGCAGGGAGGAGCTCAATGCTGATTGAGAGCTGCCTGATGTCACTCTGCCTGTGGCCCCTTGCTATGATGAGTTCATTCAGTCTCGGGACACAAAGAGTTAATGGCTGCTGGGATTATGCAATGGCATGCCAGACGCCTTTCTCCTCTCCTGGCCTCCCTTCTCTGCCCCCCTCCCTTTTAAAATGGGCTGAAGCCAAATTAGGCATTCCTGCACGTTTCGATCAGACGCATTTGAATGCGTTGGCACCGACGTGAAAACAAAACAGGGATTTTGTTTCAGTCTGAAGGCCAGCCTCCCCTCACCGGGGCCTCACACCTGCCCTGCAGGGGGGAAAGTTGTTGCAAGGACTTACAACTGTCGGAGTGGGTGATAGCTGCAGAATGTCAAACTAGGAAAAACATCTGTATTCATCATTTTGAAAAGCAAGCATGAAACCATAGGATGTCACTGAAAGCAAATAAGACATCAAGAAACAGCAGATTAGACAAGGTTAAGGTTAAAGACGGTCAACAAATGTCAGCAACTACATCTGATAAGAGAACAATCATGTCACATCACTAAAGGATCACTGCCACCAAACAAGGAAAGCAGACCTAACTTTACTTATTGGATTAAAAATTAAGCTTCCAAGGTGCCACCTGATTCCTAACTTAGACCAAACCAGGGCCTCGGGTTGGGAAAACTGATAATACACATTACGAGTCAAAGATATGTTACTAGACTGTTTGTAGTCTGATAGCTATTCCCTTAATATGTCTGGATGTAATTATTGGGTTTAAGACTGAAATCAAGATGCTCAAAAAAAGGCAAGGGGCTGAGTCGCTGGTTGCCTATTAAGATTATCTGTAGACAATAATACTTCATATTTACAGTGAGATTGTAGCAGATTCATGAGTTCACGGGGTTATGAGATGAAGAAACACTGCACACTTGTAAAATATTAGGGAAGGATTTTACAGCTCTGGAAAGATATCAAGATAGCAGTGACACATTTATAGTCATGTTTATATGCATAAAACCAAAATGGATCCCAATAGACTCACTAGAGTCTTTGGGAAAGGGTGCGTCACAATCATGTCAGTAGCTGTGTATAAAAATGTGTTTTTACACCAGATGAACTGCTCTAGAAAATATATTGCGGGTTTTTTGACCATTCTGCTCATTAATGGCCAGAATTGTTATAATTTGTTCTGCTGGGATCTGTTGGCATTAACAGCATTTTAGATCTGTCTACCCCCAGTCTTTTCAGCTTCAAGGTCTTGGTTCCCTCTCACACTGGATCGCTTGATCTATTTTTATTTATTCATTTATTTTTATAAATCAATTCATGTATGCAAGGTTCAGATATTGTGCTCCAAAATTTGAAGCCATTAAATTTTCAAGCTTTAACTTTGAACTGATGGTACAAACATGTAAACTCCCCACCAGGTCTGCAACCTACAGCCATTTTCTACACTTATCAATCTGACGAGTATTTTTTTGGATGAATCTATTATTTTCGGTTTATTAAAAAAAAAACACACTAAGCATAATGCCCGCTGTAATTTCTCATAGCCCAAGAAAACGTCTTCAAATTTCTTGGTTTGGCTTAACAACAAGAAAAACCCTAAGACACTCAGTTGAGTGTGATCTATGATAAATAGAGGATAAAATATCCTTAATCTGAGCAAATGTTCAGCTTTTATGCTTAAATAACCAAAAAAAAGTTTTAGATAATGGTGAGTGAGGATTAATTTTCTCATTGATTGATGGGCTAATCCTTGCAGTTCTACCCACCGATGTATGGGTAGATTATTTGTTTTAATTATTTGCGCTCTTGAGATGTTTTTTTAAAAAAAAGAGAGAAAAAAAGAAGGAAGTTGAGGTTGGAATTATTTGTCTTAAAAAAATGCACAGAATTGGGTTTTAGGACTTAAGCCTGGGTAAATTACAAAGCTCCTTGAGCATTTTATCCTACTAAGGCATGGCAGGGGTAGTGAGGTCGGGGTGCGGACTAACTGCTCCTCCAGTCAGGAAAAGAGACGAAGCTTTGCAGGCAAGCACAAGACAACAAACAGCAGAGATCCTTCAAGGCAAGACAGGCAGCCATGAGGAGCAATGAACCAACTAGGAAAGGAAAGAATGAAAAAGAGATAGATCTACAAGGCCAGACTCCAATCACAACCACAGGGTCCAACAGCAGAGCCAACGAAACCACAAACTCATAAGCCAATGCATCACACACACATACACACCGCAGCCTGAGTACACGGGTCATTTAGTGCCGTATTCTTCATTTTAAACTTTTGTTTATTTGGCTTTATTGATGACAAGAAGCCAACAAGGGGAGCAGTGGTCTTTATAAACTGTGGTCATTTTCTGGTACAACCAAAGAACATCAGAGTGATTCAAGTTTTCTACAAAAATCAGTGGCTACACTGTACCAAATATTTTATGTCACAGCTTGGAAAATATGTGCAGACACAACATTTAACAAGCCATCATTTCTGTCTGTCTTTAACTAATCTTTCCATCAGGCTGACAGGAGTATTGCTTTGGCAACCACTGATCCTTAATTTTAAAATGATCAACACATTTTACAAACACCAGCAAAAAATAAAAATAAAATGAAGGTTAAATGACATATTTTTCCCCTGTTGCTCCAACATTTTTGGAGTCATAAGAAAAATAAGCACAGTAATTAAAATATACCAGTAAAAATTGTCTTTTCAACACCAATTTATGCAACTTTGTTTCTGCCTGTTGAATCTACTGTGCAAAGCAACATACTCAGTTAAACCTCATGTGTAATGCACATATTTGCACAAATTTAGCCAGATGTGCATCTTCACTCCAGGCTCTTTTCCTCCCCTGAAAAATCTCCTCACAAATTTCAACATCTTGAGAGACTGCTGATTATCAATTTGGGGTCGTGGTCTGGAGGATAGAGAACCTGGAAGAAGAAGCCACGTCTTTTTAAAACTGCCAAGATCCCCAAATCAGAGATACTGGGTAACCGTGATTGTGACCTCTGTGAGAGTGCAAAAAGATCCTCCCCAGGGAGATGAGCCCTCTATAATGGAGTGAGTGCAAACTGCACATACCGCCTGGGTGAAAAAGAGGACTCTCAAGTTCAAAAGGCTTCACCCAAACCTGAATAAACATTGTCTGATAAACGACCAGAAACAAGAGCTGTGGAGGACTTTGAGAAATCCTCGCCCAGTCTCACAACTTGTGCTACCAGTCAAGCTCTCTGATGTGCACAAACACACTGGGAGCCAGATCAAGTCTATTCATAAGACTTTTTACACTCACTGCTTTGTTGTGTTGACACGCTCAGCTAGCTTTGGCTCTCCTTTAAACAATCCTAGAAAATTCTAAAAATTACCAACATTTTAGCCTCATATAAAGGTCTGTCAAATTAAAAAAAATATGAAGACACTTCAAAACTACAGGTTTTCTTAAATTGCTTTTCAACATGACTACATATGTCTCATCTTCCATAGTTTTTGTATATACAGAAAAAAGCTGCATAAACTGATATAATATGATGTGGTTAGGATTAAAGCTAGAAAGGTAAACTTGACAGTGCAGATGTAGCATATCTATATACATTTTAACAATTGTATGATGATGAAATTGTAGAATAGAAATCTGCAAGATCTTCTTGAAACATTTAATAAGTAGGATATCACAAACTGTCAAAAACAGATATTGTTACAGGCATAAAAAATACAGTATTGGCCTGTGCAATAATTACAGTCTAAATGTTTGCAAAATCCCACATTGAGTCATAAAATCGATGTCCATAGCAGGTATAGTGTTCCACTGTTTCTGTAAGTGACCACACTATTAATATTTAAAGACAGAAGGAAAAATCAAAGCCTTTACTGAAATTTAGACACATATTCAATGAAAACATAATAAGATCAGATCACAATATGACTTAAATTCATAGTGGCAAACACTGAATTATGGAGCACTCACTCAAACTTTACTTAAAAATACAAAAGCAATGTATCACTGCCTTTACAAGAATTTAACATAAGAAGCTCAGTGAAGGGAGATAAAAGATACAACATATTGCAGAGTAAATGTAGAGGATTGCATTAGACATTTATATAATATGCAGCCCCCGTGGCACCGTAGAATTGATTTGTGTAGTGGAAAAAAATAAAGAAAACTGGACCAGGACAAAAAAAAAATTATAATTATGGGTTAGAAATTTTGTTTTGTGGAAAATATTGTCTTATAATATGATAGAATTCTATGACAAATAAATACATTTACAACAGTTCACTGCAACAACAGCTGTGGCTGAAAGATATTACTCTCATGCTGGGATTTGTAATATAATACATTCAAATATGTTTGAATAAATTTAAACAGTACTATATCATTTTGACTGTTGTCCACCACAGGATGGCTAACCACTGTGTGTGTGTGTGTCTGATAGTAAAATTCCACTCCACACCACATTCCTGTGTTTATTTAGGCATCATCCTTTCATCTCCTCTGAATCTGCGTATTCTGAGAATCAGCACCGGTGTGCAGCCAAACAGCCTGCGGGCACAGTTGGGTTAATAAGAGCCAAGCGTATGGGTTTTAAAATAGAGCAGCAGCAGGCGGGTATACGCCGACAAAACCTCTGAAAAAAGCCCACATGGGATCTGCTCAAAGTCACTCTGCTGCAAGGGGAAAACCATTTAGTGAATGCGCTCAATTCCTAAATACAGGAGAGCTTCTGCGCACTACTGACGTCCTGTATCTGCCATCCTTCGGGCAAAACACCATCCAATAGTTGACTAATCAACAAACACAAAAAAAACCCCCAAATATTTAACTGTGGTTTAATACTCCTGCAAATACAATACTCCTGTTGCAGTATCTCTTTTGACAGATGGTTATGGAAACCGAGGGGGAGATACAGAGTAAATTAAGTCTGGACTTTCTAGTAAATTCCACCGTGACACTTGATTGCACACCTCTAAATCATCAGGAGGAGGTGATTTTTGCCCAGGCATTCAAATTATTAATGTGCCAGGAGACCTGAAATGTAGATCTTCTCCAGCTGCACCATGAGAGAGAGAGTGAGATCAAAGAAGGGTGTATGAGAAGAGTAAGATGAGTGTGTGAGGATGTTGAACGTTACATATCTATCTCAGCTCCAATGCAATAAGCACGGCCATTTTTCACATAAATACTTCAGGAGAAAGATTGCCTTGATGAAGCAGAGGGGAAAAGGCAATGAAAAACACACCACAACAAGAAGAGGAAGAAGAGTGAAAGCACAAGGTGGGCGGATGGGAGGAAGAGCAGCTACATTTACACACATACACTATGGACATTATGGACATGAACTCCATAAGTGGCTTTTATCTACTCTGAGAGCTGAATCAGGAGCACAGCCCTGGTCAGCTACAAATAGAAACCAGATAAAGATGCAGAGAAAAGCAAGGAGTGGAACAGCATAACAGAGTGATTACTGTAAACTAAAAAATAAATAAAAATCTGGGTAAATATTTGAGCACAGAGCCCTGATCTTGCAGATCAGACAACTTTCCAGAAAGAAACATAGCGTGTTTAGTGCAGACCGATTCATGTGGAAATAAAGCCACAATAAAAATGTCTCATTCGCCGCCATTTTTTGGCCTCGGCAGTGCTTTGGTACATTCAGAAAGCCCTGTTAAAAATAGGACATCTCTAAAGGGGGCTACAACGCAAGGCTGTCAGGACAGTACCTGCCTTGGCTCTATTCATGAATTTTATAAACAGAGAGCCACAGCAGCCTCCGTCTCCCCTGCTGCCTGCACACAGAGGACACATTCATCCCAAAGTGGGCACCATGAGGAGGACCGGAGGGGGGCAACACACACTTCAACTTAAAGGAATTTTTCAGCCACTCTGACTAACAGGGCTGTGTTGAAGGCGCAGGCAAACACAATCCGAGTGTCGTCTACGTTTTCAGTCTGCATGTGGAGATCAGATAAAACCGACTCAGTTTTGACATGATGAGCGGTGAGTTAATGAGCCAGATCCTTGGCAGGATAAGAGCATTCTTTGCACAACCTAGGAAGGATCTTTTCATGGCTTTCTTCCCAGTCTGCTGCCGAGGTTATGAACTTTAAGGCTTCGACAATGTGGGAGGGCAATGCTTCATGTTAGATTTTGGTTGCCTGTCTCTCCTCTTTCGCATTAAAGTCTGGCAAAAGCACTGCTCTCCACCCGTGCATATGAATGGCAACCCATAAAAGCATGCAGAGCTCAGGCTCAGAGAGGCAGTTCAAACATGCAAACAGAGTTATGAATATGATAATCAGAAAGAGCATATCCAAAGTGTTGTGTGAGGATGGAAGCATACTCCTGGGAATATATAATGACATGGCAAGGCTGCCTCAAGTGATAGATAAAAACCTACCATCATCCTCCTGTTCCCATGCTCCAGATGAGAAATTTAATTACTGTGTAACTACAGTAATATGCAAACAGACATGTTGTTTGTGCCGTGTAAAACAGAGCAATTTACTTTGAACTGAGGCTTTTCCCACTCAAAATCTTTCCACTTGAAAGCATTTCAGATCTTCTTATTTTTAGTCATTATGAGGGCAGAAGCCCGGATTAGCTGACAAAACTATAGTTGATGTTTTTTCCCCCATAAGTGAGGTCAGTGGGTGAGGGGGAGGGGTGACCCCCGTCCTCCACCGACCCCCCAAACAACATGTACTTAAAACTCTTTAATTTTTAACTACACAGAAAACGTTTCTCTGAGGCAATGAATGAAAAATGAGTTGTGGCCATGACTTTCACTCGCTTTTAGCACGTCTGTCGTGTCCATCACGTAGTTAACCCGGTGAGATAACTTGAACCAGCAACAGCTAATCTTCGATGAAAGCATTGAGATCAAAGTTGGGGTCTGCATCAATGATTGCCTGCATTTTTTGTCGTTCTATCTTGTTTTACTTTTGTTAAAATTTATAGAAATTTAAATAAATATACATGCACTGTGTGAATGAAATGTACAGTAGCTTGTTACTCACCTTGGAGGAGGATAATACCGATTGCGTACATCGTGTCCACCGGTGGTTTTCTCCTGTTAATCACCGCGGGGGTTCTCCTGCCTTCCCTCCGCCGGGTCTCGCTCTCTTCTGGTAGTTCCATGACCCGTCCTGGTGCTCAGCGGCTCCCCGGTGCTTTTCTCCGGCGGCTGCGGGAGAGCAGTAGCGCGAAAAGAGGAGCGTAAAAGAAACCCGTGCGTCACCGACTGCGTACAGGTAACGTTAAACTAACTCCGTTACCTCCGCAGGTCCCCGGGGAAGGCAGACGGCCTGTTCACCTGGTTGTTTTGGAGACTAGCAACAACAAACCGGAGACATGTGGGGACGAGCGCCTCGGTGAACGGACCAACCAGACAAACGACTTAACGAGTCCAGACAGAGAAGCCCCGCCGAAAGTTTGAAGCCAAGTTAAAACTTCCAGGTGGTTTACGGGACTGACGGTAGGTGTAAATTTAGGCCGCAGTGGTTCTCTACAACCCGGACAATGTACTCGCCGTCTGTCCGGAGCCGACAACCGCCGGGTGAGTTCAGTCCTCGGCGAGAGTAATTTCACTCGCTGTGTTTCCAAGTTGGCTTCCTCCCACTCGCCTGAATGCCTTTTTACACCAGCGACAAGTGGGCTGAAACAATACACACAAGTTCCGGTTTGGCCTTTCAAGATAAAAGATATGAACTATGATTTACTTACTGTGGCAACGTATATTCTGAAAAATATATTGACTTAGCTATTTATTTTTTAACTGTTGTTGGTTCTGTTTTGCTAACTTTTTAAGTTGAACTAAGTAAGTAGCGGAATATCAAAACAGATTCTCACTCTAGCCTGTTTCAGCATTTCTCTACCTTGAATGATTTTTAAATATCTTTCCATCATATATATTAAGAGTTGTATTTGAGCATGTTTTTTTTCATTTCCTTCTGGATTTTGCACATTTATGGGTTGCAGTTTCATGTGCACTCATTAGTAAATGACTTTTTCTTTAAATAACTTTAACAGCACAGACCGGCACCGTAACAATTTCAACAACCCAATCGTTACGAATGTTACAAAAAAGATTTTACTTTGAAACATTGAACATCCTTTACCATTAAGTGTATATCTGGTTTCTTGACTAATATTCCCCCTTGCCAACAGTGGGGTTTCCGGTACCCGTGCCCGTCCCGGGATAAGGAATGCAACACTGCGACCCCCTGGATCAATCTGATCATTGTTTTCCTCAACTGCTCTTTTGCGGAATTAATCATATGAATGTGCAGAGTAACTGCGAGCTTATCCTGTTTGGCCATCAAAAAAAATATATCGGCGCACGGTGACTTCACACATTTTATGTTTTTACAATCCGTCAAAATTACTTTCTTATCAGGTTAACAAGAATTAACTTCTCTCTAATTAGGCTTTTTATATGTCCTTATTAAAGCATTTTTATCCATATTTCCTGTATGCATCACGATGCCATATTAGTGTTAAATCGGCAAAAAAAAAAACCCAGCGCATTCTGTACGTTTAGGAGTTTCACAGGTAGAAAATGGCACATAGCCAGCGAGTCCTGCCGGTGCAAACACAACATTCTCAGCACAAGGGGACGGCCCCTGCTGGCACCACTGGAGGAACTGTGTGTGGGACCGGTGCCATGTTGCTTGTCCAGCTGGCACCTAGATGGAGGCAGTAACCAAGCTTGCATGATTTAAGGGTCAAACCAGTGTTACCTGATGATAGGAAACAGTTGTAATGACTATGTGTGGAGGACATAAATTTTTAAAAATCAAAACCTAAAACCTGGCAGCCAAATTAATATTCCTTTATGAATTCCTGGTTTATGAAGGAAACAGAAGCCCTTAAGCAAAGAGTAAGCACTACAACACAAACACTCCTTTCATTTGTTGCGTGTATGGTGTCAATTCTCATGCACTCAAGAGCTCTGTGACCCTGATGTGCTGTTTGCTTCCAGAGAATCTGAGAGAAGGAGCCTGACAGCTCTCTGTAGAACGAAACCATCCTGGGATCAGTAAATTCAAAGCTCCCACAGTACCTAAAGGGTTGAGACTCCCCATTAGAGATCTGACATGCAGAGAGATTACTAGTGAGCAGAGAAACCTCGAGTTGACTTCTAGTAGGAGGAGGGAAAACTCTGGGAGACACATCTTGGCAAGGCATGAGTGCTCACGGGGTTCCCACACATACTAAGACACTGATGTTTAAGATCTTGTGCTGTGGAATTCACTGTGTTGTGATCTGGAGCTCGAGTGACCGGGTAAAACATAACACTGGTCATGATCTTGTCAAATATTTTCAGACCAATCTATCAACAGATTCACACAAGGTAAGAGGCCAGCAGGAAATCCACAAATCAGACACATACAATGTTATTAGAATAAATGACAATAACACATCTATGAATAGAAAATTGTTGGCTTTATTTCTGAATCAAGAGTGGACAGGTTGAGATTTGCTATCATACAGTATGCAAAATTTTATGGGGATGTTACTGCATGTGGTTACATATGAGATTATTGATGAATCCGATCCAAACAGATGCACATGCAACTCATACCAACAATGACTGATTATAAACCTACAGAAACTTGACTCTACCCTGCAAATTTCCTAATGACTTCCATCGGTTGTGAATGTATTATTAACTTCTATTTTGAACATTTATTACAAGGGAGAAGAAAAACATGGACATTTAATTAAAACAAGAAAAAAAAATCAAAAATAATTACAAACATTCCAGTTTTTTTTTTTGAGTAGCTTCACTATAAAAATGCAGTCGAAGACAGAAGACATCCATCTGAGAATTGTGCAAAATCTATTATTATCACACAGTAGAAATCTTGACGTCTATTACACATCCTAAGCACTGTAAACAACATTATAAAAAGATGTGCTCACAGGCGGTAGCTCAAACCCGCCAGAAGTCTTGCATGGCACCAGCAATCATTCAGGATGACCAGGATGAATTAAGCAACTCAGTTCAGCCTCAAGATTATTTTTATTTACAATTTAAAAAGTTGAACTTTTCATGGTTGTGTTTTTACGTCTCTCTGAGACCATTAATGACTCAGAGATTGTTCCTATGTTTTATCTGCAATGGAAGAGGAAGTGATGCAGAAAAACACACCTGGATCTCAAAGCTGTACAAGTTAAATCAGCAGCCTATTTAAAATTTTCATTGTTTTCCAAAAGTTTGTATGAACAAGTTATCCCTAACAAGTCACATGATAGACATCATGTCAGTAGGGTCATCATTTCACCCTGTTTCCAAAAGCTATGACCAACACCTCACATTGCAAGTAAATCTCAACAGGCAAATGTATCACCATTTAAAATTAAGATAAAATATATTTTTTTTCAACAGTGTAATTATGTCAACTTTATGTTAATTTTAGTTTTTTTTTGAGAAAACAATCAATGGCACAGGAAGAAACAAACATCTCAAATCAAAACAACATAAGGAGAAATACAACAGGTCAGGTGACATTATGGCATCAGATGAAGTCAAAGTGCAGAATCACAGTGATTATTATTATTATTATCATTATTATTAAGGGGCAGAGATGAGGTAAGTTTAGCTGGCCACATTTAGGAGGCACTGAGGTGACACCGATGTTGGGAAAATGATGAGGGAAAAAAACAATGATCTGTCTATAAGCAATAACCTAAATTCAAAACAAACTTAAAAAAAACAGCACACCAGCTTTGTAAATAGATATATGTGTAGATGAGTCAAAATGTCTTTGGGTCGAAGGAAACGGGTCTTTGGGTTGGATGCTGACAGGCAGGGGAAGTGTGTGTCAGAGGCTGACGCTGTCTGGTAGTGTTGTTTGTGATCATTATGGCTCCGAGAACGAGCCAATGGAAGGAGCATCTTTGGGTCAGTGAGCAGATCAGCCGATAGATCAGCTGCAACCCGCCTGCCTGCGGCTCAGTTTCCAGTGTACAGATCCACAGTGCTGGAGCTCAGGCCCCGGCTCTCCCTGAAATTTCTGCCTCCCCGAGTCTGACGAAAAAACACAAGAAGACAGAGAAGATGGGAAGCATACAAAGGTTAAAACATTACACTGCTGATAATAAATACATTTAACACTAATTAAAACTTTTTCTCACCTGATAGGGGTCGTCACGGGGATTGTTCAGGTAATTCAAAGAAGCAGCTCTCTTCATGCTGTTAAACAAATAGCAAGAAAATAAAGTATCTGAGAGCTGGGTGAAAGCTCAAAACAATGGTTACTCATGTAACTTGTGGTCTAATCCATAAACTACAATGTATCTACTTGTTTTTCAAAGACATGACTTACTACCCCAAAAGGTATTATAATTTGCCCTAAATTCCTTTTATCCATCATAACAGAGGATTTTCTGCTGTCCTCACCTGGGGTTGCGAGGTTCAGGAGGTACATTGCCCTGAAGTTTCTTCACCAGCATCTCGCTGCTGCGACGTAAAACATCTCTGAGCTTCCCCAGAGAGCCACTGCGCTGGAGAGCCCCGCTGCCGTCCTGCAGACAAACACACAACCATTAATCCATCCATTCTACACAGCAGATGTGGGGACAAGAACTCTGGATGGCATATCTCTTAGCAGTATGGCGGGAACTGAACAGCAAACTGTTCTTTCAACATAATTTTCCTCATCATCCTGTAATCATTAAGCAAACATACTTTTGAGAAGTAACACTCTTAGATCCAGCTGTAGTAACTAAAAAAGCAGCTGTTTTTACAATAATTTTGTGTAATATTCAATGCAAAAGCACATGATTTAAGTGTTTGATTTGGAGATTTTCTGACTTTTATTTCTCCCAGTGAGCTGGATATCTTTGAATTTGGCAGTTAGTTGGAAAAAACAAACAACATCAATATAGTGGATGACCACTAGTGTCTCAGATATACTGAAAAAACATATCATTAATATATATCTTAATGTTAAATAAAAATAAGTTTAATTACATAAATTTACAAAATTACTAATTATTTGTTATTTGAGTTGACATAAAAATATGTAAATAAATTTCTAATGAAATGTTAATCCTTCAATAAGAAGTTAAAATTAAAAGGCATTTACAAAAACAAAGAAATTAATAACCAGATTTATAAAATTATTTCTGAATACAGATTTTAATGAGGCCTTCAAAAGGGCATTAATGTTCCCATTTGCATTCACATCTCCCTGCTGCTTTGCCTTCTATTAACTATTTGATTTGCTTCATTTAGCTTTTATGTTGCCTTTGTTAATATTTCTGGTCTATGGTGGATTAACATTTCATTAGTACATTTTGTTATTATTCATTTCTTTATAACCCAATAAAATATCAAATAAAGTAAACTATCTTATTTGCAACCACATTTATTACTTTCCCCCTTTTTTACATTTACTTATCACTTAATGTAATGCTTTATTAATATTTCCATGAAATATGTGATCCCTCATAGAAAATATTCAGTTGGGCTGCAAGTCAGCCATGATGGACAATTGTTACTTTATTCTGACTATTGATTAACTAAATGATCGTCAAATTTATTCAAAAATCATCACCAGATTAATCAATGAAAGTAATCAAATAACTTATTTGGCTTTTTGATCCTGTGTTGCAGTTATAAATCTTTCCATCCATCCATTCGTTTTTAGGTTAGTCAGCTGTTTGTCCCACAAAAGCTATCCAACACTATGTTTTAATTACAAACCCTCAACTGAACACAGCATCTTCCTTTGGTTTTCGCATGACCCAAACAAATCAAAAAACAATGAGAATAATGAAAAACAATAAACAAAATAATGAGTTCTTGCGTTCCAACTTATTTTTTTTTCTTTTAGCAATAAATACATACTGCATAGGCCTTTACAAACTATGTGCTGTTGCTTAAATACTATGTGCTGTAAATAATAAACTACTTCTTCAGAACACTGTGACTTTAACTTTGACCCTCTTGGTCACACATCCGTTGCAGTCAGTAGCACAAAATTTGAAGTACAGAGATAAAATAGGTGTGATTTGGAATGCATTGACTAAGCTGTCTTCTGTCTGTATTTTTTTGGCAGCTCTGTAAATGTGATGTATCTTCCACAGCACAGAGGACTGAGGGTCAGAACAGCCAGAAAAGCATGCCGGCATATTTGCATATAACAAAATTTGGCCAGATGCAGTAGGACATCCTGGTATTTTTGGCATACTAGCTCTATGTATTGGGACATACTAAAGCTTTTTCTGGCATACAAAATAGTTTTGAAATGCAGCCAGTGTTTGAGTGCGATCATCATAATGCAGTACATATGTATCACCAGCAGGGGGACTAAAGGCAAATCAAAGGATTTGAATGTATTTTTCCATAGACTAAATATTTCTGTTCCACTGGGTGGCTCTGCAGGCTCTACTAAAATATAAAGGACCCATTGTTTCCAGAGAAAGGACAAACATTCACAAATGAAAAACTTTATTTGAGTATACCAACAAGTGTTGATGTAATAATCATCACAATGCAGAATGGTAAATATAATGCAGTCCTACTTACTAAGATAGTGCTTATAGACCTTACCATTTATGTTCTTCCACTTTAAGAAACTTAAGTCACACTATATATGTCAAGAATAGACAGTTCAATAAATAAGCATTCCACTAACACAACAATATTGTCATAATTAAATGATGTACATAGTCAATTCTTTTGTTCAGAGTTGCATTAGAAGTATAGGAGTACTCATTGGAAGGAATGAAGAATCAAGGCAAGTAGCATACTGAAAAGCTGTATAGTGAATGCACTTTTCAAATCTATGAATACAGCCTACAATTACACTTCCAAGATGTTAAAGTCATTTTACATTCAGTAAGTTAAACATCTGAAATAACATTGTTCTTGAGGGAAACACTTGCACTGTACTTTCGGTGTCTAAAAACATGATTCACCAAAGTGACAAAGTTGACTTGCGAACAACTGTGTAAGAAAAAGGCAACACACTCCATCAAGCTTTGAGTTCGAAATACAGTATCCATAGCCAGAGTGGGCACTGTGACTGTACCAACAAAACACACACAAATACACACTAGAACTACTGTGGAATCCAGGCTACCATTGAATTAAAACACTAGCTTCTACTCCTACACCAACAAATAAAGGCAATTCTGGGCATTTATGTCCTTTATTTTGAAATCTGTTCTTATTTACCAATATCTCAGGTGGCCAGTGTCTGTGCTAGATGCCCCGGCTGGTCTCTGCTGTCATACTGACTTTGAAGCATTAGCCAATGTCACTATTTCCCTTTTGTGAAGGCATGCTGCCGTGTATGTACTGTAGCAGTGTAAAGCCTGTGTGAATAAGTCTATCAAACCAAGGACACTGACAACAGTAAGAGCAACTCGAAAATAAATTCCCATGGCAACAGAGCTTGTTATGTTCAGACCAATTTGTCATAAGCTTTTCCTGTTTGATGTTGGCCTTTATCATTTTTCACAACAGGCGACACTATGGCATTGTTGACACACTACCGCCTTAATATTCAGCCACAAAATAATCAACGTTTAAAAATGTAAACAAAATTATATAAAAAAGAAAATATATCTATAAAAACAAAAATAACAATGCTCCCTTCTCATTTCTTGCCGACTAGGCTGCATAAGTTAAAAAGAAATTAGGTTTCGATTAGCATGTGAAATTACCTGGTACCATTTATATCCAAACGGATTTTATTTGATCTCATTATCGCATTAGTTAAAAAACAGAAAACTTACTATGCAACGAGGACAAATAGCTTGTTTGAAACAAAACAAAAAAATACTATAATGGCTAAATACAGGCACAAGGTTGGAAGCTAGCTTTGAGGTCAACTTTGACTCAAGTGCTCAAGGCAACAAACAAATTGAGAGTGACACCAATATAGAGCTTCTATGGAAATTTATCATTTTGTAATATATTGATTCAGTAACTGTTTTATCTGACTGTAGGTTGGAGTGATGTCTGGAGTCGAGGCTGTCATCAAAGGTGACACTGATCTTAAAAATCTTTCAGCATTCGTCTTGCCTTCTTCCAATTAATTACTCTCTTGCTCCTCTAGCTAGCTAAATAAATCTACTATGCACCTATGAAATATTACAAATGAGTGTTGCAGAGAGGAATAATGTGCGAGTGACTTCCTCACAGGGAAAAGATTTCACACATGATGACCTTTTTTTTAAGTGAGAGAGAGAGAGAGAGTTGAAGTAACGATTTCTGAAATGGTGGGCGACACAGAGTTAGTGAGAGGAAAGCACAGAGCAGAGATGAGAAGACCAAACGTCCCAGCAGTTGTCAAATGAAGAGAGGATAGATGTGACAACCAGGTGCGGGACTTTTTCTGAGTCTCTGCCGGAGGGGGGCACCAGGAATGGTAGAGGAGCTGTTGGTTTGTTGGGAACAGAGAAGGCCAAAGGGAACGACAACACACATCCTTTTGCTATTGTGTTGGGGAAGGAGAGAAGGATGGAGGAATAATCTTGATGGCTTAGGCCTGATAAAAGAGAAAGAGAGAAACAGACAAAAATGGCACACATTGTAAGATTAAGAGCTCTGGGGTGGGCTTCCTAGGCTAGACACCTATACAGTAATAAACTGAGCTTCATCCCTTTTCTACACTTTGCTGCAGTAGTCTGATGTTAACTATCCCTACAGCAGATTTGTTGTATTCATGACTGCAGGTTTGGGTCTTCTTGATGTTTTTTCAAGCCCCATAAAAGCAAAAATTATCTGAAATTCTACACAATAGCTGCGTATCTTTTTGAGAAATAACATCTGTCATAGGGGCCGCACTTCAACAAGCAGGTCAGTGATGCGGGATAGTCTGGTGGTTGCAGTCATCGTGACTAAGCTGTTTTCCTTTCCTCTCTGGGTACCAGGAGGCCTGAACTTGGCACAATGCACCCAGCCACTGACTGTGCACTGCAGACAAGGAACATCTGCAAGCATCAGCACTGAAAAAGTGCACTATTAAAGCCATTAGACTGATGATGAGAGGGACTGACATAGTGAATGATATCTCTTTTTGCAGCATTTTGAATCCCTGCATAAACCTTAGCAGGATAAAATTCCATTAAGCAAAAATTTGCTCCTTATCAATGATGAACAAATGACTTTACTCCCTGTTTTACTAGCCTAAGCTTGTCCTATGTTCTACAACCTAAAAGATGACTATGTCATTACATACCAACCCACCCGAGCATATTGTGTGGAATAAGAATTGAAGAGGGAGAGTACAATCCACTGAGTGAGAGAAGGAAACTTTATTGACAGGCTGATTGGTTGTCATGGCAAAATTAATCAACAAGGAAGAAGGTTAGAAACACATGGAGCAAGAAAAGGGGAAGAATGGAATCCAGAAAACATGCAAACTAACAGGCAGCACATTGAAGCGTCTCACTGAGAGCATGAAGCATGTTGCAGACACACACACGCGCGCGCACACACACATTAGGGTCAAATCATGCATTTTAAAGAGCTGAAAACTGACACCTCATCAGTTACTTCCTGGTATCTCTCCACTTGTTCAACACAAACTAAGTAAAAGTGGCATTTGAATCAGTCCAATCTAAATGATGCAGTAAAGAGACAGCAGGTATTTATTCAACTACCTGAAAATAAAACGAGCTGTTAAAGATGAAAGTATGAGTATGTAAACAAGTCCTATAGCCTCAGTGAAATACCATACTGTCTAAGAGCAGAGTGAAGACATGTCTATGTAAAGTTACACAGTAGATGAGTGATATCTCTGAAGTGCTATGGTGTCATATCTCAGCAAATACCTACACACAAGCAGACAGAACTGTACAAGCTGATTTTTTAAAACACAATGTAGCCACCTTGTAGTTAGAGAATATATTGCAGCTTTGTAAATGAATGGATTGATGGAAATGGTTTAACATTTAAGCCAAAACCTCAAAAGTTTTGCCACAAATTAGCTCTCAGAAACAAATGTTAAAAGCAAAATAATGTCATGAGTGCATTTTTTGTTTTGTTAACTGGGATTTTATTTTCAGTGTGCAATGGCTGTGATGTGGATAATGACATGCTAGCACACACCACAGACAGCAGTGGTCCTCTGCATGCCACCACATGTTCCAAAGACAAACAGGTGCACACTGGCATGAATGCGCATGCCGTTGCAGTTGTTGGAGTGAATTCTGAAGCGGTTTTGAGTAGCCATGTTATGCATATGAACACATGTGTAAAGTGTAAAGAAGCTTTCGCATTCACACAACAGCCAGCAAACAAAACCCCACCTTTCTACTTCATGTTACTCATAGAGAGAGCAGCAGACATCGTGTTAACAGGCGTTTCTCAACCATGGAAAAACACATGGATTACGCATGGGGTCCATTAGTGTGCATGTTAAGGTTGAGCCCAGCAGGCTGGCATTGCTGCATGCATGTTTGGACTGGGTTGGTGCGGTGAAAGGCGGGGCTGCACTTAAGTGAGGGTAGAGGCACAGGCTCAGGCGAGGCATCTCTGCTGGCACAACCCTGCCCTCTGGCTTATGTAAGTCCCTCCAGAGGGCTTCTTGGAGCTGAGACACAGCGCTAGCAGCACCTATTAGCCGTGACGGGTGCTACAGTGAATATGATGTTTTTGCCGATGACCTCTTAAATAATGAGGAGAGGGGTGACAATCCCGATGGGAAAACACTGTGCAGATAATAAAAGCCCTGCGGTGAAATGAGATTAATGATTGTTGAAGCGCAGCCACAGTGGGCACTGTAATGAGGCAATAAAACCAGCAGGATGAACCATTACCACACGACCGCCCAGTTTACTGTGCGGAGGGAAGAGCACTGAGGATATCGGGAACCCTGTCAATTGTGTTTAATGGTAGAAACATGAGACATCCTAATAGGGATTTAGACAGGCTGTATCTCTGTGAGGCCCACAATGACAAATAAATATTTAATAAGCTGCCAGGGCGCCACAGAATGAGCTTGTGCCTTTTTTGTTATCGCTTCACTTGTGCAGAAGCAATGCTGGCATAACGATAACTTATTAAAAATGAGACACTGTCATTGTCAGGCAATGAACAACAAAAAAATGAACATCTAGGTCCAAAGCAAAACTCAGATGCTGTCAAAAACAACAGGTCAGCATGCCAAGACACTCAACCAGCTTCATATTTTGCAAAAGGAATGTTCCAAGTTAACCTCGAGAGGGGAACAAGGCACATCTTTATGAAGTGGATGGACTGGTACAGAGACAGTTCACTGAGTGCAGCCAATCAAGAACTGGAATGAGCAGCTATTCCACTGGTTATTAATTTTTTCAAAGGTCTGTTTCAAATATTTAGCAAAAGGCAAGTTGGGCAGCTCTGACTGTGTTTTCAGAATCACTCAGTTACATCATAAAATGGGTCACACAGGATGGACTAATTTGTGCTTTTGTGCTCCCTGAGCTTCCTGTGAGGTGAATAGTTCAGTAGGGCTCCTTGACTAGCCTCTATGTTAAGTTAAAAGAGTTAGAGGAGTCAGCTTCTTGCTAACAATTTGTCGCTTCTTCCAGATTACTACTCCTATTGTCTCACCTTTTTTCCCCACAATCTGTTTACTGAACTTTTTTAATATCAAAAACAGATAAATGTCTGTTTTATGGTCGTTCTGTACCAGTCCACACTCTTTCACATTACTGATGCCACCTTGCTCTTCCTGTGAAGTTACTGGCTGTTTTATCTCGACTGTAGTGGATTTGTACTCACCCCATTCCACTCCACGCCCATACTCACTTCCTCGCCGGTTTCAGAGCCGCTCTCATACTTAACGCTGGTCAGGCTGTCCCTGCTCCTCCGCCTGTCGCCCTCAGTATCCTTCAGGATCTCCACCACACGAGTCTGGTGGATCGGATCAATGCCCTGATGGACGTGACAGACAGGTACGACACACAAACAAAAATATAATGTCATCAGAGGTGACTTGGAGGCAGGCATTAGCTTGCTGATGTGGGTGATGGGGACAAAGTTATATGGAGGTATTAAAGGGGTTTTTATGTTCTCTGTCTCTTTTGAAACATTCAATGAGCCGTCAAAGGGACGAGGGAAAAATTTAAATGACTGTGATGGAAGTGATGTTAGGGAAGAGAGGTGGAGGCTCTATGGAGGCTATCAGTTAGAGACAAAGCACTTACTGTGTTGCTCTGGATCCATAGCAATGTAGAGAGAGGGAAAGAAATATCATGAGATTTGCTGTTCTAACACTGGGAACAGTTTAAAGACTTTACAAAAACAGGAACTGATAAGTTATCTGCATGCAAAAATGGACATTTTTTGTTCAGGAAATGCTGCTGACCTGCTTGCGAGACCTCACAGCGCACTCCTCCAGGGTCTCAGCAGCCTCTAGCTTGCCCTGTCGGCGGTACAGGGCCCCAAGGTTCCTCAGGGTAGTGTTCACTGTAGGGCTGGTTAAAGGCAGGGACACCAGCAGGTCAATTTTAATGTAATTGGAGCATACATTTTGTTTTGTGCTAAAATGCAAGACATTACTAAAACAACCTGAGAACAACCTGAGGAAAATAACGCTGATTTAGTTTCATTTCTACAAAAAAAGGAAAAGATTACAACGTTTTCTAACAAAATAATTACTTCACTCATTTATAAAACAATAAATGTAAAGTGATTCATATTTCATATTTCATATTTACAAAGCTCTGCCCCACCTGTTGACTTTGCAGGCCTTGTACCAGCCTCCATACTCTCCATACGGAGTGTTGTCTCTGTGCTTGCCCTGGAAGTAAATGAGGGAAAAGAGGAAGAAAAAAGTGAGGATGGGAGTGGTCTTTGAAACTGGATTAGCAGCATTTTACTCTGTGTTTACATATAACAATCAGAAGCCTACTCTGACTTATAGACTGTATCGTGTGAAAAGAGCAGCACCCTGAGTAGAGGATTATAATTTGCATTTATTTGCAATGCTTTCCATATCAGCTCTGCTTTTGTTCAGAACAACATGAGGTCGATTACATAAAGCCCCTCACCTTGCTCATCTCCTCTCTTTCTTCTGCATGCATCCAGATGGGCTTGTTTTCATCTGCAGAGAGACAAACAGGAGAAGTGGTCTACACACCGCACAGAACTGGGAAACAGATGAACCGGTTGACTTCAGGATGTTTTATTGAATCCATTATTAACTATTCATGATGCTGGCTGAGCCTGCCATATTAACCTACTGATTGGGACAATAACATCAGCCTCCCAGGAGCACAGTCTGTTTATTAGCCTGTCAAATATACCTGTGGCTTGGCACAGCGACAGTCTGTGTTTCTTATATTCAGCTAGGCAGTTCAGGATGTGAAAAGGTAAACTGCAGTCTGTTTTAACCCAGAGTATAAATACTAATAAATTTGCTAATTGTCTGAGACATTTTTTTTAATGTAAAGATTGATTCAGACAAGGATTGTTCCTCAGTTTATTTACTAACATTGTGAGCATAGAAACACACAGCAACACATCTTTGTTTTAAATTGAATCTTTCACAAACATTAGCACAATACTTTAGAGCTAAAATTAAATACATAAAACACTAAAAGTGTATTAAGTTGTTTTTGTGACATGAGGGAATAAAAGTAGATAATAATTGTGGTGTAATATAAACATGGACAAGAAAATACAAATGTCTCATAAATATCAGCACACAAGCAATCTTCAGATAAGTAACTTAAAAATTTGCGAGTACCGCAACAACATACTATTGATGCCTCTACTTAAGCTAATTCTATTCTCAATGGTTACACCAGGTTGGACTTTCTGCATCAGATGAACACATTTAAGGCATGTGCTGGCAAGTTAAAGTAGGCAGGAGAAGATGTGTTTTTTGTGAGAGGGAGAGAATTTTTGACCTTAGTCACCTCTTGACAGATCGAGAAAATTGCAGCATTTCAAGGATTCAAATTCACGCTGAATTGTTCCTCTTTCTTCCAAGCTGATATGTGATATGGGAAATGTAGATATCATTAGCTTTGGCTCAAAAAAATGCTACTGCAACAGAATCTTCTAACTGAACATGTGAAGGTAAGCAAGAGTGAAGTGTTTTTTCACCATCATCATATTAGTTACTAATCTTTCATATCAGCCACAAATGGATACAGTGCATTGTCTCATCTGTATGCATTATGCAAACATTGCATCTCACTTTCACTTGCTTCCAAAATAAGAAAAAATTTAAGTTACGTGTATCTTTTTAATATTTATTTTATAAATTCATTAAATATGCCTTCATGATACACAAACCCAGAATCTATAACTCCTTAAAAAAATTATCAACAGTTAAAAAAATAATTGTTTTGTTAGTTTTTAGGGTTTTTATTTCATCCCAGGCACACAAACTGTTGGTAATTAATGTCCTCCTAAACCTTCAACAGGTGTAAAACAACAAAACAAAACAAAACAACTTCAAAGCACTACTGTCAAGTGACATAGGAAAGTTAAAATGCGAGATGCTTTTGCTTTTGCTCAAAAAGAGTCAGAGTAGTGCTGAGTCCCTTTCTTTACTTTATCAAAGCAGTCGATCTAATCCCTGGAGGAAAGCCAACAGAATGCTTAGTTTGCACTAAAAGAAGAAAGTTGTGAGAACTCATCTTTAAGACAAGTAAACTCTGTATTTCCCAAAATGGTTTGTTTAGATTTTTTAAGTCCTCTGAGTGGTGAAGGCTGGCACCCTGCTCAGAACACCGTCCACTTTTTAACCATCTGTCCATCACTGAGTCTGCTTGCTGAAGGATGAATGGAAAATTAGACAATGGTGGAGGAAAGATGAAAACAGCATCAACAAATAAAATGAAGAGTTGTGCAAACCACCACCATTTTTCATCTGTATTTATCTATGGTGTGTCTAACAATGACTGAAAGAAGAATCCCCACCACAGCAGTTTAAAAACAGACCTACGAACATGTGCTGCCATATTTTGTAAAACATCTATGATTTAGACTTACCATCAACAGATCCAAACTCTTTCTCATGAGCCCGAGTCAGAATTTCTTTGTACAGAATCTCAGCCTCCTTGTATTTCCCCTGTTTGAGAAAGCAGGATGCCTGAAAAAGAAAGAGAAGTGGAAGCACATTTTAGAGGTGGATCGAATGGGGCCTGTTGACTCAGTGCACCCCCTGAGAGAGCAGGAGCAGTTTGTCTGCAGATTTTTCCTGCACATGTGATTTGTGAAAAATGATATAGTAGCATAGAGCCATACTGCCTCTCCATCATCAGTGAGGCAGGAAAAAAAGCAGAAAAAAGACTTGATATAGTTCCTCAAATTCCAGGAGGCATTTTGAGGGGAGAGGAAAATGACCAAACTGCATCCCTCCTGACAACCTGTCAGTCAGCCCCCCCCCCCCCTCTATTCCTTAGCTGCAGAGAGAGTGCAGAGCCAGAAGGGTTGTTTAGTTGAATATGTTGGTCTGGTCTGCATGACTCATTGATCCTCCATCTAAATGAGGCTTGAGCAAGTTAAAATCTTTGGCCCTGACCATAACATCAGATATCTGAGGCCTTCAAACATGTGCTGTGCACCAATAGATCCTTAGAGCTGACCATGGTGCTGAAGTAGCAGATGGCTGTCTAATTGCACCTTTTTCCCTCAGTCCCACCCTTCTATCAGATTCATCTTGGATCAATAATATTTTCTAAATGACACACTGTAAAGACTCACTTCTATACTGTAATGTAGCCCATATACTCCATAGAGTTGTGTCAAGTTCATGATAACAGAGAAAAGTAGCCCCATGAAGTTGATTAAGTGCGAGAGGATCATAGACAAACACTGCTGCCTTTAGTATCTTATAATATTTTAGTCATACTAGTAAGATCTTTCAGTAGGTTAAAATTAACACCCCCGTTCAAAATTATTAAATAAATAAATAAAATCACAACATTGCAGACTGCAGATAAGCAGAGCTAAATGAAACAAAAGTTGATGAGGAAGATGACATTTGCACTGAAATAGTGAATTTCAGCTGCCTTTCAGAACTTTTTTAAAAATAAAACTTGAAAAACGTCAACAGAATACAAAAGAGATTTAAAGGACAATTTACACGGCAGCTTTGCAGGCAGAAAGCAGTTAAGAGTTTAGGTACACAATGCTCACACAATGAGCTCGGGCTCACAGAACAAATAAGTGATTATTCTCACAATAATACTACACTTTGTCTGTGTTTACCTTGGTACATTTGCGATGAATCAATAGAGACTGTAATAGTCAAAATGAATAGTGTACTCAAGGGACTGAAAAGAAGAAGGAAAAATACAACAGTTAAGCTCATGTGGTAAGTGGTAACTATTGTCTTACCAGGTTGTTCTTGGTTTTGGCCACATTGGGATCATCTGGGCCCAGCCTGCACTCGTAGATCTCCAGAGCCCGGCAGTAATAGTATTCCACCTCCTCATACTTGCCCTGATTCTGGCAGAGCAGGGCCAGGTTGTTCAGCTGTTTGGCCACATCTGGGTGGTCCTTTCCTAAGACCTGATTGAAATCAAGAAGCAAGTGTTTTAAATTAACATTTCAGTTCGCATCTGAGCCTCAGTGCCTTTGGCTTTCTCTGTGTATTTCTTCCCTTCTGTACCTTTTGCTGCTTTCACATCTGCTTGCCTCAGGCACTCAGGAGATCTAATAAAAGGCTTGCTGATCAATAAAGAAGTTACAGAACAGAGCTTTCAGGCAAAGAGAGACTCTTTGTACCCTTGTGAGCTCTGCAGCTTTGTCATGTCTCCAATCTATCTTTTGCTTCACTCCCTAACGCCTGCTATCCATTTTCAGCTCTGCTCTCAATTAAACTCTCTAATTCCCCTCCGACATGGGAATGGCACCCAGTGGAAACTTCAAAGGCAATTTAAGAAAATCATTTGCTCTTTTCCCTATTTATACTCACTGTCGTTTCAGTCACTTCAACTAACGTTTTGGAGTATTATCATTGCTAATTAGTTTTTTTATACAATGAGCTGACTGTTTATTGCTTTAAACTTGAGATGGATCCTGGGTAGCAGAGCTCACCTTTTCTCTGATCTCCAAAGCCCTCTTGCACAGGGGCTCAGCCTCCTTGTACTTCCCCCTCTTTCCATACAGCACAGCCAAGTTGTTCAGGGTTGCCGCAACCTGGACAGACATAAACACAGAAAGTCTGCTTTTTTGACTGGTTTGTTTTGTTACTGGCAGCTTACCTTCACAGTGTTAGAACTTATTTTACTGTTGACATGTCACTCATGAAAAGTTCAAGGTCACCTGGATTACACAAGATGGTAGCGACCTGCCTTTGTGATTCGTTATTCTGTGTCATGGATTAGTCTGAGTGACAAGAGTAGCAATATGAAGCAAAATGCAAAGCTCCTAGAGCTGCAGAGAAGAGAAGTGTGCTTTAATAGCTTCCTTTAGGCTTTAAAAGGTGCTTTGGAGCCACAGAGTGAATTGATTCTTACAAATCTGTTCACAAAGGCAATAAAATGCATTGTGTATTTTCATATTTTCCCACTGGCCCTTGTATTTCAATCTATTTGGTTCATGCTGGATGTATGAGCAGACACTGAGAAGATAAGATTGATTACTTTCAAGCCAGCAGGCACATGGTCAAAAGTCCATAGATTAACAGTGGGGGAAAAAAATCCATGCAAACACAGTGACTAGAGCGGCAGACTCAAGAGACGGTGCTGTCATTGCCTCTCTCTTCATAGAGTTTTAAAGTGGTTATGATCGGACACCATATAACTAATTTGCTCTATCTAAACTTGGATATATCTACATGAAGATATGGTTGCCATGACGATGGGGGAATCTTACAGCAGGATGGTCTTTTCCCAGGGTTTTCTCTCGGATGGACAGAGCATCATTGAGCAGATGGGCAGCCTCTTTGTATTTGTTCTGATCTCTGCACGAGTGAGAGGAACAGAAAGGACAATTTGGCTGAATGTTTCTTGCTCTTTGACAACATTTGTACAGAAAGAATGGAAACGTGTTACAAGTAAACCTGTTCCAGCTAGAGCTTAAATATAAAAACATTTCTGACCTATAGACCAAGGCCAGGATGTTGAGCATGGTTGCCACATCAGGGTGGTCATGTCCAGAGGTCTTCTCCAGGTCCTCCAAAGCCTGCTTGCAGAGGGGGACGGCCACCTCGTACCTACCCTGGGAGGCATACTGGATCACCAGGTTGTGCAAGGTTCTCAGACGGGCTGGGATCTCGTAGCCACCCTGCTGGGCTGCAGCAACAGCCGCACTGTTGTGCTGGTGCTGCACTGTGAGGGCAGAGGGCACATGCATGAGGGCAAAGGTCAGCTTGGTTGTAAGAAAGAAATCTATGAGCTGATTATATAACTAACTACATTTGCAAAGTACACAACACTGAGATCTCAGGGAATAATAAGATTATGGGGATAATTCAGTTAGTATTTAACAGCATGAAATAATATTATCTACATCAATGTCCTGGAGATGCATTGATAGTCACGTTAATTTATTAAGAGAGGAATCTAAGACCAGAGAATCAAGGCTGTATGATCTTAACATCAAACCAAAAATGCCAGATTTTATATGGTTCTTTTAACAATATTTATGCTTTAATGCATTCATGCTGAACTGTTGAATACTGCTGCCCTTACTTCCTTGGCCATGTTCCTCCTCATCATTGGGGAAGAGATCGTCCAGGGAGTCCTTCGGTGTTTCTCGGTCCTTCTCTTCCTGCTAAAATGAAACAAACAAATTTGCCAGTCAGACCCTCTAACAGGCAACAGGAATCATGGAGGACAACGTGGGAATCATCCATATCAGATATGTATCAGAAACGACACAAAAATGCAGAACGTAAGGAACATCGATTTAATTCACTCAAAGCATGTGTGCATGACATAATATCTGCTTGCAAGCTTGATACCTCTACGATTATATCAAAAGGGAAAGCAACAGTGATTTAATTAATCATCTGGAAACAGTCTTAGTTTTTATTTTTTTTTAACATTAAGTCATGGGGTCATTTAACATTAATCATCAAAGATAGACAAAAACATATAACCTTGTCACAAGGTTACAAAAATACAACTGGTAGCATTACACTATTACGGCAGATAAATTAAACTCTTTTTATATCATATATTATACTTTATATCATGAACTCATTATTTCACCTGGACAAGACGAATTGTATTTTAAGCACAAATTGGACTCGTCTCTATCGATCATATTGATCTATATTGATATATTGATCTTTTTGTCTCTTGCAGCAAACATATCTGCTCTGTCCTGGGTTCTTCTTTAAATAATAATAATTAAAATTAAATTAAATTAAGTAAATCAGAAGCCATCCTTATTCGTGCTCTGGGAGCAAGATTAAGGATATTTCATGCCATTAGCAGGACAAGGTCCTGTAAGCACAGCAGTGGATGCAACTATTACAGCCTCTTTTAGTGACTACGAACAAGGTCATATTGTGCTGCAACTCTTCCCAACCATCTGATCAATGAGAAGCAGGCAACAAGGCTCATTCCTGGAAAATGATTCAATTTCTTATTCCTGTCATTAACAACAGCTGTACTTTTCCTCTTGTATCAGAAATATTGAGAATTTGCTGTCCTTTAGAGATAAATTATGCATTTTGTCTGAGTCTGCTCTATTTTGCTTAAAAAAACAAACTAGTTATTCCCATTTTTACTGTGTAAGTAGGTTAAATAATCAATAAGATCTGAATTAAAAGTTAATTGAACTTAAAGCTGTCCAGTTAGCACTGCCAAACAGCAACAATATAGTTTAAAGAATCCTGTTATGAAGACAACAATATAGGGGCAACACTTCAAAAATGGTGGGATAAAATATCTGAAACGTATTTAACCACTCTTGCTAAAATGTATTAGTGACCGAATGTTAATCGATCTATGAATGCCTGTGTAATTGTAAGAGGGTTAAATCTTGATATCAGGCTTACTGTCAGTGTACAGTACTTACAGTGGGTGAGACATCTTCATCGTATTTTTTGAGCTGGTTCATGAACTCCAGGTGCTTCTTCTCTTCCTCCAGCTGGGCCACGCTCTGCTCACTCTTCTGCAACTTCTGCTGGGTGTTGGCCAGCTCGTCCCGCAGCCACTGGTTTTCCTGGCAAAGCCTCCTCACCTGTGCACGCAGCTTCTGCTTCTCCGACTCCACCGCGTTCAGGTGGTTGGACAAGGCCATCATCACCTGAGTTGGAGACAACATTGAAGCACGGTGACATCTAACAAGGACACACTGTTGCAGTGGCAAGGCACAAGAGTACAAACTGGGGCTGACTGGGGATGAATCATGATCACCACATGAGCTCAGTATAGAATGAGGAAGCAGAAACACAAAAAAAGACAGCAACACAGGGCTGCCTGGTTAAGAAACACAAATTTACTGCATTGTAAACCATTGATTTTATTTTTGTTAAAAATTATGATATTAAAAAATATCCTCCAAATGACCAAAATGTATCTCATTAAAAAAGAAAAAACTGTCTTGCCCTCCTCCCACTTCTATCCCCCATCCTACCTGTGCTTCTCCAAGGCCCAATTCAATCATCTCCACTGACTTGCGGAGCAGGTTGGACTTCTCATGCACCAGGTTGGCCTCTTCATCCTTCTTTAGGCACTTGATGGTCTCCAGGAGGCTGTGGAGGATGGAGTTGTGCTCATTCTTCAGCGCTTCTAGACCCTGGATCACCAGTTTGGTGTTGGAGATGATCTCCTCCTGAGAGAGCTTCTCAAGCTTCTCTTCCCGTGGATAAACCATGGTGGACATCTTCTATGTAGCTCAGGGAAACCTGCACAGGTTAAAAACAAGTTAAATTGTAGTTTTACAATAGGCAAACCCACTGGAAACTGGGAAGCTGTAAGCAGTTCCTGCTGCCACAAAAGAGCACATATTTATAAAGGTCTGCCAAAGATGCAGCTGTGCTTGCTCAGTACTGAAATTTATGACACAGAACCTGAGAGCTCAGCTGAAGTTCAACTGTCACATCTTGTCTCTTTTTTTCCCTCAATTTAAAAAAGGCATCTGCCATTTCAAATGATCTTTCATATTATAAACCACTTAAGTAACCCATTCTTTGCTAACAAGACAAACACGCTCTGTTTAAACATACCAATGTTTGACAGTGAAGAGTTCCACCTTAACGCTAATTTGACTGTTGCGTAATCTACTATGTACTGGCCATAAAAGATTAAATGTGTTTTATCAAGACGGGCAGATGAGGAGTTTACATTTTATAAGTGAGTTATGTCAGCATTTAATTGAGCTGTTAAAGTAGACAAATGCAGAATGTATAGAGTTACACATTAAGAGACAAAAGAACTTAAATAAACATAAATTTAAAATGACTAAGCTTCAGCTGAGTCTGGGTAAATTTCCCAGCTTCAAGTCTTGAATTCACAGCCAAATAAAAAATAAGACAGGCAAATAATGGTTGCTTTGTGCATAGCAGAGAGCCACAAGGACATACTATTCTGGTGGATAGACTGGTGTTGGGATTTGGCACCTATAATGAGCTCTGTTTGACAGTAGGGCTGCAGCTTGCTGTGCAACAGAGGGCACACAGATGTTGCAGTGTGGGTGCCTTCTGGTGCCAGGACTTTATCCAAACAGAGGCCTAGCTAACTGCATGAGAGGCAAAACAGTAAGGGAGAGAATGACAAGGCAAAAACCTCAGTAACACAGCCAAGCAGCCGGTGAAGTCACAGAAAAATAAACTCAGTGTCAATAATATTGTGTTCTGAAGAAATGTCAGCCCTTTTATGAGTGCATGTAGCATGTGCTATTTTCCCCAAATAGTCTGAAGGTAACCTATGACTCACTGAGCCACGTCGCCGCTGGCTACATCGTGCAAATGTCAGTGAGAAAAAAGTGGCACTGCCCTTCCGACTGGGGCCTAGGCAATGCTGAGCTACTGCCGTCTGTAGCAGCAGTGAGGATAAGAGGCACAAGATAAGGGGGTTGCAGTAATAAACACCAACTGAGAGCCATCTGCCATAAGAAAAATTTTACAACACCAATAATAAGTGAGATCCTCCCTGCTTTTCTACTTTCATTTTCACCTTAATTAGTCAGTTTTAACTTCCTGAAACCTCTTCCTGAAGAACATCTATTTTGCTTGTGTACTTTCAGCAGACTTAGGCTTAGCTTTACAGCTTATACCTAAAGAAACATAAACATCACGTCCTTCTGGGTTTGCATCCAGTAATTAAGTCCCTCTTGAGATGTTATGCATATCACATCATGTAAACACAGCTGCGCTCATCAGGGGGTGTTATTTATGATGCTAATATATTTCATTATGGACACTATACAAGCACACAGGGGCAACAAACTGCAGCCAGCTCATGATGTCAGTCTGTAGAAAACAGCTTAACGCAGTATGACATTGGTGCCTGTATACCACCAGCTGGAGGCTATGGATGGGCAGCATTGAACAATGTCAATGATATAAATCTAAAAATATGGAGTGTATGAGTGGATAGGGAAAACATATTTCACCTCCATAGTTAGGTGAAAACCTCTTAACTTGAAATTATACAATTTTTTCCTTGTGTTTTCTTTTTTAATATTTAAAAGCTTTATTATCCACAGGTACAAGAACTCATTTCCATTTAATAAAGAATTAAAAACAAAGCAAAATGTTTGAAGAAAATGGAAATTATTGATTTTCCCCCTTTTCCAATACAACATTATTTTTAAAATTGAAGCTTTTCAGTTTTAATTCCGGCAAGCCTCACTGCAGTGAAGGCAAAGTTAAGAGGTGGAGAAAACCCAAGAGCAAAGTACACAGTGTCTTGTTTAAGCCCTTAAAACGCTAAAGTAGGGCTTAGAAATTCACACTGTGCACATTTGATATGATACCCAGAGGTGACACTGAGCACCTCTAATCTGCAATGTAGTACTTTTTTGCCCTTCTCAATATTTTTTTTTATTTTTCATTTTATAAGAGGGAACAGAAAAACAGTAAAAAAAAAAAATTCTAATTTGCTGAGAAAGTCAACCTCTTGAGAGAAACTCAAGAGTGACTAGATCCATTCAGCATTTTCCATCACACATCAAAATATCTCAGTCAAATGAAACAGAATATAATTAATGAAAAGTAACATGCAAACTTTTTAAATTACTTAAAATTTTAGATCAAATAAAAAATGTTTCACGTTTCATTAGTTTAAAAATCTTCCAAAGTTGAAAAATATATATGTAACTGAGAAATATTTTGATCAAATAAGCATACGCTCATAAATCCAGTGAGATTTAATAGGTATTAGATTGTTTTATGTTAAAGTTATGGTAGGCATATACTGTAATAAGCATGTTGGAAAAAAGACCAGAGGGGTTACACTCAGCAACTGAAAATGTGCCATTAAAATGTGCTAGAGGTTGGGCCGCCGTTTAGCTCAGTGGTTAGCGTGCGCGGCCCATGTACGCGAGGCTCAGTCCTCCGCGCGGCGGTCGTGA
>JAPZDY010000003.1:6895080-6906137 GCA_029783645.1 Ctenochaetus hawaiiensis
TCGATTCCGGCTCCAACCCTTTGCCGCATGTCACTACCCCCTCTCTCTCTGTCTCCCCCTTTCAACACTGTCCTAAAAAAAAAACCAATAAAGGCCAAAAAGCCCGAAAAAAAATATTAAAAAAAAAAAAAATGTGCTAGAGGTAAAGTTAGCCAGCAGGCAAGAGGTAACATGTTTTTGGAGGAACTCACGTGAAAGAATTATAATACAAAATGGGTGAGCCCTCAGTAAACTGAAGGTGGGGATTGTGACTGCTAACTTCACATGAAGCATGTCAAGCAAATGAAAAGTTTGCTTTGCCACTACAGTGTAATTCTCCCTGACAATGTCTGGCGCCAAAGCTATTACTTGCTCTAGAAATGACATGAAATGATCTCTTTGAAAGATCAAGCATATTCATAGATCAGACAGCTCATTACCCTGTACAGTTACTCTTAGTTTCAGCAGTTTAACACTAATGCAGATGAAAAGGCCTGACTGGCTGGGTATCATAGCAGCCAACAAAGAGTAGAACTGCTTTCATGTCAGTCAGGGGAGAAACAAGCAGCTTTGCTTTGATAAAATACACAAACACCTGTAGTAAAGACTTTCCTCAGATGGAAGAAGTTAATATTTTCCAAGTCTTTAAAAGGGTGAAGTAAAGTCCAACAGGACAGTTGTTTTTCTGTAAGACGAATGCCCTTGATTTAATCTTTAACATTTACTCTTTCTGTGTGACACACAAATCATGTGCACATAAAGTAAAAGATAGCATCTAAGGTCAAAATACAACAGACTGACTACATGGAGTGACATAGTATTTATGAGCTTTATTTTAGGAGGCCCAGATTGTGGCTTCTCATCCAGCTAAAATGGATCATAGTGCCACTGGGACAAAACAAAAACAGCACTCACCATGTGCATGTTAAAAATCACGCTATACAGCAGCACATATTTACTGATCTGGACTTCAACCACTTGCCCTAATGACTATTATCCGCTATTATTCAAGGTTCAGTAGCAGCAACTTAGGTAGCTACTAAGAAGAAATGATTACCATTTTAAACAAGCAAAAGGTAAACAAGGGCACAAAAGGAAACCTTTTTCCAACAAATCCCTTAGTCCAAGGCTGCTTGACCTACCAGTTTAATACATACGCAACACAGACGAGATGTAGTATTTACAAACGTTGCTGCCTCTAACTGTTACTTTGCAACAGATTTGTCAACAAATTATAAGCACATTATGAAGTGTAGCTTTACATTCAAGTTGCAGACATAAACCGTTACAGTACTGTTTTTAAACAACAGAACCAAATTTGTGAAACTATTTATCATAAGAAATGTGGTCACTGCTCATGAGGAAAAACTAAGCAAAACAACTGACAAAATATAAAAAGGGGCAAATTACACTCTGAAAGAATCTCCATCTCTTTTATCCACTACAAAACCCGCTAAATGCCTGCTTAGGGCTTAAGCCATCTATCATTCATGCTGGCATGGTGTTTTTAGCTGCTACAGCTTGCCCGACCAGAAAACTAACCTCAGTTTCAGCAGCTGATCAGGGCCTCATAGTTTGGCACGAAGGGAAGCCGATGAGATAATGACTCCTCCTCCGGCAATAGTGCTACACGCCAGCAAAGTGCATCATAAAAACTGCTGAGCTAATCCAAAGTGATCCTCCTTAAAATGAAATAGGAAACCTTCTGTGCTAAATGGAGGTGAATGGAAGCGAAAGAGGACAGGAATGAGAGTGATGAATGCCGTTGGTGAGGAAGTAAAGGACGGGAGCTGCTGCGTGATGATGATGACCTTCTCACTGCTCTGTCAGAAAAACCAACATCGGCTCAGGGCACACATCAAGAGACAGCCCCGCCCACAGGGGGAGGAAAGCAGAGGAGTGTGGGGGAGCAGGTCAGATGGGGGAGGGAGCCATTCTGATCTAGACTCTTCTCCTCTATATTCATCAGACACAAAGGAACAGGTCTAATGAGACACAATGGAATAGACTAAGTGACACCATTCATAGTCTCAATAGGAGTTTCACATGCCACCCAGGCTGGGGGCACACAACACACTGTGAGGATAAGACCTACTCTCTCATGGCACTGTCCAACACATGTGAAATTTATGTATAGCTCCCTGCCCTACATTTGGACCTAAATCAGTGATATATGTCTAGTAAGCAAATTTCATTTTTGATCCAAAATCAAACAGTTTACCTTGTGAAACCCAGCAAATGGCAACAAACTTATAGGAATATTTGTAGCTCACCAATCACTAGTAACAGAACGCTGGACCCTTATGGTCGCAAATATCATCAGAAACATGCAATAACTCATTCAAACTGACAATCTCTTACATTTTTTTGGGATGAATGAAATCAAAGTGATCTCAGAACTATCTGTTTTCTGATATCATGACAGAATTGGATTGTCCTAATACAAGCAGAGAACAGCCATATATAATCTGTGCTCCACAGCCCTTGAAATTGAAACTGTTTTCAGTAAGTTGGCAAAGAACTGAATTTTATGGACAAGCAAGATGACTCAACCTTGCAGGGGGTCAAAGGTCATACAATTTTGCAGTAATCAAGGTGCACTTAGCAAAGAAAAAAAAACTAATCATGAGAGGAGGGGACAGTGTTAATAAATTTAGTTCTATATTTGATGAAACAAAGTGCTGGGTACGATACTGGCTAGTTTATTTATTCTGACCAATGGGTACCAGGGACATATTCATGTAATTTTTGAGTCCACTCTTCATTACTCTCCATCTCCAAAAGGATCTCAAGCTTCACATTTTAAAATCTCCCTCTGAAAAACACCAAAATTACTATGCCCCTCCTTTCCATAACAGCACTACAGACATTTAAGATAATTAGGCTTTTGTACACTAATCTCAGAGAAGAGGATCAACTGAACAACCCTTAATTGCACATAAGTATGTACTTCTATTGCCAAGTGGAAGTGCACATCTCATTGACTTAAGATCAGAAAGAAAACATTTCAGAGGTTGCATTTTTCTCTTTAATTGTATGGATTTGGTTTTAAGCAAATCGAAAGGCAAAAGTTAAAAAACTTGCCTTAAAACCTAATTGAAAAGCTGAGCTTTACCAAAAATCCCTAATGAGCAAATGCAAAGCAGAGCACAAATTATAGAAAAAGACTGTCTGTATGAGGGTGTGGTACTTGCTGGTATTAAACTTGTAAAATAATCTTAGGAAATGGAAAAAAGCAGATTGCAGTGGGTGGATCAACAAGCACATGGCAAATCTCATTGCCATCTCCCAAGAGACACATTTCCCGTCTACGTGATGAAGTTTGACACAAACAGATCACTGTCTTCCTCTGTTTCCTGCACAAACAGCAATCCAACACATCGTCCGCATCACCGCCAGACACAAACGATAGTCAGCCGGCAAGAAGGGTGTGGCGGGGCCTGGGACAACCAGGAGGGAAACGCCACTGACGCTTCCAGTCATCAATCATCCCACTGAGACTAAAAAAACTGCTTTTTTCAACAGTTTACTGTGAACCTTAATGTTGTTTCTGACGGAGAAAGGCGTACCAGGCACAGCAACTACCTGACGTAAGGAGTTCAGTGTAAAGTGTGACGCCTGTGTTTACAAAACTGTACCTCGCACAGCACTACATTTATGTAACGTCAATATGGTTAAAACTCAACGCTAGATATTTCGTTTATTATCGCTGTACCTGTATGTTGATGTCCCTGCACAACGTTAAATTGCTTGCAACGCAAAACAACGAGTCTCTGACATGTGAAAACTACTTATAAAGATAACACTGACAAAAGAGTCAATCATCTGACAAAAGTGCTGCTCATGATAAGACTCACAATTCATTCTGTTACGACTTTCGCAGTTCACAACGGGACTGTAATTGTATTTCTTTGTTTACCAGGATCTTAATTAATAAAGGAGGCAGATTTTGCCCTTTCTTTTCTTCACAAGATTAATATTACTGTTATCTGAACGGATACTTATAAGTTTAGCTAACCTCATTCTTAAGCTTGCTTTTTTGATCTGTTTTGAGCTCCGGTCTGCTACTAGCTAGTCCAGCTAACCAGCTAGCATCACCACTCCCTAGTCGTAACGAGTTAACCTCGTTTAGACCGCTGAGCCCATCATTTCCATATATCTCATTTTAAATTTGTACTACTTAAACACACGAAAATGTACAGTGTTCACATACTTGTATTATTAGTTAGTGAAAATAAATATGTCACTTACCAAGAGCTAGGACTGACGGCTAGCTCAGCCCCTTTAAATCCAAAATGTCTCCAACACAGCAAGATTCTCCCAACAGCCTCTGCGGCGGAGTTGTGTAGTGACGTCATGTTTTGTGTTCGTCAAGATATCATCTGCCGGACTACCTACATGTCTAACTGTTCTATCAAAAATATCTATCTATCTATCTATCTATCTATCTATCTATCTATCTATCTATCTATCTATCTATCTATCTATCTATTGGGTTAGATGCTACAAACCATGAATACAAACTATGAATAATTAGTTTTAATAATTCCTTACACATATTTGTCTTTTACACTTCCAGTTAAAAACAGTTAAACAGTTAAATTCACCCTAAGTGTCGTCTGTATTATATTATTATTATATTATAATTTATTATATTATAATATAAGAGGACACACAAACCTGAAAATACCGAGTTATGTTGACTCTAAAAAAAAGAAATACAAATTTATTGTGTTAATGAACTCAGATAATAAAAAATAGAGGCAAAGTCTTTTAGAATTATGCTAAAAATTAAAATAAAACTGTAGCTAAAGTAGTTCATGGTCGGATAGGGACATATTAAGTTTTATTTATTGTATAATAGGGGATTGCAGACCACATCCGCACACTTTCTCTATTGTGGAGGAAGGTAATTCTGCCACCTATAGGCGGAATTTGCATTATAATACGGACGCCGGTAGATTAAGATAACTTTAGTTTATAATACGTATTATTACCGGCTAACATACATACAATGTGAACAGTTTACAAACAAATGTGGATGTATAGGGAACAGTCGAATTCTTCGTTGTAAAATCTGATTTTTACACTAAACAAAAGACGAAAAAATGAGCTGCCAGGGTTGGTGTTTACGTCATCAGTAAGCGACGCAGCGTGTAGGACCGTGAAGGACGCTAGCCTAAGTTTAGGATGAAATAGGTAAAATATAAAGGTTGGTTTAATGTTACCACTATAATGGACTTTACTGCAAATTTTAGATGGTATTAACGACAACTTTTGCTAGCTTATTAAAACATTAATTAAAGGCGGGTCTTGTTAATCTTACGTGGTAGTCTGGCTAGCGATAGCTCGTTTGCCGTTGATTTCATGTGTCATTAGGTAAGGTTACAGCAGAGTTATGATGACATTTGTAAACTTGAACCATAAATACAACTGTAGGTAGCCTGAAACATAACAGGTTAAGTTATGTTGTTGACTTGTAAGGATTTGGTTCTTAAAGCTGAGTCAGAAGTTAGACTGAGTGAGAAATTGGATTATAGAAGAAGAAATTTGGATAGTATTTCAGGCACAAGGGCTAACATTGCACGCCAGGCAGTGAAAAAGACAAGTCGACTGTGGTCCTAAAACTGAACGGCTGTCATACTGGCTCTCTTCTGCTTCTCAGCCTTGTCAGGTGGACGGTGTTATGATGGCGGTGTCGTGTCTAACAAGAGCCATACGCTCCCTGACTCTCTCCCAGCCTGCTCTGCTTTCCTCGCAGGTAAGCATCTAATGTCTGTCTGTCACAGTGGAGATCCGATTCATCTCATCACATCACAAATACTTGGCTAAGTTGTGAGCTTTATTGCATTTTGTGTCGACAGGCAATCGCACAGGCTAAGCTGGGAACCCAGGTGGCCTGCACAGCCGGACAATGCAGAGGCTTCCTGACCACAGCCTCTCTAGAGCAGAACAGGACTTGCTGGAAGAAGATGGAGAAGTACACCATCAAGCCTATGGGAATTAAAAAGACAGGAGGCAGAGATCACTCAGGTAAAGAGTGTCATAGTTTGGTGTGTGGTGGAAATGTGGTAAACTCCTCTGAGATCACAAGAAAGGCTGAAAGAGAAAAGGTTGATGTTGGCTTGTATATTGCAACTCTGGATTTCACTTTGTTCTGTATGCACTTGGTCTCTTGTAACAGGTCAGGTAAATACAATTGGAAAATAATGTCCTAGAAATAACTGCAACAAGCCATTATTGTCATTTTATACCATGTTATGCAGCAGATATAATACTATAGAACAACACAATAATGTAAATACACTCTGCAAAGAACAACTAACCATTAATCTTATCACTATATAGACACTGGAATTGGAATATATTATTTTAAACTGGTGTGGTCTAAACAGAATTTTTTTGATTATTCACACAGAAAAAAGGTTTAATATATAGTACAAATTTAAAACAGTTTGTAGGCTGTCAGTGTTACTTAAGGCAAGGTTTGATTAGTAAGTAAGTAAGTAACAGTATCTGCTATAAAACTTAGATTATATACATTTGTCTCTACGGAACAAAAATGATAACTTGATCAGTTTATTAGCCAACAAACAGAAAATTATTCTGTAATTGTTTTGATAATTGATTAATTAATTGCAAAAAATAGCTAATTTTATCCAGTTTTAGCTTCTCAGTTATAAGAAATTTGCAACTTCCTTTGTCTTCCGACTGTTGTTTGAACAAAACAAGACAGATACTTTTTTTTTTTTTTACTTTTTCTGACATTTTATAGATGGAATGATGACTTTATTTATGTAAGAAAACAGTTGGCTGGATAGTTGACAGTAAATTGAAGTAAGACATACGAAAACAAGGACAGTTTTCTGATAGTATGTGTGAAAATTCCCATAGATTAGTTCTCCACCAAATTCATCAATCAGAAGTCAAGTTCAGCCTTGGGTGGTGGACTTACAACACTTGTGATGTATTTGCTCTCATAACAGCTTTGATACTTGTTCTGATTAGAGCAGTGTGAAAAGAGCTGCTCATCTTTGGTTCTGCCACACAGGGAGGATACGTACACATGGCATTGGCGGTGGCCATAAACAAAAATACAGATGGATAGACTTTCAGCGATTGCGTTATGAAGAGGGCAAGGAAGTGCAGCCCTTTGAAGAGAAAGTTGTTGAAGTGCGTTACGACCCGTGCAGGTGAGCTCAGCTTTCACCACACACGACTTTGACATGAACGCTGAAGGTTACAAACATGCAGTTGGTCGTAATGATCTGTGTTGTCTGCACAGGTCTGCTGACATTGCGCTGGTAGCCGGAGGCAACAGGAAAAGATGGATTATTGCAACAGAGAACATGCAGACTGGAGATGTCATCAAAACATCTGGAGTTATTGGGCGCATGGCAGGTGTGAACATTTCCCTGAGATGATGGAGGCAATGATTTTGTAGATTTTAAACAAGCTGTATTCAACACAAAATTTTACCATCTGTTTGGTTTTTAATTTGCAGTCTCAGCCAATGAGGGTGATGCATACCCACTGGGAGCTCTTCCTGTTGGGACACTAGTTAACAACCTGGAGATACAACCAGGGAAGGGATCCGAGTACATCCGCGCTGCAGGTTATCTATTATTTGCATTTTAAGACTCTTTATGTGAATATAAAGTTTAAGATGCAGCAAATGATAATATTCAGTAATTATTACTATATTTTTTAACTTGTCTTCTAGAATTTAAAAAGGTCATCAAATAGTCATCTGTCAGTCATAATTTATAATTAGAGTCCAAAGGAACAATATTTTGTTTTCATTTTTTAAGAACATCACTCCAAAACTTAAAGAAAATCAGTCAGAATTTCAACATCATTTGTGGATAAATCAATTCGCTGTTTCAAGTCTATTCAGTATAATGTAACCTATTACTGTAATATACTGCAAAATACTTTTTGATACAGAAAATACATTACATAAACATTCATTCATTTTTTTGTCCTATCAACATTTAAGTTTTTAACATCTACCATTTGGGGCCATTTTAGAATACTTAACTGGAAAAGCTTATAACAGAAAATTGAATGGATGAAGGTTATTGGGTAATTTGATGAATCATATAAAGTAAGACCAAGTAAAAACAAAATTTCAACATTTAAATCTTTTTAAGTGGAAATAACTTGAGTTGATTGTTGATCCAGTGAATCTAAACAGGTTTAGTTTGCATAAAATTTCATACCAAAAGACTGTTTGATCTCATTTTATATGAACACTTTCTGAACTTGGAACAAGACCGTCACCACTGTAAAATGTGTATCTCCTCATCCCTAAAGTGAGTGTTGTGGTTCATCTGCTTTGTAGGTACAAGTGGCGTTTTGCTCCGTAAAGTAAATGGAACAGCCATTGTTCAGCTCCCATCGAAGCAGCAGGTTCAGGTGAGCTTACCTAAATTATGATTTCACTTACAGATTTTAAACCTATATCCTGCTCTGAACTGAATATTGCCATCTTGACACACACACACACAGGTGCTGGAAACCTGCATGGTCACAGTGGGTCGTGTGTCCAACATTGACCATAATAAACGAATCATTGGCAAAGCCGGTCGCAATCGTTGGCTTGGCATTCGCCCTTCGAGCGGCTTGTGGCAGAGAAAAGGAGGTTGGGCAGGACGCAAGATCAAACCACTTCCTCCAATGAAGAACTACATCAACCTGCCTTCAATCTCAGCTAATTAACACACATGACTCTGGACAAGTTTGGGACTAAAGATGTCGTCTCTTGCTTATGATCGCTTTGTATGAATATTATGGTCCTTGTAGCAAAAAGGATTGTTCTGAGAAGAAAGAATGAATAAAGATGAGCTGTTTGTACAGAAGATTAAAAATTTTATTAAACACAACTGCTTGTGAGAGCATGGAAAGAAACAAAACAATATAAAAATCCAAAACATATTTACATCTATAGTAAAACATGCAGAGTAACCCATATTTTTTTTAGTGGTAAATTTAAAAATACTGTCATGTCATTTAAAATAGGGTTTGTGCAAAGACACTGGGTGGCATTTCAAGTAACAGGAGCAATGAGATGGCATGTTGTAGTTTGACCATTAATGAAAGACATTAATACTGATGTTAGGAGTTAATTTTTTGCAGTTTTCAAAGTGAGCATGCCTGCTCATTGATCCAGTCTTGCAAAACACCCCCATGCTACCTCTAGATTAAGGGCAAAATTTAAAAAAAAAAAAAACAAAACCTGGAGGTCAAATACATCAAAATACACTTGTCGTTATGCCCATTGAGTATTTAAAAGGCTAACTCACAAAGCAAATTCCCTCAAACAACTCTGCCCTGGCTAATACTTTACAGCCTAAGTTCACCAATATGTAAGAGCCAGTTGGTCTCCAAGCTAAGAGAAGAAACTGAACACTTCAAAAAGCAGGAGACATGACAACTCAGCTGTAGAGTCTCAGGCAGATGCGTATGTTGGTAGCTGCAAAACAAGCTTTTCAACATCAAGTGGCAAAACATTAGGTGACAGACAGCCATGACAGTTTTCTCATAGGGTTATTAAACCCATCAACATAAACACAACATCCCTAGGAAAGAGTAATTTTGAGAAAAACAAGAGAAAAAGAGCGGCGTTCTCTTGACTATAGGTAGTGGTTTTTTACTTTTCAAATAAAACACCTCCATCACTTCACTTCAAAACCAAAATGTGTCCCAATTTAAGCCAAAATGTGTATAAAACCACATGAAAGTGCATTACAAAGTGAGGGAAATGTACTAGAAATAACATTGTAGTGTTTGCATTGTACAAGTCAACTTCATAGTCATGAGTTCTGGAAATATATTTGGCATTTATGTCAATAAAAAGAAAAAGGTTAGCTATTTGTGCTTTCAATTTAGGGGAGGGGGATTTGCGATTCACAATAATACATCTTGTATATATTTCTATACAATACTAAAAAAAAGCCAGCCTATCAAAGCTTGTAACTCTTCACTTTATAAAAAGCAACAACAAACTCATACAGAAGGCCCTTTGTCCAAAGGTTTTCCTATTGCAAAAGTTTCACGTAACACTATTCAGGGAGTACCATCGAACATAAAGCACACCTATACAGACACACACAGGCAGTGACTTGGACATCTGGCAAGACTCCATACGCTTTTCATCCTATTTTAAAGCAATTCAATACTTGAATTGGGCTCGACACTACTGTCAAAGCATGTTTCAAGTCAGACCAACTCATCTGTATTTTCCTCATAAGCAGCTCTGCATGATACTAAAAGACCAACCTGTCAGTAGATTTTAGGTTAGGAACTGCCTGCATGTCCAGCCTCAGTGAGGCTGTACTCAAGGACACAATGGTAATTTCTTGGTTACATTGTGCACATCTTGTACAATTGTTTTACATTTGGCCAAACGAGGAGCACAAACTGTTATATTTGTTATGATTAATAACTCAGTAATCTTAATACTGATCTCCACAAGGAGCACAAGCGTACAATTTTAGATTTTCAGTTAAAAATACTATGAAGTTTGGCCAAGCCAAGAGCTCTGGTGGTTAGACTGTAAAACAAACTTGACTTTGGCACATCACCAAACATCTGGAGAAATCCAGTATTTGCTAAGTTACTGCAGGTCTGCGAGACATCCTCACAGGTAAGCTGCTCTATCAAGCTGAACATGCTGTGGCCAAGTTTACCCAATGAACGCTGTTAAAGCCTAAAATTACTCCAAGAAAGCCCCAGTTCTGACACAGGTGGAGAATGCAGCTGGGAAAGGGTGAAAAAAAAGGAATCAGGACCTTGAAACAACAAGACAGCTCATACAGTCACAACTTAATTTGGCATTCAGCTGTTAATAGTTAAAATATGGTGTTTTGTGTGTCATGTTACCCTGCTTCTAGGTGGGTGTTACTGTACAGTCTGAATGTACACTAACATTGGTACAAAACCTTCAGCACTTACAATAAACTGATCTGATGAACTGCTCACATGTTACAAATGTGTCAAAGCTACATTCATTATAGCTACCTTCAAAAATACCTTGCTTGTGTTGTTTTTTTTTTTTTTGTTTTGATTTATGTAAA
>JAPZDY010000003.1:6907915-6940789 GCA_029783645.1 Ctenochaetus hawaiiensis
TTTTTAAACTTTGATTTCTATGTGGGCATGTTAGTCATATCTTCCTGAGTGTACCTTTCTTGTTCTTCTCCTTGGTGACTACAGTCATGGCCATGCTGGGTGGAGGGGTGAGTTCCCCTCCACATGGCAGACGGCTGACTTGCAGTGATCTGAAGTTACTCTTCAGGGTGTTCTTCAGTCCCACATCTCTCTTCTCCCCTTCCTTCTTCTTCTCTGGGCCTTGCCATGTCCAGTAGTCCACCTGGAGCCCCATCACTTCACTGCCTGAACATGGAGAACTGAAAAGAGGAAACAGGGAAAGTCTAAAAGTCGGAGAAATTTGGGCATTATTCAACATTTATTCCTTAAAACACAGTTTACAGTGAAGAAAAAGGGTGTGGTTTAGTTTCTGACAATTGTGTGTGTGTGTCTTGTCATACCCAGCTCCTGAAAGGGCAGTGGACACAGAGGGAGACTGTGGGGGGGTTCCCCCAATCTCTTTCCCATACGGACCAGCTGATGGGGGTGTTGGGGAGGACAGGATGCTTGTGTTGCCCCCCATTGCATCATCTGAGTCCACTGCAAATTGAGGGAAAATAGTCTCATTCACAAAGCCTGAAAGTACAACTACACACTGTGATAAAATTTTTATTGCTGGCTTTTGTGAAACTACATAAATTCTAACCATAATCCAGTAAATGCAATAAAATGAAAAAAAAAGCAATGCTGTCTTAGCACATAAAAGCACAGAGAATCGACAGTAAAATGTTCAACACACTAACCTGATAAAACACTTTCCAACTTAAAAAAAGCCCTTTCTTACCTGAAGTGGAGAGGCTTTGCTCTACAATCCCAACTTTCACAACCTGCAAGATAAAAATATTTTGAGTGTTAAACTAGTTTAAGCACAAATCTAATCAACAGTCCTGTTCTTTACATAGGCAATCAGTTCTTACCCCAATAAATGGCACAAATTTCTGACAGGAGTCCTCATCAGGGCTGTAAACAGAAAAAGAGTTTGTCAGTATGACCAGAGGTGGGTTTAAACACTTAAACACTCCAGGGGTGCACATGAACACTCAATGGTCCTGGTGGGAAGATGGCGGTGGCATGGCGTGCACCATGTCCCATCGCAGCAGAAATGGCACATGACTGGCTTGGGTGGAATGGGGTCATCTTGGGGTCACGTTACAATGAGATGGATGAGAGGACCGCTCCTTACAACCAAATGAAGAGGCTTTCTTATAAGCCAGTGTTACGATAAGAGAGCTGTTTTTATATTAGAGTGAAAAAACTATTTATTCACTACACTATGCTACTGCTCTGAGCATGTCACTGGTTCAACATTACGTACCTATACAAAGATAGGAATAAACAGGACAGCAGTCAGAGTCAATTAAAGTTTGACAGACATCCAGGCCAACAGATTCAAAAAGAAAAACAAAACCACCCAAAGATTTGGAAGGGACAAGCTGAAATAGTGTTATATTCCTGCAAATGTCCTCTAACAGGCCACAACTCCTTAACTGGCTGCTGAGTCCTTCCCAGTCTCTCATGAGCCTGCAAAATACATCACACGCACAGCAAACAACGGGAGGGCAAGCAAGGCTGCTGGCTCCCGTTCCAGTGCAGACACAGGACTGTAGTCTTCAGCTTGGGCATCAGTACTGTATTATTTTAATATATTTCAGTTATTTTTTTATATAAAAAGGTGTACATTTTGCAAAGCAACAGCACCACTGAGCAAAACACACCAGCTGTTTGTAATGCATTACTTACTGTGTAAATCTCACAGTTCTAGGCTGTTTCAAATTCTATCTAGTTTCTAACTAGTGATTTACTGAATCATATTGACAAGTCTAGAAGTTAACACTTCAGTAATGTGTAAATACCTGCAGGGAACATCATCTTCGTCCAGTCAAAAGTGATCAACAGTGTTCACAGGAAGTGTGACAACATTTCTTTTAAAAATAGGTATGTTTATATATATATATACACATATATATACATATATATATACATATATACATATATATATATACATATATACACATATATATATACATATATACATATATATATATATATATATATATATATTTATATATATATACACATATATATATACATATATACATATATATATATATATATATATATATATGTATATATATATACACATATATATATATACATATATATATATATATATAATATAAGCATTTCAGCATTTCAGAGTTAGCAGTAGGGATGCAGTTTAACTGTAGTAGGAAATATCAATTAAACAGTACTAATGTTTTTTATTTCTTTTGACTGATACTGAAATCTTTCTTTTGCTTTGCAGTAGTCAAAGCAGTCAATAATATTGAGTGAAAGATCATAATTATGTTGTCAGTTCTGTAGGCAAACTGACATGTCCTGAAGATCTCTTTTGAATTAACACTGAACCTATAACAAATATTTAACTCGTTTGCCTGTGGGTTATTCTACATGACTTTATATTTATATAATACTGCTTGTGACACTACTGGATGCAGGAGCCAGAGAACCATCCCACTTTGTAAATATCTGTGGTTGTTTTAAAAGGTTGTTAGGCAAATCTTCACAGCAAAAACACAAAGGACAGAGTTATCAGAGTCACACCGGATCAAAGACACAAGTCAGGACAGAGTGCAGAGTGAAGTTACAGTGAGTCTTGAGTGTGAAAAGGGAAATGTTAAGACACAGCAAGGAGTTCAAGCCAAATGGAGGAAAGAAAATAAGGGGGGCAAAACAAAACAAGAGTTGAATTAGATACCTGATGTAAAAATCAAAATACAAACTCCTTTTCCTTGAATGCAAATCAAAGGGGAAAGGGGGAAGAAGGAATGCAACAGTGTTAAAACTGTGTTGTATTAAGTACCTGCTGACCAATAGGAAGCCACTCAGACAAAGAGGGGAAGGATTTGGTCAAACCTCACAGAGGAAACAAACAAATGTACACAGAGATGCAACAGGCTGTCTACTGAGTGCGTCTGTGAGACGTTTGTGAGACGACCGGGCTGATCTGAAAATTGAACCCCTGCTCGATCAAATTTACTTATTAGTCATGAAACTTTTATCAAAATGTGAACCTAAAATGAACTCAAACCTGTGGACTTGTGTATGTCAGAGTAAACATGTGACTACAGTTAACTGAACTGTGGCTCATTCTCATCACAAATCACAGCAACTTTCATGTTTGTGTTAAATAAATGTATGCGTTTGCGTGCATGCATAGATGCATTCCAGTATACAGATCAAGTGACCATGACTATTAATGCTCTAGGACTTCTTTTTGATGAGAAAACAAGCAAACTTAACATCAATATCAGTACTTCAAATTAGAGATCATTCCAACAAGGCGTGCTTCAATACAGAGCACAAAAACATACATGCATACACACACAAACATATGCAGTGCATGAGTGCGCTCAAGCTTAAGTAATCAAAGTGACTTTACCTCTTCTGTTTGTAGGTGAGCATGGCTTCAGAGATGGGGAACTGGTGGGACACATTGGCACCGGCAAGGTACTGAACGACTCGTCCTGCTACATCTATGTTATCTGCAGAGAGACGGTTTGTTACCAACATGCCTCCTCTATTCCATTTTTGACTAACAAGATGCAAGACAAGTGATGTAAAAGCCCATTTTCCCATACAGCAGCACTAGGAGACTGCACATTAATCATTTCATTATGCCGAATTAAGGAGATGGGGGGTGCTGAGCATAAAAATGTCATTAAAACGTGGGTTAAGTCAACCATAAGACGCACAAGACGAATTTTGTGTCAAACAGAGGGCCCGTGGGCCATGTGCAGCCTGGCATACATTTTTGGCAACTTGGCAAATGTGGAAACATGTTGAATTTTAATGTCAGTTTATTTTGACCTATTGCCTCCTTGCAGTTTAAACTCATTCTCCTTGTGAAAGAAAGCAGACACAGCCAGATTCTATCCAAACACTGTCTTTTGCGCTGATGACAGCTAGTTTCAAGGATAAAAGAATGAGGGGGAAAAGATGAGGGACTCATCTTTTTTACACTTCTTTTATTCCTTTTTTTTTTTCTTTTTGAGACAGTTCAACGTGGTGTGTGGAAATGAAACTCTCGCACCTATGGGGTGTAAATTGAGTGAATTAATAGGTGGGGCTGGGTGAGGATTATCACACTTGTGTGGGCAGAACAAGTGACAGTTGAAGCTTAAACATGGATGTGTCACTGAGCAACAATGGAAGAACCTAGAATCTGCAAGTGAGTGCAAATAAATGCAAAACTAGTAGTAAAAATGCTTTAATTCTACATAATGGTTCTAAAATAAACAGATTAAGAATGGATTAAGGATGAAAAATGTCTTTGTTTCTGTCTCTCTATAATCCTTCACTTAAATATTTCATTTTTTAATAAGAAAAGGCTTTCAATATACATTGTTTTTGACAATCTTTGTGTAAATAACCGAGTCACACTCCTGACGGCCTGGAGGTGTTCTTAGTTTCCAGGGAGGAATGGTGCCATAATGTAGAGTGGCGGTCCCCAACCTCTTTTACACCACGGACCAGTTTCATGTAAGACAATATTTTCACAGACCAGCATTTAAGGTGTGGGGGATAAATACGTCGAAATAAAATGATACGACCAGCATATAAACAAATATAAGTGCATAAAAATACAATTCACCATTACGTTGAGTTAGTGGGAGCCCTGAGCTTGTTTCTCTGCAACAAGCCGGTCCTATCTAGGGGTAATGGGGGACAATGACACCCAAAGTGTGTTCCTTATGTCCAGTCTATTCCGTAATTTTGTTTTGGTTGCTGTCACTGCAGAAAACCCCGCTTCACAAAGATAGGATGTAAGAAAGGGAAGCAGGATTTTTAGTGCTTTTGTGGCGATCTCAGGATATTCTGCCTTGATTTTCATCCAGAACACCGGCAGAGTTGTTGTCTGAAACATAGTTTAAAGGCCACCGTCATTTTGAATCAATCATCAATAATTTTTTTTTTTTTTCTCTGTGCAGCCCAGAATCAAATGACAAACGGACCAGTACTGGTCCGCGGCCCGGTGGTTGGGGACCACTGATGTAGAGTGATTCACTGCACTAAAGCAGGCTGTAGCTGTCTTTCGCAATTGTATGAAATCTCCTCTTCCCATCCATCAGCCCCTGACCCATGCTGACCCAATTTCTTTCCCTTTCAAGTTGGCTGAACATTAGATACGCAGACTTGCTTTGTAGCAGGACACCAGAGCTATGCGTTGTACCTGAGGCGGGCCGTTCCGTCCTGCAGAACAGCTCCCTCCATGCAGTGTCCATAAAGATGCTGTTGAACCTGCTGTCAAAGGAGGCCACATACTTTGCCAGGGGATGAGAACCTGTACAGGAGAGCAGTGAAAAGCTTTATGTATAAAACAGTGTTAAAGGAATGCTGCAAGTATGAAAAGGCTTCTTGTACTATCTTTGGATGACATACCTATGGGGATCACCAGGAAGCGTATGTAACTGAGCCAGTCAGGTGTTTTGTTGGCCAGCTGCTCCACAAAGAACCTCAGGATGGTGCTGAGGTAACTCTGGTCACCTGCTACTGCCACCTTCATCGTTGGTGGTGTCTGTGCATTGCAGTTACAGCTGCAAGGAGAGAAGGAAAAGAATGAGTCATTAAGAGAAAGAGAGAAGACATGGGGCAGAGAGGGAGTGTGAGAATTTCTGGCTGTCTGAGAGAAAAGATACATCTATCAACAGGGTTTTTCATGGTGTGAAACTGCTTTTACCTTCTTTTGGGGCCCAGTTTTTGTCATTTTATGATTTGCAATACTAGGTACTTGCAAGTATGTGCAAGTTTTTCTCAGTTTAACAAAATAGTACAACAGCTTTTAGATCCTAATCCTACAATAAGAAAGATTGTCTCTGAAATTAGTCTTAAATGAAAAAAACAAAACAAAACAAAACGGAGATTCAACTCAGTTTAGTAATTCATTTCTCACTTCAGACAAACCCTGAGAATGATATAAAGGTTTATGTAAAACAAGTAATTATATGCTGTAGGACATCTTAGTTGTTTTAAGGACATTGTAGCCATATACTTCAGGATTACAGACATCAAAAGTTTGCCAATTACAATGTCAAACAGCAGAAAGAACCTTAATATATGTGGGTTTTAGTGTCTTTAAGTTCTTAGTGACAGCATCTAAGGAAAACCATGCAGCCAGCTGAAGTGCCTCAGCACTGAGCTAGCATGTTAAAATCACAGACACGCATGGCTTTGCATCACATGGACAAAGTGGAGTAAACAAGCTGACTGAAGAACAGGTGTGTAAAGAGTGAAAAAAGCTGCAGTTCAGCTGGACTGAAGAAAAAACAGGTTCAACAGAACAGCAGTCTCCCTCTGATGTGACATCCCAAGGAGATGGATCCAAGAAAGAGAAGATGGCTGAACTCCAGCCTTTTATCAGAAAAACAGGCACATTCTGATAGAATGGGTTCATGGACAGAGAGCACTTCAGCGGAAAAAGTCAGAAAAGCCACCATAAACATGCACAGAGCTGCTCCAAGTGTATGTATGCGACTCACAATCTCTGGATGCGAGTAACAATGGTGTTGAAGGCGGCCTGAACATCGGCAGCAGAGCAGGTGGACACAATGGGCTGGGCCTGTTCATGGAGCAACTCAGCTACATACTGCACGGGAACACAAATGAGAGGGACATGATGAGTTAATGGATATACAAGAGGCAGGGCTGGAAAGAACTCAGGAAAAACATGCTAGCAGGGTACAATATCTTTTTTTTTGGTGTATTTCAGTCTTGTGCAATAATGCCACAAAATTCTTGAAGCATCTAGCAAGTAAACTGTATTCTGCATGAGTCAAGTATTTCTACTGTTTATGTGAAGAAATGGAGGTAAGTATGATTGAGGTGTTATTTACAGGAAGACACACACCTGTCCTTGCCACTCCATGGTGTTGATGAGGATGATGCTCTCTGGTAGGCGTTCGTCGGAGATGAGAATCTGGTTCAGCTGGTCATACACAGACTTCCTGGGAACCTTTAAGACAAATGAGAAGCAGAGAGTCTGAGCCGGACACAAGCCAGCACATATCCACAAGCATAAGAGAACAGAGCTGATATATGTAGCTTGATACAACATTAGTGAGGCACTTGCCTGTGCTATGAGTCGTGAGTCCGGGGAGCACTCGCTCTCCATGCTGCTGGTCCTGTCGCTCTGGGCCTTGGAGTTCTGTCTGTCTTTCATGGAGGTGCTGCGAGGACGCCTCTGCAGCCTATTCTCCACTTTACTGAGGAAGGGACCAAACACAAGGGGCTTAAAATACTGGACAGCAGGTAACCTTATCAACTGAACTCTGATGTTAACAAAACAACTGATAAAAACTATTCAGGGCACAGCTGCTCCAGATGTCACATTAAAACAGATAAAAATCTTGAGTAACTTATGTAAATACATGATGACATAAGGCTATACCGTGTGCATGTTTCCAGATGTGGGATCGGCAGTTTACCTGGGAGACATGTGGTTTTGGGACTCTGTCTTGCAGAGCTTGCCAACAGTGCTAGTCATCCGTTCAGTGTTATGTTCCCAGCTGCTCACCTCCCCTGGCCCTGGCCCGCTGTCGTCAGGCTCTGGCTCCTGAACCAAAAGAGGGGGGAGCAAATATGAGTCAAGAGGGCTGTAAGGGGACAATACTGATGTTTATCATATACAGGCACCGTCATGTCCCATTAACCTGCACTGTACGTTTTTTTTGGTCTTCAGATACATTATATTTTTCCTTTGCTTTTGTGTGTTCTGTATCTGCAGCTAAAAGAGTCGATAAAGGGAAGGAGTAAGAGAGGTGAAGGTCTGGTGAATAATTGAGCCTGGCTGTTGAGGTTAGAGATAATGATGCAAGCCCACCATGACAGACTAGATAAAAAAAGTCACAGTCTCTCAGAGGTTGGTGAGGGGAAACACTGTTCCTGCAGTTTAGATCTTCCATTTTAACTGGGCTGTTGGAGTGGGGTGCCAAGCTGCCTGCCTGACCCTCAGAGGGGGAGCTGAGGGTTAGATGAACAAGGTTAGACTGACCTGACAGCACAAAGACACAAATGCCCGCCTTTCGATCCTCATCAGTCAGGATCTATCCGGCATGAGGCTGCTTTGTCTGCTCTACTGATCCATAATGGATGACTGTGCTGTTTGGTTTGCCTGCCCTTGCATACTCCCTCCCTCTTTGCCTTTTCTTGGAAAACAACTAAGACCCACGGGAGGAAAGGGCGCTCAAGTGGAGAGGGCAGGGGGTTGGAAAAGAAAAATCTGAGAATGAGATGCTCAAGGGGGATTTAGTCTAGAAAATAAATCAAATACAATGACTGTTGTTCCAAAAACATACCCCAACAGCTGTATCTGTGATGCTGTCATCTTGATACCGAGCCCCTTGCACTTTACATCTGTCGACAGTCAGAAAGTCTCCAGTCTACAGGGGAAACACACATGGACACACACATTAAAACATTTTAACCATGGAGGTCACTTATGTGGTGATTATAAATGACAATCTCACAGCTACAAATTGCAATGCTATGCTCCATCTGGTCAGCTCAAGACTGACCACTTGTAAGATGCATAACTGACCAATTTCACACCAGTGGCTCCACAAACAGCAGCAGGACTGACAAGTATAAATATCACTAAAATCTTCTGTATGTTTCACAACAACCACCCCCCTACTTTACAAACCCTAAAATAGCTGACACTTGTGGGCTCAAGTATGCTCTGCTAAATGCTCTTTTCAACATCTAGTTTAATTCATTTCTATATTAGATCAAAGACTTTCCATTTTGCCTGTAAGATGTGTTTATGAAGTTCGACTGGAGACATTTATTGAGCAAAATGGAGAGCTTAAGCAGTCCAAAATGCCCTGGGTGGTTTTATTACAGGCTAAAATGGATTCCCAGATATTTATAAACAGCACTCCCTCTCTCGCCATTAGACTCAACATGTCTCTCCTTTTTTCTCCGTCCTTGTTGTTTCCAATGGGCCATAAATCTCTGAGTAGGAGTTCAGAAATTGCTCCATCCAATCTTCTCCCTGAGCACAGGAGCATATTTGTGTCTGTGTGTATGTGTGTGTATGTGGTTCTGTGTGTTGACGGAGGTGGAGGGTCATTCAGTGTCATTCCCTATAAATACTAGAGGACTGTCGGGGTGAAGAGGGTAAGGACTGCAGGCCCCCAACCGATCCTGCTGCGGTGGAAGCTGGTGGGCTGCATTGCGCTCATACTCAGCATATCTTTCCAGTAGTATCATGGTCTTTGGGAATCCCTGAACCACAATAAGCACAGACGACTGCCAACATTTCAGTGCCCAGGGGCAATTCTTTTACATAACACGGTTCACAAAAAGAATCTCTCCAGCAACTGAGAGGAAGAACTTTATGGGTAAACAGTGAGACTGAAAAGCATCAGACGGATTTGTTTAAAGAGTGACTAGTGATCAACTTACAGGACATGACAGCTCTCTCTGCTGGCTTTTTTGACTGTGTATGCTCCCAATTTCTGTCTGAGAGCTGGAGTGAGACATCCCTTCAAAAAACGGCCTAAAAAAAAAAGAACAAAGGTTCGAATTAAAGAAAAAAAACAAGAGAAAACTACTTCGTTAAATGAAATATTGCCATATCTAGAAACAGACAGACATACTTAAGTTTGGGCTTGGGTGTGCTCAGGACGCTCTCGTTGTCTTCCATTTCTGGCCCACTGTCGCTCTGGTTGTATACTTCCAGACTGTCGTATAGTAAGTCCAGATCCTCCTCCACCTCCTGGGTCTGGTCGACTGGGTCAGAGTCCAGGACCTGCCAAACAGGACAGACACATCAACAACACATCAGAGCACTGTAATCAGGGTTCTGTAATTATGGCCATTGATAAAATAAGTGTAGGGAGTGACTGGTGCCGTGCATTAGCTAATCACTTTCACAGCAGGGCTAATGGAGCTCAACAAATAGACAAGAAGACTGAAGGCTGCAAAATGAAATAATCTATGCTATAAATACATCCCTGCCTTGGTCCTAAGCAGGCCAATTAAAAGGTAAGTGAGTGCTACAGGAGAGCTAAGGTGCTGAGCCTTGATCTGCCAGCTGCACAGTGGGGATGTATATCATAGGAACTGCACACAGGCAGGCTCTTGGACTAATCAGGTGATTAATGCCACTCCATAAGTGCAGAAACTGGCAGCGGGCAGATAAACACAGTCTGTCCCCTCTCCTCCTCCTGGCATTGTATTGATAGAGCTGTAGCCCTGCACACTGCCGAGCCACAAGGAAAGGGATTAGAGACAGGGAATGTGATAAAAGATCATCAGGCCACCTGGAGCTTCCAGAACCCTCCAGCAAAGCACAACTCAGATGGCCTGCAGGCTTTTTTAATCAGCACTAAGTTAAATCACTCACAAAAAGTCTCATGGTCATATTTTTTCAGAGTTACATATAAATAAACAGGGATGAGTAAACAGGAAGAGCAAATCCTCACCTGGTCTAAAAACCTGCATTGTTATAAATAGAGCATGATCTTTTATAGACCTCCACTGATGTAATTTCTGGACATTTTTTGATGTTAAAATGAAAAAAGAGGAGAAACAAGGTGATAAATATCTATATTACACCTATAAATGTCACATCTCAGTGGTAATAATTGCTTCTATAATGGCATAACACAGATTATGTAATGGACATCCAGGCGGCTTTGCACACAAAAAAATGGTTGAAAACCTGCTGATGACCTGATTGCAGGGCATGTAGAATCCAGTTATTGAAAAGGACTTGAGAAAAAAAAACACAAACCTGGATAGGACAAGCTTGTGAGCCTACAGTCATCATTAGATTAAGTGGTAGAGAATAAGGTCGTTAATGGATTCTGTATACAAATGGCTGCTAATGGAAATGTAGGATTCATACATCTGTAAGCACATAGATAATGCAGCCTAGCACCATAATGATACTTGTACCTCTGCTGTGGCAGTGATTTCTTTACAGGCAATTCTCCTCTGGTCAGAGGCACATTAATAGTGATGTAGCAATATGCTTTTTGAACAGTCAATAGTGAGATTATTTCTCCTGCCCTGAAGGTAATTTAATAAGTGATACGTTTCAAGCTGACTTGATAAAGCTCTATAATAGAAGGACTGAAAAATGCCAGGCAGGTACACTATATTCAGCAAACTGTTTGCTCTGACACTGACCACGTTCTCCTGGGTGTCAATCAAAACAAAAGGCAATTATTCTTTTTCACACTCACCTCATCCGTTACCTTGAACCTCTTCAGCAGAGCCACAAACTTCTGCTTAAAGTTAGGTTGCTGTACAAGAAAAACAAAACAAAACATGCTATGTGAGTAAAAACAAACCCCTGAAGAGGAAATAATTGTCAGGATTAAATATGCATGACAGCCAGGCTCAGGCTTATCACTTCTCCCACTAACTGTCCACTGGATTACTCATTCACCGCCAGTCTATGTAAAGACCATTAGAATCAGTTCAGTGAACCCACAGCGTTCATTTACATGCTCATCCACATTGTCCTAATGGCTTGAACAAATGGAACAAGGGGTGTGTGCTTTCCCTTAAAAGCTTGCACAGCAGCAAACACGGGCCTGAGTTGTTCTCATAGTCAATGATTGGCAAGCATAAAAGTCCATGTGGTGGAAAAGGAGGTAACTAACTCTGGTCATGGAGGTGGTTCGGATCATTTTCCTCCGGGGTTTCTTGGGCTTCCTGACCTCATCATCTTCATCATATAGATCCTAAAAAAAAGAGAGAGGATGGATGCAATGTCTAAAATCTCTTCATGAGAATTCCTCTTACTGTCTATCTTGCTACCTTCAAGCTAAAAATGGTTTATACATTGATATATTACAAAAAAACAATAAAAAGGACAACTGCTTCTGATTAAACCTACTACTGACATTCTATGTTTAAAACATTATTATTGTATGTAACTATGCAAAAGCTCTTTCAGTATAACAAGTACATTCACAATTTGTTTTGTGGTTTCACATTTTTTAACTGATTTTTCTTATATGTATTTAATTTTACTGGGTACTGCAGATTTGTCTGCTGCTAAAGATTTTCTGGCACTGACCTGGCCATGAACCGCGTCATCACTGGCTTCCTGCTCTGACGAGTAGCTGTCATCATCCTCCTCAGAATAGTTATCCATGTCTGGGGAGCGGTCTGATAGGCAAGCACAGAAACACACACAGGAAACCATTAAAATACAGGAAAAACATGTCTGGCATTAAATTAGAGTTTATTTCATCTATGCAAACTAAAATTTACCAGTTTCTCATAGAAATATCTTGTTTAAACATAGACTAAGAGAAACAGGGTTTGCATGGTGAGCTAAAAGAGAACAGCAGAATTCCAAGGTTCCTGTTTTTGGAATAAAGATTTCCTGTTTTATGCAATTTGTTTACAGTACCATCAAGCCCCCTGAACTGAATTATATATCCACTACTTAAGTAAACTTTATTCTTGCCACTGGAAGGCAAATGAATAATTCTGTATCTTGTGAGTTCAAAGACAATTTTCTATCTTGTGTGGGCAAAGCTGCGTTTTTTTTTCACCAAGTATAAGCAGTCAATCAGAAATTAAGTGTTTTGATTACTGGGAAAGAATAAATTGTATGCTAATGCAAAACCATTTTCTGTGGACATAATTAAATGCTAAATTTGCTCACTGAAATGTAATAGAACTCTTATTATATGCAAATAAGATTCTAGAGCTCTTTATGATCCATGCCTCAAATTATGATTAAGTTTTAATGACAATCTACTATCATTCCTTTGCCTAATGGCAAATTTTATTAGTTTGAACAGGCACATTCCTGAAGAGGCGAATTTTACTGCATGTTTGACAGCTGAGAACAGACCAGGTCATCTTTTTTAACAGCTAATTCAGACTTCCTTTTGCTTGTAAAACATCCTGTTCTGTGTTCTTGGACGAGATGGATTTTATTAAGGACCATTGGAGAGGGGTGAAAGATAAACATCGTTCCTTCCCTCAGAGTGACACTGGTTTAATACGTAGAGCATGAGCTCATCTGTTATGTTTGAGTGGTCCCCTTAATAACATCCAGAACAGCAAGGGATCAGCATATCAGGATGAAGGTCTTGAGTCCAAGCAGGACCCGACATCTCTCCCCCTCCAGAGTTAGAACAGTGTAAGGTAATAGGCCTTAAATCTGTTCAACTCTCTAATCAACATTACAACCATAGCTAAAGAGAAAAACATATCCTTGACCATACATTGGCTTTGGATGAACAGAGTTCATTCCATCCTCAGATTGGAAAATAGGAGCCATGTGGAAGGAGGGAAAAGAGAAGCCTGGCGGGAAGGGCTGGCTGCAGGGCGATGGCTGAAATTACAGACAGGAGCCGGGCCGGGCAGCATGGGTACAGGACTGTCTAACTGACACAAGTGAGGGGATGAGAGACGGCTGTGCACACCTGAGGTCTTGGTCTTGCGGCCAGCCTGGCCGCTACCGTCCTCGTGGTCGATAGGTTGGCTGGACAGAGAGTACACGCTGATCTCCGCCACACGCACTGGTGCCTCTTTCACGTTGCTATGGAGACCAAGGATCTGTCCTCCGTCTGTTGGGTGTTGCATCACCTGCAGACAGGAAGATTTAATATTAGAGGCTGAACAGGATATTTTTTAGAAGAAAGAAGAAGAAAATAAATGTAAACTTGAAACTTTGGTTTCATTTTGTCCCTTCCAATGATCCTGATCATATTACTGTCTTAAATAAATAAAAAACAGAACATGTATATGAATTGAAACGGCCTCAACCTCAAGCCCTTTTTAGCTGAGATGTCTTCATGTCTTGTACAATTTTTGCTTCTATCAATCACACTGTAGAATCATGTTGAAGCAGCATGGAACAAATAACATTTGTTCAACAGATAGGCAGGATGGAAGAATTTTATCTCTCTCTCTTTACTGAGCAGTACTGATCCAACAGAAATCGAGTTGGCTTCTGTTACAGTGCTTTATGCTTGCAGAGATTCACAGACTCATTACAAACTGACAGCTATGTTATCTTAAAATAAATCTTCATTAGCACACTGCTGCTTTCCCATTGTGATTGTCTAAATGAGCCGAGCGAATTTGCTCATATCATCCAATCAAACAGCATAACACAGCATGTGTAAACTGTTTTAAATCAGATGAGAAGGGATGAGCCCTCACTTTAAGCTCCATCCAAGGGGTACTTTAAAAACATTAAAATTAAAAACAGCTAGCAGCAGTTAGCGGCTAACTCAGAGAAGAAGAGCAGTACCTAAAAATGTCTGCAACTTGGGCAGAAAATGAAGTCTCTGAGCTCCCTGCCCTTCACTGCCATAACAAGTACAGTAAATTGGATTATCGCCAGGCTATGCTATTCATTGTTTAAGAGGAGCTGTCCAGCATATATGTTAGGGTCCATTTAAACCAAATCAGGTGCTATGCCAAAAAACACAAATTCTTCTCTTCATACGAGCGGTCCGGCAGTGTGATCACCCATTAGTTTATTATGTGTGTGTTGTATCATCATACTACAATACGGGGACACTATTTAAAATCACATTCTTGGGCAGCATATATGCTGGCATTATTCTGTTCAGTGTAAATAAACAAAAGTGGTATAAATAAGGAAAATTGTGCTGTTGCGTTATCTGTGTGTAAAAAGGGCTCATATTTCACTTGATGAACCGCTGAACAGGGAGTAGGCTCATTTTGCTCAACCAATGTCAGGGGTGCACTTGATGCCTGCATGCAAAGTCCAATAAGTGTCTGCCTCCCACATAATGCCCAGATAGATTGAGAATTAGGGCACAAGAGAGTTTACTCTAGAGCAGATAACGACATATTTACTCCACAGGATCCAACACTGGCCAATTTAACTTTATTTATAGAAGTCTGTGTTGTTTCACTGCAGCGAGCACTAAAACTGTGCAGCAGCTGAGTGGTATTTTAAAATGCACTAATGCATTAGTCTTGCTTTCTGATGTCAGTCAATTCCTGTCCTGGGGCTACTGCTGGAGAGTCGCTCCGGCTGAGCATTATTTGGCCCGTGAGCTGCAGTAATTAAAATTGGAGGAATGTAACCTGTTTTTCTCCATTGCCAAATAAAAGTGACGTTCAATATCTATGTCTAAATCCCTATCTAATAAAGGACTCAGCAAGGCCTTTTAATTTATATGTATGATATGAAATTGCATATGTATGTCTACAATATACTGTCTCTGTTATAACCATCTCCTTACTGTAATCCATAGAAGTAAACCTGTTATCAGATGTGTTTCCACTGTCCACTGGAACACATTGGTTCTGCACAATGTTGCAAGTTACAATTACCAGCACAGACAAGAGACATCAGTAAGCAAGGCAAGGAGGGTTTAAAATGGGCCAGTCACTCTGAGCCACATGGATATCTCTACATCAAACAAACGTCCAAAAGAGGCTTAATATCAGCTCCCAGTCCATTATTTCTGCATAGCATGGCTGAGCATTCTGTGTATTGAAAAGTGCATATGTAGCCTCCTCCAGATGGCCCATAATCTCGCACAGCAGTACGTGTGATGAGCATGAATCATCTGAAATGATGTGTAACACAGGAGGGCCCTCTCTCTGGCAACCAAGACACGGTACAGACACTAATAGCCATGTCAGTCACTGTCAGAGAGAGTGGAATGCAATCACAAGCTCAGACAAAAATTACATGTTTCTCCAGAGAAATTAAACCGCTGACAATGAAACACGAAAAGAAATTATTAGAAGTAATGCCCAGGTTGAGCCTCTATACAGCACCTCAGCCATATTAATGACTCCCACAGCCAAAGTTTTGTAGCCGAGGATGGTTCGATTCTTGTAGCGTTTCCTCCTCTGCAGCATAATCTGCAGTCTGTTGGCATCCCTCTTCAGAAAATGGGGGTACTGAAAAATAACAAAAAATACAAATTAACAGTGCAAACCTTATTATATAGTCATCAGTCTTTAAGATGAAAACACAAGGGCAGAGTTATTTCAACACATTGCTTTCGTTACTTTAATAGAAAACAACATCTTGCATGGTGACTTGACTGTGGCTGAACTGTTGGTGCAGTCAAAACTCAATTCAGAACTAAATATCTCTCTGTCATTCTGCCATCGCTCTTTTTTATATTTCTCTGGAGTCATATTGCGTCTTCCTGCCAGAAACTGATCTTCACATTCACTTTTTCTTGCCCTCTTGGTCTTTAATATTCACACAGTCGTAGCTTGAAGGACTGAGTTTCACAAGGTGGTTGAACAGTTGCAATATCCACATCCAATAGTTTGACTCAGCAGATGTGTGATTTTTTTGCTAAGCTTTTAGTCTCAGATTTAGCAGGTTTTTCTGTCAAATGTTCAAGTTTTCCATGTACATACTTCATGTATGTTTTCCAAAACATGATCACTTGTCCTGGCTAGGTTCATATCTACAGTAATCTAGCTATTCCAGTCCACAAACAGTCAGCATTTGGACAGTGTCAGTCATTTAAAATCAAAAACATTGTGTCATAAAAAGTTTCTGTTTCAATCAGTTATCAGCAATGACTCATCTCTGTATGTTGCTGACTTAATGAATATAAGGATTCGTATCTGTGTACAGTTTGTCACTGGAGAAGTGTTTTCACATTCCTCTAGTAAAGAGGGGAAATATCTTTGCAAAAATCTGACATTCAAACAACTCCAGACAAGCAAGATTTGGTGCATCACAAATCCAAAAACCAACTGCAGGCAAAGAAACCTGAAACCTCCAGTACAGAGCAGACTTGTCAGTACAGAGAGTGAGAGTTTGCTAAAGCACAACACACTAACACTGTTTCAGTCACTGCTGGTTACAAGCTAAAAAGCTAACAAATAAAAAAATAAAAGATGATAATTACGCTTAGCATTCTGATATGTCTGCTAGCTGCTGATTCTGGTGCACAACAGATTTCCCATCTGAGGCAGGGTCTGACTGATGCACCAACATTCATAGTTAAATAACTTCATGTTTTCTCCATTGCTAACTGTTAGCTATCTTGAATATCACAGCTCTTTTTACCAGTCAACCCAGAGCAAGCATGTGATTAACAGATCCGGAATCTCTCAATGAGGGAGAAGGAGTAGAAGTGCTGCAAGCCCTTTTTCAGAGTTTTTAAACTTTTTATGAGGGGAAACCATGTTTAACTCAATATTAATCAACTCAGAGTATACTCTAACTAAGAGGAACTCTCACGCCTTTGCTCAGGGTAAGTGTGCATAAAGGTTTCATCACAATCCTGTCTGTCAAGAAACTGCCGCATCAGCGTGAGAATTCACAGTATAATGTTAAGAGTGCTTGCCTGTAGTGAGAATGTGAGCTCCAGATCTGTCTCCATCAGTCCACTGGGAGGGAGAACATACTCATTTGATCTCAACAGACGCTTTGAGCCCTGGAAGTAAAAAAAATAAGGTAAATGTTGATTGTAAGCATACTTAATATATTTTATACAATTATACACCAGAGACTTCCAGGTATGTAAATGCTAGCTTCAAATTGGCACAAATCTATTTTAGAATGAAACCTATAACACTGCTTGTTTCAAGTGTGGAAACTCGTTAAAATTCAATATGCACCCTCTGGAATAAAACAACCCCCCCCACAATTCCCCTAAATTTATGCTGTTTCTCCTGTTGACATCTATTCAGACAAAAGTAACAGGAGACAAGAGTATGCAAGTCTTATTCTTGTGCCAGCTTGCTTCAAATTCACACATTTATGCAGTGTCACACCTTGAGGCAGCAAAGTACAGTCTGTACATTCTTTTACTGCTTTCTAGAGTGCTTCTAGAGTGCTACTAGAACATTTCAAACAGGGGTCAGATGACCTTTGTTAAAAGCAATACAAACAACCTGAATGTTTTTCCCCTGTGACAGAGCGATCATGGCTACAGCCGGTCCTTTCCACAGTGCTGACACAGCTCTGTGGAGACTGGGCTGGCAAGGTGACACCACGGTTTTCTTAAGTTGCAAAAGGATAAAAACCAGCAACGACCTTATCGCAAGGTTCAGCCTCAAAGCTGCTGACAAGGAATCCTAAACCACAGTTTAATGTTTGGTTTCTGTGGAACTATGACTATAACCTGAAGATGGTCTTTATACATGAAATGTTTACATATGTGCACAATGCTTACATTTGTTACATGCTGGCAAAGGGTTGGAAAATAAAATCCACTGTTTAAAGCTGCTAATCAAAACCAAATTTAGTTCTATTACCTCATGCATTACTACCATGGTTCAGAGAGACTCATCACCTGGGCTAAATCTGGGACCTGGCACAGAGTTGTTGTGGCCAAACAGCATGGGGATTTAAATGCCACGGGTTGTCAAAGTCTCTTCCAAATGTAAGCACACAGGTACACAGTGTGTCCTCAGAATAACTGTCTCAGCCCTTAGCATGTTTGTCTATAGAGCCTTGGATTTAAGTCTATCATGTTCCATATTAAGTTACAGTTTAATTGTTCAACTAAGAGCCCTTTTCCCCTTTTATAATTTTGAAAGAGTGAATCAAAGTGTGAACATGAAAACAGAAACAGCTTGTCAAGTCTCTGGTTCACCGTTTTATGTCAAGCTGTGAGTGCTGAAGACAGGCATCTGTTGTGTAATATATTTGGCAACTCATCAGCTGCTGTAAAATTTTATAAATCCTTACAGCTAAGTTCAGGTATCTGCTAAACTTGCCAATAGATTTAAGTAAGACTTGGTGTGCAACATAAAGAGGTAAGGATATCCAGTATCTGGCTTAATACCCTGGAGAGAAACTCTTTAATAGTCCAATGCGACATTGGATCCTAATGTCATCTGAGCTGCTAAATCATGCAACAGATACCAAATGAAATGGAGGGGTGTGTGCTGAGGAATCATCACAGGGTGTTGGCTTTATTCAAGAATGCAGTGTTGCTTCTATAGGTACAGCAAAAAACAAAACTTATTGCACAAGTATTACATTGGCAATGCACGTTGCAAACAGACAAGAAAAAAAGAAGCAGTGCTTTGTAATTTCTGCATTTTTACCCCTTAACCATTTTTTCCCCCCAAACATTGTCTTTCTCTGTCAAATCCCATCTGTAAACTGGGAATGGACAGGTGAAAGAGAAGGCAAGTCAAGGTCAAAATCTACAGAGTCACAGTCAGGGAAACAAGGCTGACAAATGTCCAAATGCGTTGCAAGCCCCAGCAGGTGAGAGGATTATGAGGGTCTGTCACAGCCAACAGAAATGGCATACAGTACATACTCATACTGCAAGTAATGAACTCCCTCTCATCACCCGGTGTTAACAACTGAGTAGAAGAACCTAAAACATAATGTAGCTTGATATGACTTAAACTGACTTGACAGACACAATTTTCTTCTTTACTAAAAAAAATAAAGCTCTTGGACAACTTGGCTGGTGTGATGGTATTTAACCAACTTCCTGATTTATCTTCAGTAAGCAGAAATTGGATGTTTGTTTCAGTGGACTGGAAATGTTTCGGGAGGCTAAGTATCCCATGACCAGTTGTCTCAGAGAGGGCAGGTTAGGGTAAGGGTTATTAGGCATGGTCATTTTTGTTTAAAGTTTAAACGTTCTTTTTGTTCTTCTCTACTCAAGTTGGTTTTCTCCAGGTCCTCCAGCTTTCTACAACAAGATCTTAAGGTGAACTGGAAACTCTACATCATGATCTACGCAGCAAGTTGTCTTTATGTCTCTTTTTCACCCTCAGATGCATGTTTAGACAGGGAACAGCTTTTCCAAGATCAGACATAAATACAAGCAGGTACACAAACTGGATGCTTAAATGATAATTACAGCATAAAAAAATAAATGCAGTTAAAAAATCATTTCTATGCAGGACACTATCATGCAGTTCTTTTTTTTTTAAAGCAGTGTTGCATGTGATTGTCTCAATACACAACCTCCTATTTTCCCAAGTCCCTGGTGTCAAGTAAAGAGAGTTCTGGCTCACTGACAGAGATATTTGTAGGGATAAACAAAGCTAAGTTTTGAATAAACTTGGGTAATATCTTTCTGATAATTTATGTGTTTATTTGGAATATATGGTCATTTGGGGTATTTTCCCATCTCATCTTGAGTTAGGTCATACATAATCAACCAGTGATATTTATTGTGTATATTCATTGTTGTCTCAATGTAAAACTTGATAAATAAATAATCGCATTATATAGCATTTTTTCTTCTTCAAGAACACATTACAGACACTGTATTCGAGTTAACCTCACTGAGTAAAAAAAGCTTTAAAAGGACATGAATTTAAACTTGAAAGAATAGAAACAACTCTTTCAAAAAAGGAACATGGTAATAATGAAAATATCATCTCTGCTGACTTGCAAAGCATAATGTTGCAATAAGCATTTTTCTATCCAGCCTAATGGCTCAATATGTCCCAGAGAGGGACATGCTGTCAGTACCTTGACATTAGCTGCAGCCCTAGCTCTGTATATTAAAAAAAGAGCAAATCTCTCTGTTTGTTTCTGACCTTGTCACTAAGTTGAGCTTTACAAAGAGGCCTTGTATGCACTCTTTTCTCATGCTCAGTGGCGGGTACAATGAATCAAGGCACAAAAGCAGAGCTCTCTCAAACTGCCTGACATGCATTAACAATACAGAGCCTTGGCAGGGAAAGCCTGTACTGAATGTCCTTTGCCCCCCCTTCTCTTGCCCTCTCTCCCCTGCTACAGCATTCTACACTGTCTTTCTGGGGCCATATAGGGGGGAAGGTGGGATGTTACAGCCCTCGACTCTACCAAACTCCACAAGCCTGTGGGAAAACAAGTTAAATTTCACACTTTTTCTCAAGGTTACATTTTTAAACATGTTAAATTCTCTAAATTGGCTCCATGGTTTGCAGCAACGACAGGAAGTGATTTAGTGTCAGGACAAGAGCTCAATGTGCAATTGTATTAAAGAGGTTTTAAAGGCGTTTTGAGGCTCCTGCTCTCACCCAACACAAATGCTCACACATACACACACACACACACACACACAAACACACACACACAAGCACACACACACAAGCATACACACACAAGCATACACACAAGCACACACACAAGCACACACATAATTGGATCATATCTGAGTGTACTGCAAATGGAAGTGCTTTGGACAGCGGCTTGCACTGAAATGAGGATTGCACGCCTTTCCTATCATAATCCAACTGACATCAAAGTCTGGCTACAACCTCAGGAAACTACACACAAAAAAGACAGGACAGAATATGCATAATCATCTAGCGCACATGCAGTGTTTTACCACATCACAAGCTAATGTGGGGAACATGTAGAGGAGGTTTGTCAGAGGAGGTCTAATCTACTTGAAGTGACCCTGTGGTCTCCAGGGTGAGAGACAGACGATCATCTCCCTGGGAACACAGGGCCTCCTAGAGACTGAGCTGCAATTCTGTCATCCTGGCTGCTGTGGCTTTGGGACACAATCCAAATAGTTACCCATTACAAGGGCTGTGTGTGCATGCAGGCCACTCAACGTGATGAGACCAAGAGGGAGCAGAGAGATGGCCAGTGTATGCTGAACAGAGAACCGATGACATGAGGTAATGAGGCTTTGTCATTCACTGTCTGAAAACAAAACCCTCTTATTCCTCTGTCATCTCCCCCAACTGTGTCTTTATCCTCTCAGCGTCTCTGTTCTCCCTAACCAAACCTGCTGGAAATTGCATTTAATGCTCCAGTTCCGGAGCCACGGTGAACAGAGCTTTGCTTGGCTGTCCTAAGGGCAGCTCAGCAGAAATGGAGAGATTTCACGCTCCGGAGACAACGTAGCTCATGGATAAAGTCACACTTGGTTGGATACTTTCTCCTTCAGGATGACAGTAAAGGAGGGATGATTTGTTTTTCTTTAAATAAGAATGACCAGTATTGCATAAAATTTCAATTTAATTTCATAATGAGGCAGACAATCTTGAGAGTGGGAGAGAAAAACGGTCAATTACTGAGGCATGAAAGCAAAGAGCAGCAACTACAGAAACAGTGAAGTTGATTAAAAAAGGGGGTTTGAAGTTTGAAAGCTCATAGCCAAACCATATAACAGCTAAATAAGTTGTAAAACGTTAATTTTATGCCTTATTATGCTGAGAATAAATCATTGACGCAGATCATGCATACAAAACATGAGCCATGCTTCCATGAGGCAGTCTAGTTCAGCTTGGTTATTTACACATTATTTTGAGTAGTGCTTCCATTATCAAAAGTTCTGGTCTGTATCGACAAAATAACTTCAATCCATCCTGGTTTTTTTTTACTCCTCTGTGTAGCTACCTGCCGCACTGATCTGGTATTTATGGGTGGAGCTAGAATCTCTTCAGTTTGTTGACTGGTCAGAGAGAATCAGTGTACCGTCTACAGTGGAAACACTAAACAGATCTAGGGTTTAGGCACATTGTTGTATGGGTTACAGTAAATTTCCAAGAATACCATGCCAAGCAGGATACTGTAGTGTACAGTGTAAAAGTAGCTGTAGACATGTAGACACGCTATGTTTGGACTATACAACAAACAAAATGAATTTCCTCTTCAGGATTTTTGTCCATCTGAGGAATTGAGCTAATTCAAAAAAGATATCTTTAACTGAAATATATTTGGATATGTGACTTAATGGTGATCCAACCATATGAAATCACATTAATTTCACTAAATTTAAAGGCTTCAGACATGGCAGTGGTTGCTACTAGGCTAGTTGGTTTTTAAACTAGGCTAGCTTGTTTTTAGCAGAGCTGGTTTATCTGTTGTTACCTTTTTTCTTCATTACAATAAGATTGAGCTACTTTGTTTTTTAAACGATTGCTTCAATTTTGGGGTATTATCAAGCATTCACTGAATGAGTTAAATTCAAGGTTGGAGTGGGTAAAATTAGCTGTAACTAAGGCCATCTCATGCAATAATCTTGTCACTGTAGATAGGTTTTATCTTAGATTTTTTTATTTCCTATAAATTTTTCATGCTGTTTTTTCTTCAAAAAACATACAATCTATAGTACAAGGATTTCTATAGTATGCTAAGATGTTAAAAAGTCAAATTTTGGTCTTAACTTAAATTCGACCAAGTATGTAGCTGATGTATTTTAACCATGCTGAGCAGAATGATGACAAATGTTCTTTTCCATTGTTATATTTAATGTTTTATTCTTTAAATAATTACCCAACACTCATGGATGTAGCCTGCTGGAAATCTTCATTTTAACTGCCTGCATAAACATTTCCTCTTTCAAGTATCAGTAAATCAAATGTGCTGCACATACAAGGTCAGACACATTCTTACTTAGAGGTAGTTTAGCCTGAGATTTGTGTAGGAGAGAAGAACCAGTGGGATGCATATAATTAAATCATCTGCAAAATATAGCACTGGGCAAAGGCTACATATTACATTCCCTGTGATATGTGGGTTATAAAAAAGCATTTGCTCAAACTTCAATTAACGTGGAACCCAATTTTTCAAGTACTAGACAAAGCCAGCTCCCTCCTTCTCACTGGTAAGACTTTTTCTCAATTTGTTTAGTGTGTGGATTTTCTTCGCAACTGCAAGATAGTTCAAATGACTTTTTCTTCTGAGAATTATTTCCCCATGGCCACTTCAGGGCAGTGTGTCCGCAAGTGTGTATGTATACACTAAAGGTGTACTCACTCATATTTGTTCTTTCTCAGAGTCAACTGTTTCAGTAGCAGCAGAACATCTTTACAACTGCGACAAAGCTTACTGCTGTGTGACTTCTTTAAACTTTAAGGGCTGTCTGCAGATTGAAGACTGAGGTCCAAAACATTGCCACTACAGAGTCTAGTCTGTGATCTTCACATAGTCAGGGGTGTCAGCAATGATTAAGATGTCATTCAAAAAATTCATTATTTAAAACTTATTTTCTTGTTTGTTTCATCCCCCCTCTCCCTCTCTCATACAAGTAAAAACACACACAAAAAATAAAAAAAACAGTCACAAACATAAAAATGTTGGTGGGACATTTACAAGTTAATACAACCTCTCTGATTCTCTACCAACAAGCTGTTCGTCAAAAAAAAAGGAAAAAGGGAAAAATATGAAACAGAAATACTTCAACTGCAGCAAAGCTGCATTATATTGACTTTATATATGCACACACACACACACACACACACATCTTGCAATATCTATATACTGCATTGTACACTGTATTCATAAAACTAAAATATAAAGTGTTAAGTTATTTAAACATGTGATCAATTCAAAGTAAATAAGTGCTTCATTTATGTGTTTTGAATTTGGCATTAAAATGATACACAAGATGACCAACATCATACAAAATGTACAATATATATTAGAATAACAACCCTGACAATAAGCAGCGTGTTTGGACTGTGCACCCATCAACACAGAAATGCACTAGCAATCAGTGTAAGATGTACAATCCGTCTTACAGTGCTAATGCTCCAGCTTAGAGTAGTAATGCTAGTCTGCCATTTAATGCACCTGAGTCGATGTGACTCACCAAAGCTTCCTGTGCAGCTCAGGAGGTTTTTATCAATCAGTAGGATTAGTAGCATGTCTTATCATTGTCTAGGCTTTGTGATTGTGTTCAACCGAGCACAGCCCCAGACAAAGAACGAGAAACAGCAAGCCACCAATTCCAGACAGTGACATGCTGCCATCAAATGTTTTGCAATTGAGCTTGATGGTCCTATTGCACATGGAAGATTAACCCACCCACCTGTATTTTGACAGCTATAGACAGGGAATTCAGCTCTTTATCCAGTTCTTTGAGGACGACCAGCTTCTTCAGTGTTAGGCTGCACAGCCTGTGGAGAAGGGAAGAGAGAGAACAAGAGAGGGGCAGAGAAAAAGAAATGGATCAGTGGCATGACTAACACAATTTGAGCACTCAATCATGACACACTGTAGCATCTGGAAATGAAAAGCACATTAAACAAACAACTCCTGCCACTCTTTTATCTTTGTTCTTTCTTATGTCTTCAGGTATGAAAATAATTACGGCAACATCCAAAAATCATCATTACCATCCAAGACCATGAGTGAACAACCAACACAGCAACTCAATAATCAAACCTGATTCTATTCAGCTTGATGTTACTAATCAAAAAAGAAAAATCTACAACTTGTTGGGGATAGCTAGGGCACCCAAGCTCTACTATTCAGAATACAGGATATTTGGATATTGTTCGCTTAATGGGCAAATTCTTCAGATAGGGTGAGATTGCACAGATGCTTTGACAAGCTACATTGCTGTAAAATGCCTTCAGTCAGCCTTGTTTCAGCATGCTGCTACACTGAAATGCTTAACACTGTAGCTTATGTGACTCACTGCCGTCTGTTTCTTATTAAAAAAAATCAGTTAGAAACATATGAATGTGCCTCTGAAAAAAGCTGAATATTTATTTTTGACAGTCAAACTTGGCTTTTTATTATTAGGAGGCTGTCAAATTTGAATCCAGAATGGGTGAGGTACAAAAAGACAACAAGTATATTAAAATAAATACTTTATACTGTAAAAATACTGCATTTAATCAAATACAAACAAAAAATCTGTATCAGATGTTCCCATATTGACACCTTCCAGGTCCGGCCTAGCATGTACAAAACTGAGGTAGATCAGAGGACAAAACTAAGCTATGCAAGAAAGCTTAAACAAGAGTCTCCTTAACAAATCAACAACAAACTTTTGAAATCCCCTTCATTTCAGACACACCCCCAAAAAACATGCCTCTACAGCAAGACAGTCCACATAAAGTCAACAACTCCGAAGCCAAGTTTGTTAAAACTTCCTCCTGACCCACTTTTCCCAAAAGTGCTGCTGCATTAAATTGTGATCAAACTGAGCCTGAGTCACAGGAGAGGAAGAAAGACAAAGCAAACAAATAGCTATCCAGTCACCCACTTTCCTTGAGAGCCACTCGACAACACTCACTAACTTCATTCAGGCACTCCCAGCTAGGCAAGTATGATTCACACACACACACAAATCATGTTCCAGCCCATAGGAAACTGTACTGTTAGATACAACAACAATGTGGCTGCTCATTTGGGAATAAACATTAAAGTGTGTGAAAAAAAGAAGAAAAGGCTAACGTGCACTTGTTTAATGCTAACACAGCCTTTTGACTGTATTAAATTACATTGTGATTAGAGTTAAGACCTAAAATTGTTGGAAATTCAGTGTACTTGTCTAAGAAATTCAACATGTTAATTCCAAGGTATTCAAATCCTCCATCTTTTCGTGCTGGGTTATCTCACTACATTGTAATTGGCATATATCATATCAGGAGTTCGAAAGAAATGGGTAGTTCATAAGGACAATGTTGACAACCAACCAATAATAATCAACTAACTACTCAGATTTTTTTAATTTATCAGACATTATTGTTAATCGGTGCATATGTTCAGATGCAATAGAGTAAAGAGGACCTATTTGGTACTATTGTAACATTTTGTATTATTCTGCATTTCTTGGCAATGTGTCAAACTTTAAAAGATCACACATACAGAAAATTCACCATTTGACATAGAATGGTTTCCAAAACATACTGTTGGTAAATAAATCATTGGCTTGACTTTTAGATGTCTCAATGCTCCATTTTTGCAGCAATGTTGACAATTTGTCATAGCAAATAGGGGACTGATGAGTATGTTGTTCATGGTTTTCATTAATAACATTAACAGAGAGGGAAAAGGAAGGAAGCTCGCCAAAGGTCTTCAGATCCCAGGAGAGGTTTATCCAAGCAGCCAACAAAATGTATCTTTGATGATGACAATATAAAATTTACAACAACAGGAATGAGACAGGAACTTGATGTTCCTGTGTGGAATCTCCCATTGGCTCAAATAGGTGAAGACATTATTCTACGACATTTTAGTGGAACCGCTGATGCATAAATTGCTGATCCACTTGACTGCACAATTACCCAAGTTACTTTGTGTGCACTGGATTAAAAATGCAAATCTATATAAGGCCTGGGTAATTAAATGTTAAATTTCATTGGTAGCCAACGGATCCAGCTTGCCTTATGGTGAGGATGAGTCACCAGTGAGCCACAGCTCTCAGTCAGGAGGGAGGAAGGGAGACAGAAAGCAAGGCTGATGGTTTAACAACATCTCTATCCCATCACAGCTCTCTCCCTCCCTCTCTCTCTCTCTCTCTCAGTAGACTGGGTTTCACATGTAATTAAAAAGGCTGCAGGCACTGAAGGGGTCACCTAGGGAACCAGGGATTTTTTATTATTAGACAGAGGTGTTATCTCCACTCCTGCCTGCCACTGTGTTGTGTTGCAAGTGAAACTCGTGGCCATCTGTTCTGGCTTGGTGCCAGTGTGTCCCTGTTCTCTTACCCAGTGCCAGTTCACTTTGTCATCCAATTGGTGACTACAGCGACAGACCAGGTGTCACACAACAGCACTAATCATTGTGCTAAAACAGCTAACAGAGGCACACAACAGGTTAAGCATAATTCAGCTAGTATTAGAATGGACTGACAAGACAGATATATTGTGTTCTACTGGCAGGGGTTGTTATTTGTGGTATAGTCTCCCCTTTACTCAACAGACACTAGCACACACTCAAGATCAAAATAGGGGCCTGCAGAAGCCCCTCAAAAGATGCATTAATCCTCTATTTTTGGCATGTCTTTCCTATATTCCCTGAGAGAGCCTGGGGTGGGATCACAGCACGCCTCCCTGTGCCAAATAGAACAAATACACAACAGCATTATCAATCCATAGAAAAGACCATGTGGGTGGGGAATCTATACAACAGTCTCCAGTTCAATATTTCTGTGAATTGGTGGTGGAAAGCAATGATAAGTGATACATTTTCTGTCTGTTTCCCAGCTGATAAGAGCCCGTGAAGGAAATCCTTCTTTCGGTTTCACTGCTTGCGTCTGTTAAGTCAACACACTGCCTGCCAAGCTCTTCTGAGTGGGTCATCATTGGTGTAAACATGAGTTTATTGATCTTTAAAAGCACACTACTATCCTGGCTTTAAAGTCTTTTGCTGGTTTTCTGATCAGAGGTTAGGACACTTTGATGAGTGTTGAGAAACTGCTACCAAAATCACTCTTTCAGTTTCAATAAAAACTGAACATTTTATTCTTGAGGGTAGAATTTATTGCAGCGCTGTTGCATCAGCCTACAATCATTTTAGCTACAGAAGATATTCACAAGCAGACACTTTACTGCAAAATACGTTAGATTGCTGTACAGCACACAATCAGAAAATTATCTTTGATTGTCTGTGTTTCTCTCTCCGATTGTTTTTATGCACAAACACAGTATATTAGGGAAAGTAAACATACTCACAACTGACAATATCTTTTTACTAAATAATCTATCAAATACACCTCCAATCATTTAGCCCACACAGTGTCACAAATATAAAAAAAAAAAGTTATTAACAATTTTCCAGTGTTCAGAGAAGTGTCTCCACATATCTTGTTATGTCAGATCAACCAACCAAAAACAGATTTTCTTTATTGATGATATAAACCAGATAAGGGCAGAAAATCCTCACATTTGAGATTGTCTGACAAATGTGGAGCTTCCATTATCTGGTAATTGCAGAATTTTATGGGGAAAATCTATTAAGGTCAGACGGTATGTCCAGTGAAAATAAGTCCCTATCAGCAATGTTTGTAACACATCAAAACAGGCTAAAATTACATTTTCGTGTTTTTTTAGAGTTGATTGAGTCCAGCGCTGGTTGTTATTGGAGTAATTTTTGTTATTTTATTTTGCTCATTTAATGGTCTACCCACAAAGAATGAGTGAGAGCCACTGTTCAGTGACAGCAGCTTAAAGAGGCCACCAAAAGCAGAGACAGACAGCCTGAACAAATGGCATGTAGAGCTGAGCATCCACCTAAATCCACTTTTTAATCCCAGAAGTTTAAGAAATAAGCTCTCCTCCCATCCGTAAAGACCGATTATATTTGCCTGGAATTTCTCTCATTTGTCCAGGACATTGAGATTTATCAGGACACATGGACCAGTACCAATTTTCTCTAACAGAAACTCTGATGGCCTAGAGCAGTTAATCCATTATAACAACTATTGTAGATTAATTTTCTGTTGACTGACTAATCAATTAATCTACCAGTCATTTCAGCCTTAATAATGACTGTGGTTTAGATTCTGGACCAAGCTGTGGTTTTTAAACCTTCATCACTTCACTCAGCTCACTTTTAACTTATAACATGATCAGGGGGGTAATAATGTTATAATCATGTTTAATTTAAATTGTGTCACAGACAGAGGCCTTACCAACCCCGAGGCAATACAGGCCTCAGAATCCTCTGACAGGCTGACTACAGTAAACTTACAAATCCTTTTCTTGAAAACTTCTCCCAATTACTGTCATGAACATAAAAACAACAGACAATAGTGTAATATCATGTTAAAATAAAAAGTAATGGTAAGCTCTGATGAACGGTAACCAGTAGGAACCTTAGCACTTTACAGCTAATAGGTTTAGCCAGTAAAGCATCACTCACAGCAGCAAGAGTAGTGCCGCTCCATCTAAGCTCATTAGTGTGTCCAAGTCACGTACTGTACCATCACTAACTGTTGACCTTTTGAGGCCTCTGAAGTTAAGCAAGGCCATTAGATTACCAGGCCATTTTCCTCTTTTAGATTATATAGACTGTTCACATTGGCATACTACTTATAAAATGAAAGGCATGGAGGTGGCAAATGCTTCTTTTGTTGTAAAGTGTGAAGAAATGGGCTTTTAACAAATGGCCTGATTTGCAGAGAAAAGACTGTAAATATGCATTGAAAGCTCTTAAGCTGAACTGACAAACAGGAACAGCTCCTTGACTGTAGCTACTGCATTTCAAAGAGCCATTTATTTTTTACCTTGAAATAGTGATACCCTGCTGACAAATAAAAAATTTTTTTATCAGGACTGGAATTCACATGAGGGCAGGTGTGCAATGGCATAAAAAGCTGTACCTCATAGTGCAGCATCACAGTGCATCACAACAGTCATGCAGCATAAATACAGGTTTTAACCATAAACATGTCATTATCAGTTGTTATTGGATGGGAAAGGAATTAAGAACTCCTGCTGTTAATAAGTATATAGTGAAAGATGGTCTGCTGTGGCTACTCTCAAATCCTTTAACATTTGTCTGTTCTGGACAAACAAACCAACTTATCAGGCAGTATGCTCAAACAGCTGTGGTCAAATATTTGGTTTGAGATAAGAGACCTGTGATTGTGGGCTGTAGGGCATGGCCCATCATATTATCTTGACAATTTGATCCTTTTTCTCTTCAGCAATAACAAGAAGACTTCAGAACAAACACTTTTTAAGCTTCTGCAGTTCTCATTAAGTAGGTTTAACAATTTTTGTTGTTGTGACCATAATGTCCCTAGCAGCGGAGAGCAGTATCTCTGCTGCACTGTTAGCTCTGGAGAAAGCCATTGCTATCCAATACAATGAGTGGGTGCAGGGTTTTTTTGAATTAAAACAGACTAAGCATGGAGTTATTTTTTTATTCTCAAGTTGTTTGAGGTGTTTAAGGCTAAAATGTGTGCTTGTCGGCCTGTCCTGTTTGTTACTGGCAATTACTGCTCAACTCTTCACTTTTTTGAGTGTCAGAGCAGAGAGCCAACAAGACATTTCATGTGACTTTTTTCTCACAAGTGTGATCAATTAGAACATTGAAACATTTTTACAACTGCTACCTTTGGCAAAGACGAAAATGTTAAGGGTTACAAGAAGACTCTTACATATCCACACTGTAGACTGTCTGGGTGCTGCACTACACCTCATTTTGGTTCTGTCACCCTCATGTTATGTTATTAACTAACATTTAGAAAAGCAATTTTAAGCATTTGTGAATGGAAGAAGAATCTTCAAACTCTGCATCTGAGAATCCCCCTTACCCTAAAGTGTCTCCAAGTGATGATGAAACTTGAGAGAAAACCAGATCAACTGTGGCAGGTGGATTAAAAGGTGGACAGCAGAGTCCAGGGACGAACACATTCTGTGCACCGTATAATCCTTTGTGTTGGCCCCTCTCTGACCTCACCCTCACTCTGAGTCAGGCTAGCTTTCTTTAACACACTAGGCCCCTCACTGAGGTTTCTCTGGAATCAAGTCTCAAAGAGAATTCCAACCACTTGCAGCTTTGTGTTTGACTCTCTGGTAAAATGATATGTCTTGTCTGGAGACTGCCTATGTGACAACAGACTTAGTTTATATTACACCAACATCAAACAGTATTTAGAAAAAAAGTGTAAAACCCAAATCTGAAATCTAATTCCCAGACACTTAGCCCTGGTCTCAGATTTAAGATGTAATTGGAAACATATGTGGGAATACCCAATTTAAATGAGGACAAGAACACTGAGACCACAGAGTTTTACATTTGTTGGTACCTTGTTTTTAAAAAATCATGACAAAGCCAGAGCAAACAGAGGCAATTTGTATACATATCATTCTTTGTGTTATAAAAAGGAAATTTTTATGAGCTACAAATACTTAATGTCTCCCCAATGATATCCTCATGGAATGCATTGCTACAGTTTGGTTGAAAACAGCATTTTGTCAAAGAAGCCTTTCAAAATGCCTTAAAAAATGCTTCATCTATTACATGGGTATTACAGTATCAGCTAAGAGTGTTTCTGGTCTGGGACAGTGTCAACAAACACAAATCCAATCTTCAACAACATGCTTTAAAGCCATTAGTTCAACAAATTGTTCAAAAATACGTGCAGCTATTGCTATGCTATTTCAGGACATAATTTAAACGCCTATAAGTTAAAGAGCCTACAAAGAGACATCAGCAACAATACATCCTATGGCAGTTAATCAAAGAATAAAGAAAGCCTGTGTTCAGATACTGCAGCTTACATCAAGTGTCATATTTGACCACTGCTTACTAGATTTAGTAGTGGTTTAGTTACATGGCTTCTATCTTTGTATCTCTAAATCTTAATGTTTATAGGAATTAGAAAAAGTTTATCTTGTATATATAAACTTGGTTCTTTTTGACTACAGATAACCCTGCACAGCACTGAGAAAGAGGACAACGAACCCTCTGAATCGAACGATATGCTGCCTAAACAAAAACACACTTTTGTAATTTTTTTCCCCTGGTCAGCGTTCTGGTTGATGTTTTGCCAGTTCCATGCCTTCGGATCACTGCACAGCAATTGTCAGAGGCACAAAGCAGGGGGAAGTGGAGGATGGAGGATGAGTGACGTAACAGAGGGCTGAATGAAAAAAGAGACTGTCTATGTTTGGTATGTGCTGTTGGGCTTCCAAGCACTCCAAGTCATGCTTTTAGTGCTTTCAATGTACTATTTCTTGTATTCTCCGCCTGAGATGTGAATGCGGTCACATTCTTTTAATAAAGCATGCCTGAACATAATGCTCTGCATGAAAATCCTATGGAAGCAGGACCGGCTTGTGTGTGAATGACTGGCTGAAAACGCTGTTCTTTTAAGTCAAGCCCTGGCTGACAGCCTGAGCACTTTGTTCTTTCATAACGCTATTACTTCTTTATGTCTAGTTGTATAATTTAGTCTAAATAAAGGAAACACTGGTCTAAAAGCTACTTCTTCTGAATATTTTATTCTCCTAAAGTAAAACCTAGGTGAATCTATTCAGTGCAAGGACTACCTTATGGTAGTAGCTTTTTTTCTCAGGCAGAAATACACCTAAGCTTTTATTTTCATGTTTTATACATAGCTGTGTAATAAAAACTGAAAACAACATCCACAACATCAATCTTTTAATAACTTAATCCTTGGGTTTTAAACCAATGGTTTTTGGACAAAGATTGAAAAGAAATAGATATCACAAAAATTATTTGGC
>JAPZDY010000003.1:6940862-6952917 GCA_029783645.1 Ctenochaetus hawaiiensis
TCACAAAAATTATTTGGCAAGAGAGGAAATACAGAGGTAGCAAAGAGAATATGAGTAGGTAATTTGATTCATCTACATCACTGTGGTGAGGACTAATGTAGAACACAGACTGATCAGTTTTAACAAGTTCACATAGTGGGATGTACCATAGGAGCTTAGCCTGCACTTAGGTTTGCATGCAAAAGCTATTTTAGCCCCCAAATATCTGGTTATGTGTGCCAGATGGCCATATGCTGGTTGGGCTTTAATTCCCTGAATGAAATCTTCTCAAGGCCACCACAGAAGAAGAGGCTATGACTAGGGCATACAAGGAGGAAGCTATTAGTTTGGCAAAGCCTAAGTTCTGTGACCTTTCAATATGAAAATGAAGATGGCTTTTATGGTGCCTTAGAGGTTTTAAAGGAGCCAGATCAGTTTGTCAGTTTGTATGTCTTTTAGGATTTTTTGATGTCAACACATTACTGAATGCCAGAGTTCAACACTGAGACAGAAATTACAAAATATCCTTTAATCTTCTATAGTTGCAACAATCAACTTTTCACATCAGACATTAATTCTCATACTGCAAAACAACAGATGGTGTGCACTCCATAATCAAAATACAATATTTCATAACGAGATGGCAGCTTAAGCCTGGCCAGAAGTCTTGTGATTAAGCTAAACAGAGCCCTTACAATCAAATACAGAAACAGACACATTTTTGGAACATCGAACACTAAACCCCTGAAGCCTTTAAAGGTGGCTGTAAAAAATTTTGTTTCTACATACAGCAACCTCATATTCTCTGAATTAATGTTAAATCTTATGAATTCCAATATTCCTGAGCTTTATGGTCAAACATCTAATGAAACATTTCAGACTACTTCCATAGCATAATCCATGAGGTGGGTGATATTTCTTATCGGTAGTTCTTACATGCACCTAAAAAGCCTCTGATCTTCATCAACATGATCAATGTATATCACTTAATTTTTATGAACTGCTAAGTGGGGCTTATTTTTTGTGACTCTGGTGCCAGGCTAGCTGAAATCACTATTTATTACCATGTAACCACAAACAGCTCATTTAAAAAAAAATTCAACACCTAGTTTGTGTTACATGTTGGAAGGCAGACAGATGTCATCACTCAGGTATGAAACAAACCCTGAGGGACATGTTATGAAAAGAGAAATGGTTTTGAGAGCAGATAAACCGGTTATTTCCATGAATGTGAGAGAAAGGGCATAATAGCTGCACTCATATCTGTCATAATGCTCTGTAATACGGTCTTTGTGATCTCTGTGGTCATGAGGCACCCCAGAGCTGTGGTAGAATCTGACTGTTGTCGGGATTACCAGCAATTTTTATGTAATACTAACACCGGGCTGGTGCATTAGAGCTCAGTGCCAGATTTTGTTTCCGTTCAGTGATTTAAGCCAATGCTTTCCCTCAAACACCCCTTAGAAAGAAGATTTATATCTGTAAGTGTGAAGCGGTGGTTTGACCAGTATGGTCTTGTTATGTGGGTGGCTTGGAAGAATCATTCAAAGACTTTTGTCTGATTATGAAGGCTGTGCCAGCAAGTTGTGTGTGTTTCCTGCTGAGAAATATGGAGTGAAAGAAAAAGCCTTGTTTGAGGTAAAGCTAAAAAACCCTGCCCTGTCTCTGTCTTTTAACAACAACTCAAGCACACACTGTGAGGAGAGCTTTTCACAGTTCCACAGGCAACGAGACAAAATAACAGACAGAGCAGTCTTAAACATAAGACACACATGATAACACACCCCGGCGACAAGATTTGTGAGTCAGCAATCACAAAGCACTACGCTCATAATTTAACATAGTCTCTCTCTTTTGAACAAATGTTTCTAAATGCATAAGCTCCCACTGAGCTTTTCAAAATTACCTTTTGCTTCTCCACAGCAATTAGTCAACAACTCAATCATATGTTGCGACCCTCTTTATTTAGCACCGCATACGAGTTGATTAAAGAGATTGTTCTTATTTTGTAAATGTACTAATTCAAATTACAGGACAATGTACATATTCATAATGCACAGTGCAAAGTGTCACACATTTCAACAGCAATTAAAATACAACCTGATAAATGAAAATATAATTAATGGTTTTTAAATGTATCTTAAAAAATAGGGCCTTTGTGTTTGCAATATAAAACTTTAAAGATCAAATTATGCTAAATTTCACAGTTTTCTAGGTTGTTTTCTTACATTTTGACTATTTAAGTAATCTAAGTTTAAACTTTTGTTTAATTGTGAGGTAAAATAAATAGTCATCACACAAATTCCCACTGCTTTATCAACTCTTCATTTTTTTAATACCAATTTACCGGACAACCCCAAGCTGCATTCATACCTCAGTGATCTGCCAATAATTGTCAGGGACTCAGTGCATGGCTGTTGTTCCTTTGTTGCAGATTTTGCAGTGCTAAACAACTCTTTTGTTCAGCCCTGAACACAAACTGATGAGGTCAGCAAGCCCATGTTTGTAGTTGGCATGCAAGACGAGATCAGACCAGACGTGGCATGTTTACGGGCAAATTGGAGCCAAAGTATGACACCTTGATCAGATCAGCTACAGTAAATCATAACAAAGGTTACTTGACAGACAATATCTCCCTAGCATGCACATTGAGGAGATTATTTTTTACTATACAGTGCCTTCTCTTAGTACTAGTAGTTCTTTGAGTTCATGCCTGCTTCATCCAATCACTTCAAACTGAGTCCATAGTAATCAGTCCAACAGATACAGGTGAATCCCAGGAGGGTCACAGCCTCTGACAAGGTTATGACTGAGCTATGAAATCCTATTAAGGAGGATGGTCTGGAACGTTCCTTTGCTTGGAGTCTACTAGTAGGATCAAAAGCTCAGGAGCAAAGCCTTGTTTAAAACAATCTCCCTGTTTAGCCAGCTACCCAGGAAACTTCACCATGAAAGAAGAAAGCAATTATTAGAAAAGTCTTGACATACTACTAATGTTGGGGCAGTTTCCTGTCAATTTAAAACTTGCAGAACAATTATTTTGTCGCCAGAGGTGGATGAATATAATGATCTATAATGATAAATTTGCACAATTCTGAACAGAATAACTATGATTATCATTTTAGCCATTGTTGTGCAGCCCTATTTACTCAGAAGAATTTGGAATTGCAAAACAGCATGAATAAATTAAAAATCTGCAGACTACATCAGACTCCAGCGTTTATTGCTGACAGAGCTTATGTAAGCTTTTTTAAAAAACCACTGAAGATGTTTCATCTTAGCCCTTATGAATGAGCTGGAGTATGGGCAGAGCATGAATGAAAATGCATGACTACCAGGAGCTTTCACACATCAGAATCTCATCTTGGCTAAAATATTGTTTAAGAGATTAAAACACACTTTTGTTAGAAATCTAAACACCATTTCCAGTGTCATTTAATTTACTGCCTTTGTGTTCATCTTGCATAATGCTGACATTTCATCTAAAGGATCTATTTAATTTTTCTATACATATTTCATACTGCCATATGGTGCCTCAGATTAGCACTAGACAAGATTAAGTCTGCCCTTTAACTCATGTAGCTCTTGTTTTTCTGCTCTCATCATTGATCAGAGATTAGAAAAAAGACCTGACACCATCATTCTCATCAGGCTGACTTTTTCTTTTTCTGGCATGCCCCCCTTCAGAAGCTGAAATAAGTTCATGACCTCCCACCTTACTATTTTTATCAAGCATTAACAATCACAGGGGAAAGCAACTAATAACTACAAATCTGCAAATATGCACTCCAGTCGAATAAAGATAAGCACAACAGAACCACAGAATTCTTGCTGATTTATTTTCCCTACATAAATCTGTTTCATTTAATATCTCATCCACGCCCCAACCTCAGTGGCTCCTTGACCCCTAGTTTGAGAAACATTGGTGTAAACAATGATAAAGTGGTCATGTGTATCCTGCAACAGATACAGGTTAGAAACTATTGCTTTAGAAAGCAGTAATAGATAACAGTATAGAGCATGAGGGCAAGGCTGTATGTTGTTTGTGTTGATGATGCTAACTGCACTGCAGCTGATATACAGACCTTCCATAATTGTACTCTGATTTAAAACTACTTGCAATGTAGACAACACTTGTAGAGTGGAGGGAATTTTGCAATTAAGAAATGTACAATTCAGTATCAGAAATGGTCAAACTATGGGAATGCTAATGCTATGTAACTTTTGGTGTCTCTACAAAGGCCAGGTCCTATCACACCTTAAGTGCGCTGTTTAAACTAACCACTGTCTATAGTTAACACTTTTGATTTCTGAGTGCATCATAACTACAGGTTCAGAAGGCATATAAACACATTCCATTAAGCCTTACCCCAGACCAAATTGGCTTTTTTAATGGACATATCTATTTAATTTAGCCTTGAACTGAGTCCAATTTATATCCATGCAGTGTTTTTGCAAAGAGGATGAAAAGAGTGGCATAATTGTAGTGTGGGCTAATTGAGCTAAGGCACATAAAGAGAATGAGGACTCCAGACAGTTCAGACTCCTTAATCTGTGATTAGACAAGTGGGCAGGGCATCCAGTTCAGTGCTATTTGAGAACTGACACTCAAGCACTGTTATGGTTTCAGTGAGACAGCAAAGGCACGAGTGTTGATGCTTTTCTAAGGTTATTACTTAGCCAAGAATAGGGCAACATTTCCATTTGGATTATAACTGCAGCAGTAAGATTAAAGAAATGGTCTATCAGTGGGCCTGGCAATAATAATGACTTTTTGTCACAAAAATATGTGACTCAGTGTGACAAACGTAGTTAAACATAACCTGCATTTGTTTACAGGACTGGACTGTGCTAGAATGTAGCACAGGCTCTCTGACCACCGTTTCGACAATGCTTTATGTTTTCAAATGGTCTGTCATGTGTTCTCATTCATCCACACCACTGTGTTTTGTGTCTGAAATAATGGTCTCTGTGTTGCTGCTGGCACATACAGCTCAGGAAATGCCTGAATGGGAGAGGTGGGAAATAAGTAGAGAAAGAACAAGAGAGAAATACAAGTTGAGAGACACTGTCCCCGATGTGCTTATTTTGACAGGATCCTCCCTCTGTCAGAGGACAGTTTCCTTGCCTCACTTATTGAATCAGGAAGTTGGATCTCTCCACTAGCAGAGACCCCGGTATCCACCCACACAAGTATCTGGCCTTTCTCACATTCTGAGGTCCAGGCAGGGGGAAACAAACCTTTCTTCCCTTTGTGAGGAATTCAACATGAGCACTCAGCTCATGCCCGTTTAGTGTGAAGCTCTGCACCAGTCCAGCAAAACTTCTCAAAGGGTTGAGCAATCCACCACTTCAATTCTTTTACCCTCCCCTCCCAAAGAACAGGTAGTTTGTAAACAACAAAATTTAAAAAGCAGGCCGAGGAAAGAGCAGGGCAGCCTGGCTTTGGCTGCACCAACAGATCTCTAGTTGCCAGGAATGCAAAACGTTTCCCAAGGAAATTCCTCCTCCTACAGGAAGACATGGAAGGAAACCAAGAGATTTTTTGACACATTTCAGGCAGTGGGAGTGAGCATGAAAAAGAGGGAAGTGAAGGTGCTGATTGGTCTACTGCTAGCAAAGTGTGTGATCAGCATGGTGAAGCTGGCAGCTGGGAAATACTTCAAGAACCTAGAAATGTATATTAAGGACTTACAAAAGAAGATTAAATAGCCTGAAAAAAAGTATGTTTTAATACTCTAAAATGGTAATAGACAAGATACTTCTAAAAGCAATTACATTAAACTCTAAAATCCATGACCAATATCATTACTTTCACTTACTACTTCTAGTAGCAGCAACTTATCATTGAGACTGATCTCTTTGCATATAATTATTCTTCAATGGGGCATTTTCATTTATCCTCAGTATGGGTATTCTCAACCTCCTGTTCCCTGAAATCAAATGCTTTATTGTAATGTGGCTCTCTGGTATTAATAAAATATACTTCAGGGATAACTCTTCAGTGCAAGAAGCTCACTAACATTTAGAACAGTTGATCATTCGTAACACTTTCCAACTATGGAAACTCCATAATTCTTGCACATATGCAATTAACTATTCAATATTCTGATCAAGTAAGACCAGACAAGAGAAAATATAGAGAGAGATAATGTGAGGTCCTGAAGACTGAACGGCTGTTTGACTTTGACATCACAGTAACAGTGTCATTTCTGTTCATCAGAAGTTAGTTGTTGTACCGGAACCAAGATTGTAAACATGACGCAGACGGACAGGGAGTGCTGTGTCATAATCCTGAGGGGCACTGAAGATGGCTGGTGAGCCTTGTTTATGATTGCAAAAGGAAGCAGAGGATTAAGCAGACACTGTCTGTGTGCAGCATCAGATTACCAGCTCCTCTATGCCTGTTATGAAATCAGATAACTGCAGCTCCCCTGTTAGAAGAGAACAATATCCAGGCATTGAGATGTAAGGGTTATCAAGGAGGTGAAGAGGGAAAGCAAGCTCATATCATCTGACAGACAGAACTCCTAATTTAATGGTTTCATTACAAGGTTAAAAAAAGAACATGCAGAGAATTAAATGTTAAATCAAAGAGATTAAGGGCAGGGATGATACTTGAGACTGCATGCTAACAATTCAAACTTCAGGATATAATAAATATCAGTGCATTAAAGTATTAGGGACTTAAGGCTAATGGCTTCATTTCCACTGACCTGGAACAAAAGAAGACACAACACTACTGCTCACAACCAGGCTGGAGTTTGTTTTTGTTTATACTTTTTATTTGCTGACATACGCAGCACATATCAGTTCGATTCACCGTACAGATTGGGGCAGAATAAACAAACATCTGACCAGAGCCTGCAAAGTACACCCAATTACCTTTGAGATATGGCTCTGCCACTCGCCAGAGAATAAGGTCATCTTGGGACTTACATGAAACAAACAGGCAGAGAGAAGGATGCTATGCTTGGCCGAGGTAGATGTCAGACCAAAACAGGAAAGATGTTATTTTGTAGCTTGTGGGAAAACCTTTAAGATTCAATCATCTCTCTGAACCAAAAACATGAAAACTTAAAAGACAGATACATATTTGCAATAAAAATATTCATGGGCTGAAAATGTCATGCAAAAATATTTCCAGATCTTCATTCAGTAACCAAATAAGACATTATTTATTTTGAAAACCTGAAAATTGTTAACAGGTGCCTGCTATGACAGCTTAACTACCATTTGGAAACAATGAAGCCTGGATAGCCTCTATGGCAAACATGATCAAATTGCTTGGTAGCTCCGACCATGTTAGTGATGAGGGTATGGGTCACAACTTTTGACCTCAAGTTTTAAATGATTTTTGAACTTGGTACGAAGTCAACCCCCTCATGCTGCTACACAGTCTTTATTGTTGGTGGATAAACATAGCACCATCTCGACCTTTGCATTAGTGTCATTCCTGCAAATACCACATCATTCCCTAAACGAAAGCCTGCCTTGCCATGGTTAAAGGGTTGAAAGGCACACTAAAATCTTTCTTGTCACAATGTCTGGTGAAAATAGTTCCTCCAAAGCATAATTTGAATTTAACTAATAGCAGGTCAAAACAGTAACTCATGGATCCTTTGGGTGGGCTGAGTCCGTTGCAGCTTGGTTTTTCAGGCTTTTTCTTTCATTTTGATTTGGTATATTTTACTTATTTTATATCCTGCCTCCAAAAAATGAGAAGCTGTTGGCAACTCACTTAGCAAGTTAATAAGGCCTGCACTTAAGTCACATTTTCATGCCAAAAGTTAAAGAGAATAAACTCTCTCCTGTCCTCCTGTCTATGGATAATCCCAGATCAGAGCAGGTTCTGGTGTGATTTGCTTGCATATTTTTCCAGCAAGCTCAGCTTTATCTATTAATAAAATAAATTATAGACCAAAAATATATTCCAAACTAAGAAATAAATACTGATATCAATCAATATGGAAACAATTAGCATTTCAGTATTTTTTCCTTTTTATATATATTTATAATTTACATATTGCTCTCTTGGACCTCCTTCAACATGCATTCAAGCCCTATCTTTCAAAAGAAATTCTTCAATTAGTCCTGTAATCATGATAGATGTGCATTTCAGTGGCCACACTGCGCATTTTCTCTCCTGGCTGCCTATGGTTACTTAGCAACATTACCACAGGCAATAGTCAGCAATTTTTGAGGGGGACAAGGCAGGGCTAACCCTCTCAGCTCCTGCTACTTTTCAAGAATGTTAACACACGAACAAAAAACTCATTTTAGAAGAAATAATCTGCAACACCAATACCACATGGTATTAGAAACACTGGAGGGTGGCAGACTGGCAGGCAGTGCTGGAATAAAAACAATGCTTGTCCAACTGTTACAACAGGCTTGATAAGGATGGAGCTGCCACAACACTTGTCTGGCTGGTAAAAAATCAATCAAATACTGTATTACTGACACATGGCAATAAAACTGTATATGCTAACCATCTCTCAATCTAGATAGATATATCAATTCAATGATCAACAACCTACCACCATTGTTCACTATTTTTGATATACACCTGTTTTTTAAAAATTCCCATGGCATTTCCATGTGACCTTGCTAGTCACCAGGCAGATGATGGCAAGCCTTTTATCTCGGTGGTCAAAAGCAGAAAAAAATCAGGTGGCTTCTTCTGTAGCTGATTTTTTTTTTTTAAATAGGCATATGATGACATCTCATACAGACCCCTGGTGTGATTCGAATCAAACTCATATTGTAACAGATTTGGGGTCATGAGCAAATACTGTATCATTGTCCATTTTAATATAACAAGAAACCTATGACAGCATTTGTAAAAGACAAAAGTAATAGACTCAATGTCCGAATAATAGATCTTGCTTAATGGTCAAAAAGAATATAAAAAGAAAGGCTAAGAAAACAAGCTGCGCTGTTAAGAAATACTGTAGTGGCCCCATGTCATAAATGTTAAAACAAAACTACAATAGCTCACAATCCCATGCTGAAAGACTCACAAAAGCTGACAGCATATTTTCCATTATGAACAAACTAAGCTCAGCTTTCAGTCAGGCAGCATGGATTAAGAGGATCTTTTTTAAGAGTATAGAATTTTTTAATAAACAACAGCTCTGTGTAATAAAAGCAGCATTTTGTTGATTAACAACAGTTGTGGGTTATTTTTTTGAGTACTGCAATAAATAACAGTCAATTGCTAACAGCTATTTGCCCTCATGTGAAACTGTGCCACTTAGCTGGACACCCACATTTGCTAAAGGCTAGTGGAGGAGCAAACAGCTGCACACAAAATGGCCCAACCCCTGAAAGAATGCCAAGGCAGAATCCCCACAAACAGGCCTTGGGTTGGGCTCCATGCAAGCCCTTTCACACCAGTTAAGAATAAGCAGTCTAAAGACACATAAGGCAGAAATAGGTTTGGCGAACTACTTTCTAAAAAATGCTGTGAGAATTGTCTCTTCAAGCCACCATGTTAAACAAGAATTACTGGACTTTTCAGCCTATATAAACAATTATGTCATGCACTGTAATCTAAGATGACTTCTACTTTAAATATACTTAAAATATCAGACCTAAAAATCATCCCAGTCGTCAACAAAGACTTGTGTCAGGCAGCTACTGCAGTCTTTTGCTGAACAATGATGGGTAAACCCTTACTCTATGCTTCATCAATAATCCATTATCATCCTCATCCTTATCCATCTTTAATACACAACCTTTTATGTCATCCAGTATTGAGAGAGTGCAAGCACATAGTGTGGGGGCAGAGATGTAGGAAATCAATGCACCCTGTATGGCACACTCTTTAAATGCACCGCCTCATGCCTCCTGCTTTTTCTACTAGCTAGTAAATTTAAAACTTAATGGAAATAGTCATGATAAGCATGCTCACTCAAGTGTTATTTTAGAAAACAACACTAGTAGTTGCCTGAACAGTACATCAATCTTATCTGTTTGTGTGAAAGAAAATAGCTCTAAAACCTGAGGCACTTCATTACTGACAAACATCAATGATCTTCTAGTTTTTGACATGGCAGATGTGAGAATAAGGTCATGAAAAGTTAATAATGCCTCAGGCGCTGCAATAATAACAATGAAAATATATTTACAGAAATAGGGCTAGAATAAAATGGCTACTGAGCTTTCGAATTAAAGAGCAATGCTGTCACATAAGTCTCATTATTCCATCTCCTTTCAGCTGGCCACAGATCAACTGAGTTGCCTTAGAAAAACACAGAATTTAATAAGATCTCCATCACTGTAAATTAGCAATGTTTTTCACATGCTATGATTCCACTGACACTTGCATACTCATGTAGGCATTAAAGAGGTAGCAGGCAAACACACACACGCACACATCGACTGTGGAGGAAACCCTCCCCTTGCAAGCCCACTTCTCTCCCAATGAGTGTAACATATCTAGGTCAAAGCTGATTAATGTGCCCACAGCTCCCGAGAGGTTTCTGGTCAGGTGGCAGCAATGCCTGCTCACAGACGATGAATACTAATACAGAGCAATAGTGATTTATACTGCAACAATCGAAATTAAACGGAATAACATCAAGGCAGCGAAGATGCTTGCGAGTAAATTTGCATTGACAAAAATCAACAGAACAGTTGACTCTCTCCTTGTGTCAGCTTATGTGTCAGCACTATCAGTGGTTGTGTTTGCTCATCTACACAGAAGTATCTGAACATAAACACAAAACAGCCTACAACACATGAACGCAAAGATTGTGAGGATTTCAATTGAACAACAAGCTGTTGAATTGTCTTCTTGCTCAGACAGTTCAAGCTACCGAGTGCTGCTAAAGGATGGAAAGGGATGTATGCTACTCATTAGACGAACGGCATTCATGTCACTGTATTTATAGATAGTTATGTTGCTATTAGGTGGCATGCATTCCGTAAATCAGTTCAAGCACGGGCCTACAAGGACAAAGTAAAACGTATATACAAAGGCTCGAAAACCCAACCACAGAACACAAAATGTGCAGAAGCAACCCCTCTGAACGATAAACTAGTTAGCTGAACTTTTGTTAACGCTAGCTTATCATAACGGTCGAAAAAAAAATTGGGAACACCAACTGTTCACATAACAATTGCATACTTTAGGACCTCGGTTAAAATATTAGCGTAAGGTTTAAAGGCAGACAATTAAATACAGGTCATTTTGGATGACTGCATTTTTATTTAGAAATATTTCATTTTGTGTCAAATACTTCAGCACAAAACATGAGAGGAACTCTATCACCAGCGCTAGGTAGCTTTAGCATTAGCCACCTTGCTAGTTAGCTCGCTAGTAAGCGACCCAACACTGTTTTGGAAATGTGTGGCAGCTCGTATTCCTGCCTAACGTTACAGTCAACGAGGGCGTTGTTTGTCGGACATTAGCCTAATGTTTATCAAACGATAAGGTGATTTGTAAACATTGTGGTTTGTGGTATTTATACGCTAACACAACATTGTTAATGTTACCTCGGTACGCAGCTTGGGGATGATCGGTCTATCTCCCAGGTCGCAAAGAGGTTCATAGGCACAGGCATGCTGCCGGAGCCCAGGACCACAGCCCCGGCTAACGCTCCTGTCGGGAGGATGGTCGGTGCTGGTCCACCACCGCCACCGCTGCTCGGGTTCAGGAAAGCGGCCCGGACGCCTCCTCTTTCTACAGCCGCCGCCATCATCACCTCCACTGCTTGGGGAGCAGCTCTAGCAAAGTGTCGGACGAACGCGGGAGCCGCTGGACGCTGTACTGCCTGCTCCTGCTCCTCCAGACTCCCTGCTTCTCTACAATGACTGGAGATGCTGATAAGCGGGGCGGGGCATGTCACTGCTGATAGGGGGCAGCACGTCCCTGCTTGTGGGGTGGGACGCATTCTACTCTACTCTTTTTTACATGTTTTCCTGTAAAGATATGGGCTACAGATACTACAGTAAAAGTATTTAAGGGGTGCAATTACAGATAGTGATGTGACAGTCCATAATCGGCCAGGTAATTTTAGCTTTCGTTGCCTTGTTTATCTACTCAGTGACACTCTTTCATGCACTTCTG
>JAPZDY010000003.1:6956176-6967062 GCA_029783645.1 Ctenochaetus hawaiiensis
CCCCCCCCCCCCCCCCCCCCCCCGTGCACCGATGATTGAAAAAACAGCAGAAATGCCCTCTTGGATTCCTGTATGGTGGATGAAACACAGTACAGTGCCCTCTTAGGTGGCCTAATATGTAAGGGAACATGATGGAATGCCCTCTAGTGTAGCTTCCAGTGGAGAACACGTAATAAATCAGTGCTCTGCCAGTTCAGAAAACGCTACACAGAGTGATATAGGCCGCCCCACACGCCAGAAAAGGGTTTCGAACTCTCTATAAATGCATCACAACTTGCTGCTGCATGCTGGTACTCCACTGCATACATGCAGCTGGTGCTCTTTTTGAATTTTTTTCAAACCCTCCCCTCAGACAATATCCATCACTGAACACCAGTGACAACAACAGAATGCCACCAGAGAAAGGTCTGCTTTGTAAGTCTCTTCGAGATTTGTCAGTGCCATCGCATATTTCTGCATCCACCCCTGAATGTGGGAATAATAGAAAATAGGTTAAGTCTCTGCTGGATTTTCTACTGCAATTTGCCAAAACAGCACTAATGAATCAAATCTGATGATGTGGTTATTGTTCTAGCAGAGAGAGCACATTAGTATTGTCAGTTTGTCCACAGTTAAAATGCAGCTAGTCCATATGTATATGCAGCAAAATCCAGACCATATTGACAGATTTTAAAAAAAAGTCTTTAGGGCCACATAAGAGACACAAAAGAAATTATGTGCAGCCAGATGTTGACCCCTGAGGACCTTAGCTGTGTTGTGCTGCAGACGAATATAAATACTGTGTGTGGGAGTTGTATGGCGACTGCATCGAAGAGACTCTTTATCTGACTTGGTGACTCTAGAGCCGAGGCAACATCTGCTTGACTACATTCTCTACATTTTGTTATGATAAAGACCTTAACTTGACAAGACTGAGAGAGACAAATGAATATATTTTTCATTCTTCAACTGCAATTGCATCAGTGCATATTTTAACAGTTTTGTTCAGTTGCAATTCAAACTGAAGTGTATTAACATGCACATTCTTTCATCAGTTTCACTGTCAGCTTTCACTGAAGTGGTTTGTGTTCAGGAGCAGAAAGCGATAGTGTGAACTCTCAAGCTGTGGTGAAAGAAAAGGGTTAACACTCTGGTCTATCAAAGCCAACCCATTTAACATGAGTTTAAAGGGGGTCTCATTCATCATGGAAACTGTGCACAGCGTTACTGTTATGTTTCTCATTTCACACACATATTACAGTCGGCTTCGGTCTCAGCTCAGAGTGATTGGTCTCTGGTGAGCAGTCAGACACAATTTCCAGATCCGGTCTATTTGTTATCAGCTGAAAATATTGCCATATGTCCTGATACAGTACAGCAGATCAATCCAAGGCACATTTCTTCTTCATAAGCTTTCTTTGCACCCAACTAATTTTCCTTGAAGAAAAGAAAAAATGTCTTTGAAAGGAACCAGGACAACAGCATTCAGCGTCTCATGGACCAATCTTGATCAGTCAGCACAGTGTAGGTTAGGCTAGCAATCAAATATCTGTTCTTTGCTCATAGCACCAAATTTTTGAACTTTGAAAACCATTTATTTGACTCTCTTTGAAATTCAGAAAAGTCATTTCAAGGGTGGGGAGGGGTTCTCAGATTCAAATGAAAAAGTTTTTAGTTTCATGTTTTCCAGTCGCTCACTTCAACCACTCTTGAATCATGCCACTGAAACAACCTCACAGGACATAGATCTGACGGACTGATTATCCTTTGTAGCCTAGATGCTCAACTTTGAACCTTTCATCTTGAATTTTGGTGTCTGAATCTCACTTATCTAATTTCACAGTCTGGTATTCAGACATTTTTTAGATTTAAACCCTTGCAGCCTTTCTTTGCTCCCATTTATAAAACAAAAGTTAAAATTTTGTTTCTGGACTCAATCAAAATATTAATATAATTAATTTATGTATCTAGACACTGGGTGACAAAACTACTGGCATATGTATTGTCTTCAAAAGAAAAAAATATAAAATGTAAGAATTTAGTCCAGTGAGACTATTTTTGACCTCATGAGAAGATATGGCCCTTTAATTTACAAAAATCCTCTTCTCGATGTCCCATAAACCAAATCTGCACGGTAGCTGCAGTTGAGGTTAAGCTAAGATCCAGAGGAAAAGGGATGGATTCAAACCTTCCTTTATTTTTCACCACCTACCGCTGAAACGGTGCGAAAATCCCATTTGGAGGTTATGAAGACATTCTTCTACACAAACCCTTTATCATGTTACAAAGAAAGCAAGGCATGAATGCATCTGCGAATAAAGGTTTCCAAGAATTTAGTGCATTTAATGTGTATTTACACATGAATGACAATAACACTCACATTCAGTCAAGACAGCATGAATATTTGGTGCTTGTTCAAGAAAAATATCCTGACGCATAGCTCATTTACATTTTGAGCTGAGTAAGATCACCTCTCTATTTTTATTTTTCAGACTTCTACAGCTTTATGTTAAGCAGAATACTAAAGAAAGAAGGATAATGGAGACTGGTAAGAGAGAATAAAAGAAGGGATGCAGCCAAGGAACATAAAAAAGAAATGGAATAAGTTAATGACATTATTATCCTATTAGAATACATAAGAGGTTATTAATAAGTTAAGGTAGAAGAAGGTGTGGCCCTTTTTGCAGTCATCTCTCTCTCCCATGTTTGATTCTGCACACTTCTCTGTCATACTGCAAGAAGGGTCACCCTCTCCTTATGTTGCTTTCATGTCCTTACACCTCCTTGGAATGAAAGGAACCGGATGACTGCACTAAGGCCGTTACAGTCCATTTTTTTCACATGGTGCTGACTTGCAGTTTTCAATTACCTAAAACAGAGTGACACAAAAGTTATTAAGTTTAAACTTCCTGCATAATCACTTAAAGAGTTGAACTGCACATGCATGTAATGAGAGCTCTTTGACTCATCTCCTTCCTCTTGAGGCCAAAAACTTATCAATCAACCGCTGTACATTAATGCATGTCAGGAGAGACATCAAGTACAAGCTTTGAATCTCCAAGCACATGCACTCCGCATAAAGAACACTCATAATTCTCATCCATTCAATTCGACCAGTGCAGCTCAACTGATCTCTGAAAAATGTACAAGCAGATTCCCCTGACACTAACTGGGTTTCCACTGCGGACAATGTGGTCAAGACAGACAAAAGAGATGGAGCTGTGAGGCCCATTTGCATGAATGTCATCCACAGAGAACAGAGAAACAAGCATGCAAGACAAAAGCCCTGCAGGAGTTCTAAAGACCTGCAGCATCTCCTATGAGGGCTGACCAGCTCTCACTGCACAGCCAGGTAGCCTTTCAAAAGCTACCTCTGGACAACAGCCAGCATTAGGGGAAATGTTCTGCTGCCATTAAAATTCCCATTTAAGTAGAAACAGGAAATGCACCTGCCAGCTTGCTCTGTCTCCCTCCCTCCCTCCCCTTAATGTACTCAGATGGGTACTTTGTTGAAAGGAATCATTTTGCATTTAGCTTTCCCAAAGTAAAAAAGAAGGTGCAGCGGGAAACTCCCTGCTTGGTGACACATTTCTCACAGAGAAAGCTCCTCCTAATGAGTCCTTTTAAGCCTGCCTGATTTTTTTTTTGGCTTTGGAGTTGTAGCTGGATCGCTGGTACATGTTTTCTCCACTATTAACCCAGATATCCAAAATGGCAGCCCCAGGGTATGTCTGATTGCTCTTCTCCAGTCCTTTGAACTCCGCTGCAATCAGGCAACCCAAACTTCAGCTAGTTTTTGCCATGAAATTGAAAAAGGTATCTGTCTATCACAGCATTCCCTGAAGTCACCTAACGAGAAACACGTCTTTGTCCTGAAATGCCATCCCTGAGCCATGTTACCATTTGAGGGCATGCCTGCAACGAGATCTGCAGCTCCCTCTGCCAGGCATGCAAAATAATGCAGCCAAATTGATACAGGGAGTGCAGCCTGTGTGTATTCTTTCTCATTAAAGAGTTGTTTATTATTCTCATCCAAAAATAAGGTACACTACAACATGAAACATGAACTGCCAAGGTTAATCCAAGATCCCACACAGTCATCTGTCAAGTTGAGATATTTTCTGTCATGATAGATAGATCATGATCATTATACTGGTATTAAAGCTTACTCAAAAAAATAGATATTTGTTTTCCCTGAGTACTCACATGTTAAACTGTCAAATCAATCTTTCTAAACAGTAGAAGTACTGAAAGGTGAAAAGGCTTAAAAAGTACAACATATTAGCTTATTTCAAAAAGCATTTCAGAGGGAGGCTGCAGTTACTGGAGCTCTTTGAGGATGATCTTTTTTATAGGCAGCACCACAACTTGACATTTCCTTCTGGCCTGCAATCATTTGACATTTTCTTGCTTTGGAAAGAATTCAGCCAAATGCTAGATGGTTTACTGAGCTTAATTTTTCATGTATTAAAAAAAGACACTACCAGGGTGACATGTGGGTTGTGCTGAAATTCTCACAGAGATTCTGTTGCTGTTCCTAATACCAGTATCTCTGTCTTGGTCATGAGTCAAAGTATCCGTAGGTGGGAAGCTGGTGAGGAATCACAACCTTCATAACTGCAAACACTCCAGTTTTTCCTGGGTAACTATTAGAAAACCATCTCCCAGAGACATCATGTTTCTCTGGGGAAGCTCCAGGAATTTTCATATTGCTCATACTTTATCATGAATAATCTGCATACACAGTTTCTAAATTTAATTGTCAGAACGTCTCCAAACGCAACCAACGCACTAAATACAATTTCAACCCAGCTGTTACCCCAACCTGGCAACCCATAACACAAATTAAGAGGTGCATGCATAGCTGCTCTCTTAGGATGTAAACAAGAAAGTTAATATAAAACTCACATATATAACATTTTCACATTAAAGGTCTAAAATGACTTAGCTTTAGTAAAAATAATAATAATAATGATAAGTTGTGTACTTGCATGATCCCAAATGTTTTCAACGAAGTTAGAACCACTTATTTTATTCAAGGTCACAGTGCATTTAATTTTCTTGCTTGTTGCCAACTTCTGAGGTAACACCAGAGGAAGGAAGTCGGCAAATGTGCTTAACATAACAAAATAAAACTTTAACACCTTACCTTGTCAGCAAACTTTTCTGTTTAAGTCTGTTAAACAGATTTTTTTTTTTATCTGCAACGGTGACTGTTTCTTAATGAATTACTTGTATTATTGTAATCAGCACCATCATAAACCATATGGCCGTATACAAATGTATGTGGGAATTGTATTTTAAAATAAAATTGAATAATTTCATGTTATTATAGGAAGAAACAATCAAACAAAAAAACAGTTGCTTTGTATGATTCCCAACACTGCAGTGATATTATCCCATATACTCAGAAATGTAAGGTTTATCACACACAAAGTGATGGTGCATTATATTTCATCTCATTTCTCATATTTTCCCAAGAGTGTTCAGACACACTTGAAAGGGAAAAGAAGAAAGGATGAGCCTTTAAGCTTATAAAGAAAATAATACATTTAAAAGAATTTTTTTTATGATTGATTCATGATTCAGTAATATTTATTTTATGAACAGGTTAAATATGAACAGCTGCTGTTGGTGCCATCAGTCCTGTTTCACAGATAGTGTTCCTTATCTGCTACAGTACAACAACAACCCAACTGTTTACTGTTTTGAGGCTGTGATTTAGGTTTGTACAGCAGCATCGTGGTCTTCACCTTGTCTTTTTAATTGGTTCTGTCTGCATGAGTCTGAGTCTTTGATAACTCATTCAGCCACGCTGTCAGTGTTAGTATGTTAAGCACACGCAACCATCACTTTGGAGAGCTGATACACGTGCTGTAAGCTTGCTATCTTGCTCACACTCTCTTTTAACTTATTTGTATGAGTTTTTTGGGACTGTAAGGGTACGTAACGACCTCCGTCACAAGTTCACTGTGCACATGTTCTGCAAAATCCTGCTCTATTCACATTTTCCTGCTATTAGTGAGTTACGTGCCCTCCTGTTCCTGCTCTGCACACGTGTTGGGATTTCTTCAGTGCGTGAATATCACCCCAGCTCTCTCACAGCAGGTATGTTATGTAAATGGAGTACTGCATTCACCTTGACCTCACAGAGAGGGCTTAGAGCAAAGAAGAGCCATGGTGAAGTTTTTTTATTTTGTTCCTGTCATTTATTGTTCCAACAGGCGGTGATATGCAGATTGCAATTATATCTACAGTCCCTTTGGAAAACCTGTAGACTGGGCTTGTTCATAAAAAATTAACATTCTAATTATTAGCAGATGGGTTGTAGAGTGGATAAAATAATACACAACTAATGAGAAGATTATTAATTTATTTGCCTGCAACAACCTCCCACAACAGAAAAGATAAGTGCATTTCTTTATCAAAAAACTTTGGTTTTTAATATGGATTATTTAAAACTCCCCACACACCAGCAGGATGGTTTATGTTTAATGTTTATTATTGCTCTCTGTTTTCTTCTCGCATGCTCATCCAAAAGTCACACACAGCGCAGGTCCATACAGTGAAATTGTTCTGAGTAAAGCAGCTGTCCTCCTGATAAATCCTGAGCTCCATCATAGCTGTCAAACAAAGTTTACTTCAGAAACTAAACATTTAAATCTGTTTCCTCTGGAGGGTTTCCTCTGTCTGTTTAAGTTTATAACTACAGAGTTTAGTTTTGCTGTTTAAATGTCCCACAATATTTGCTTCGGTGACATGACTTTGTGCAAAGGAATGTTCAAAGTTATTGAAAGAAGCCTCCTTAGTTATTAAATTAAATCAAAAAAGAAAAGACTCATATAGCTGTAATAACATACAGAGACTGGTAGAGGTGGAGTAGAATGTCCATGCAGATGTGGGTCACTAAATTTGAGAGAAAAAACTAATACAGGTGGGTGGTGGGTGGACAATTTATGCAACATATTGATTCGAATGACGTCAGACTTAATCTGCCAACACTACCATCAGGTGTCTGTGTAAACAAACTGAAGCAGTTATTGATCACTTGCAGTCCCTACAGGCCTTTTAAGACGAGTGAGGAGTCAGAAGTCAGTGGTGGTGTTAAACAATAAAAGTCAAGACTTTTTTTTTCTTTTCAGAGAATTTTGAATCACCACAGCTATCTCGAGCATATAGCTATAAATGTACACAACCTGTAGACTAGGTAGACTAATGGTAGTAGTAGTAGTTTGCAAGATTTACTGTGGTTACATACACACAGTAACACATGCACACACATGACTGGAGACATGACCCTCTCCAGGCTCTCTTATAGTGGAGATGATAATAATACATTGACTCACAATGACATTGCAAATACCCAGTAACAAGAAAACAGGAAACCTGTATTACTTTACCATGAAGTTCTTCACTAACTTGCCTAAATGTGTGCTTTTTTCCAGGTCAACATCTGCCCACATTCATTGAACTGTTGAAAATGGATGGATGGTCACTTTAAGAAAAAACTGCAGAGTTGAAGTCTGACAGGATGATGTTGTTGTTGTAAGGCCACCCACACTGTGCTGTAGATAGGATGCTTTTATCCCAGCAGCCAGTTCTGAAGGCAAAGTGCCACTGAAGATGCTGGAATGTGTTGCCAAATAAAGTTGTCATTATATTGCTCGTCCTTGCCACAAGTTGCCCTTCTGCATGCACTGAGCTGTGACAGGAAGCACACAGCACATACTAAATGTCAACAGGCAGTGCTGTGACCTCACCTTTGTCCATTACTTGTCACTGTTGTCTTTCAATGCTCTGCCTATGGACACATCACGGCTGCTTGGGAATCTGACATATCTGATTTTACCGGCGGAGCAGAACAGAAACAGGGAAAGGATCACTTTGCAAACACTGCCCTCAGGGCCAAAAACAGAAAAAACGGCTCTGACTTTATCTTGTCGGTGAGTTTTAAATGTCAGGAGCTTTTCTTCGGACCCCTGTCAAAGCTAAATGCTGTCAAAGTGAAGATGTGCTTTGGTGTGTGACCTCACCTGTATGCCCTTGACAACAAATTCTGAGAAAATACAAGCAGTACATGTTTAACCAAGACTTATGTTTTGGGGTTTATACTACATAAAGCTTAAAATAAACTGAATATATCTATCCTGGCTGTGAAAGCACACAGAGTGGAAAAGATACCAGCATCAGGCTGTTATATGCCTTTAAAATGCCTCCAAAATGTGCTGCTGTGTCCTGCTCGGTGATCATTGCTTTAGAAAATATTTGGTTCACCTTTTGGTTCTGCTAAATAGAGACCTATGTGAAATGAGAAGTATGTGGGTAGATTTTATACCACAAAATGAATCATTTTAACTTTAACTTTAACTTAATTTACATGTCCTTGGTTCCCTCAAAAACATATTAGGCTTAAAATCCCTGAGACCAACAATCAATGCACTCAGTCAGTTCATGTGTGTAACCTGAGGTGTGAGGAGCGAGCAGATAATGACAGGAAGTTGATGACCTCTTATGTTATCACCATGAGTCAGCGTGTCCCCACAGTATAAATTCAAGAAAACTTCCACCTCTCATGAAGGCTTTATAACCTACAATTTAAATGCCTTAAACTCAAGCAAAATAAAAATTGAAAAAAGTAGGAGCTTAAAAGGAACAGCAACATTTTTGAAAATATGTTTACTTGGTTGTTTTTGCAGCAGCAAATACCACTAACTTTTTCTGTGATTATTTGGTGCTTTTCTGGTAAAAAAAAACACTCTAATTGCTATGTGACAGGAACAGCATTCACACTATTGACCTGGAGCTTCTCTACAAACAGCCAGCCTACACAATAACAAGTCACATACCAATCCAGTATGGTATCCTGCTCATGAACATTACCCATGCACAGTGTAGGAGATAGGGGTCAAATCAACAACCTTGCATAAAGTAGACAGAACTTCCACTGATTTCATTTGCTGGCTGCTTTACAGAGGGTTCTACTGAGACTTGAACTCAGATCACTGGATTCAAAGCCCAGAGAGCTAACTATTACACCATCACCAACAAATTGTTGATTCTTGCAAAGTTTTCATTCGATTTCACGGGGGAGATTGCATTGAATGCTGAGATAAAATCAACAAACAGCATTCTAATATAAGTGTTGTTTACTTCGAGGTGAGCAAAAACTGAGCTCTGTGAATGTGTTGGCTCTGAGCCCAAACTGGTGAGGGTCCACAACCAGGGATGTTTTCTGGTCCAGCAGCTTTGCTCATAATCAGTCACAGCATTGGAATATCACTCCCATATTTCTTCATTAAATGCTTAAAGCTACTGCCAGCAGCCGGTTAGCTTAGCTTGAACATACAGAGTAGTATGAAAGAGTCATAGAAAGAGAGTAGTATGAAACAGCTAGCCTGGCTCTGACAAAATCTGCCTCCAGCACCTTTAAAGCCACTAACTGACACATTATTTCTCATTTTTGTTCACATTTGTAATTTACATCAACTGTTTTAAATAAACTTGTGCTAAAATAAAATAACCCAAACAAGCCCACACAACGAGAACCACAAACAGTGAGTATACCACCTGACCCCAGGTCATCCCTGAAGATTAATCTGGTCTCTTCCTTTAGGCACACAGAGTTTTAGTGTGTTTTTTGTAACCCTGGTGTAAACCTGTTAAAAAACTATGTGCAGTTACCCACCACATTGTGACACACACTTGACTATCAAAGAAAACTGAAAAGTAAGGTAAGGAACTGAGTAGACAAATCAAAGCATCCTTTCTTCTCGAAAATACGGCTAAGGTAGCTTCTCAGTGGGATATTTGACCCAGAAATTTGAACAGAACATCTGAAGCTGCAGGCTACGTAAAGCATGGATCTAACGCATGCATTTATGAACCCATATTCCTGTTGATAATACGCAGCTTAACTGAAGTTACTCTTCATCAGTACAACATTGCAAGGTTGTGCATTTCTAGGACACCCACACAATCCATCACATAGCACAATGAAGCTGCAAGGTTGTTGCCTCTACAGCTGCAGGCTGGAATCTGCTCCCATCAAGGATAACAATCATTCTGTGATTTATTTTGTGCAGACTTGGTTAGCTCTGACAAACAGAACCTCGCTTTTTTGATCAAGGTATCCGGGTGTCAAGGTGATTTATTCTTCCTTGTACAACGCAGGGTTGCACAAGGAAATGAAAATTGTTGTCCTTCATCCTAAAAACATAGAGCATATGGGCCTATACAGACAATTAAATCTACAACAGAATGGGTCAAAAGATAGCATAGCACAAATAGTTATTTATAGGCATGTTTAAGCACAATATGTCTTTGAATCTCTTTTTGATTTGTGTCTGGTGGGATGTAAGCAGCAGTAACAAAACAGTGATGATAATGTGGTAAAAGCTCTGGAAAACAGCGTCCATCAACTTTGACTGCCTGTCAGCAGCAAGCATCGCTAATGTCAAAAAGAGCCACCCTCCTCTCATCCTGCAGGCTTTGAAAACAGTCCACTCATCACTATAACAACTTAATTCCAGATGTTGTGGTGGAGACAGGTCTGATTTTCCTTTGCTTGGTCAGCCAGAGTCCCATTTTGTCCATGTCAGTTTCCTGAGCCTCACAAAAGCCAGGACAAGCAGTAAATCCAAGCTGAGCTAGTGGCTCTTATTTCGGCTCTCTTCCCTCTCATCTTGGGGCAGTCCAGTTGGTCTGGTGGGGTGGGGGGAGGCAAAAGTGGCCATGGGCAGTGATTGTTTTGTTAAAACATCTGCTTCTCTCAATCTTACAAAAAACTGCTCAAGTTTGAAGGAGCTTGTGGTTGCTCTATCTGCGTGTGCTACTGATTGGTAATAATAGATGCGGCTCAATTGTGCTTTTGTTGATTTGTTCTTTTCTTGCTATTCACACACCAATGG
>JAPZDY010000003.1:6974765-6992447 GCA_029783645.1 Ctenochaetus hawaiiensis
ATCACTACCAACAGAGACAGTGGTCATTTTTGCCATTTTTTAATGGTGTATCAGTCTTTTATAAAGTCAGCGCCATAAACTAAAGCAGCAGTAGATTTGTTTTTGGCCAAATAATTCAGGGACTTTTGGCATACACTAGAGCCACCATTATTTAAACACAAACCAAAAGATAATTATGATCCTATAAGTCCTGCTGGTTTTGTTATTATTGTTTACTTGAGAGCGCTGTTTAAATCTAATCACATAGTCCAACAGTGATTGCATAGCAGAAGATTTTTAATGTATTACAAATAATAAATCACATTTCTCTCTAACTGGCTGTCACTGTTTATTATCTGCTTGTTTCAGAAAGAAAAAAACTTCTGTCCTGAATGATTATGAGACAATAACAGTGAGCTGTCATTTGTAGTCACAGCAGGCTATACTCACCCACTTCTAATGAAAAAAATGCTTTTGTTAACTTGTTTCCTGAGCCGACGGCCAACATTTCCAAACTTCAAAGAACTGCTTTTCACGCCCACATTCTACTGCGAATCAAATAAGAGATAGAATATAATTGCTGCTTATGAATAATTCAGTTGTGGGATTTACGATAAGACAAAATTCTTATCAGGGTTTTCCCTCAAGGTCCTGCAGGATGCTTTCCCTATTTTGTATGGCTGGCTGCTCGCACAAGGTTCTGAGGTCTCTATCTTTTTGCTCTCCTGCCTCCTCTGATGCCCAACAGGAGAACAAAGTCAGCAGAATTCACACTAACTGACATCAAGTCACTGCCAACAAACAGGCTGCTCGCGCTGCAACAATGTGGCTTTGTAGATTAAGACTTCACCCTTCAAACACACAGCATGCAGGAGACGGTTTTAAGCAGGAATCCTTAAAATAGTAAAACAGCGCTCTATCCTTAATAAGCCATGTTTACAGTGATGAGGGCTGGGGGGGTTTAAAAGAATGCTAAGTGAAAATGCAATTTACAGGACAGCTAATGCCATTTTGTATACAATTTTAGAACTGTACAGAAAGTCAGAGCAGGCGAGACAATGGGCATCATTAGTTTGAGGCTGAATATCTGTAACGCTTTTGTCTTTTGGAACACATCTGCCCAGAAAATGGGGATCTGCGAAATCTATCAACAAGCATTCTCCCTCGCGTGCTCAGTTTTTGTAAGCGCTGGACCAGTAAAGTGAGTTTTTTTCCCTCCACTAAATCTATTGTTGTGAAGCCTATTCTACAGGGTTTAACAATGACCCCGCCAAGCTCCTCTCTTTCTCTGGCACTCTGTGACTGCTTGTGAGAGCTACCATACTTTGCAGCTTACTTTACTTCAGAGCTGTCTATCCTGGGTTTATATCAAAGGGAGAGTGTTTCTCAACTGCTGCCCAATTTTTCTAAAAAAAAAAAAGAAGCCTCCCCATACATTTCAGTACCAAAAAGTCACCTCCTGATATTTCTCATACACATCAAAAAATGTAGTTGCATTTAATATGAGGAGAAGAAGAACAATGTGCCATCGTTATAGCACATATGTCTGTCTTGGATTGATAGATGGGGAAGAGCTTCAACTTTGACATCTGTTTTATTGTAAGGTTCAAAGGTCATCACTTCTTTAAGCCACTTCACATACACAGCTGCACACAGTGACTCCCCACTAAGGATGTGTGGATGATTGTCTGAAACATCCCTAAGTCATGTCAGGCAGTGACTGATGGAGTCCACTGAGCCTCTGAGGACCCTGTGGTGGTTACATGAACTGAACACACAAGTATTTACCTCAAGGCTCAGACTGCAATATATTTTTGTTTACAGTATTACCTGAAGTTACAAAAAGATGATATTGATTTTTCTTTCCATGTCACCCAGTATCAGGCGCTTCTTATTGATCAGTATTCAGGTAAAAGCCCTGGCTTGATTTTTTCCCCTAATAGGAATGGAGTTGTATATTTTTTTTGAATTTTTCAAATGGTATGACAGTAAGGAAAAATGTATATCCATTTTTTAGTAGGACTATAAATAAGTAAATAAGTCTGTTAGTCTTGAACAGACCTACCTACCAGGTCAATGTTGTTGAGACATTGTGCAGTGTTGAGTTTGGAGGGAAACGAGAAGCAAACAGATATCTTCCATATCAAAGGTACAAGCTGTGTGGCTCTAAGAAAATTTAAAGCCACGTCCTCATTTACTCCAGATGGGCGAAAATTTTAAGCCTTTAGGTTTTGTAATTTAAACATGCGCATGCTGTTGCTATTGTGCAATTGCTAAGACAAACAGAAGTGTTATCATTTTGGAAGGACACTCTCAGAAATACATTAGTAAAAGAAGTTTAGACAATGATTATTCCTCTGATGTGGAATGAATTCTTATACAATGTCTAATAAAAACATAAAGCTGAACTTGTTTTCAACCAAGTTTGATTAGATTGCTCTAAAACTAAATCTGCTTTGCCGTCGAGAAAAATAAAAAACTAATATCTTACTTCACTGTAGAGCTTTGCATGTAAGCCTCTGTGAATGATCCTCTCACACACGCACACACCAATACACACACACACACACCAACACACAAACACACACATGTCATTAAAGCACTTGCTGTTTGAGCTTGTGCCATCTGCCTTTATTGCTAATTTAGATCACCATTAGCTACTGTAACCACAACAGCCACTCCTCCTTGAGTCGACACACGTGTTTGCTGTACAACACAATAAAATTGGTACTAAATTTGATCTAGCTACCCCCTCTTGGTTGGTTTAAATGTAGAAGGGCCCCTAAGCAATATCCCACTGTGGCCCCGAATGAGATGAAGGTCAGTTCTGCTTATTTTCACCACAATGTCCAGTTCAGACAGGCTTTTCACACGTTGTAGCGGGCATCAATATTGCAGCAGGAGCAGCGACGTGTCAAACCCTTGCCCTAGCCCCAGGTGGGCTCTTGCGCTCTGCAGGATGTCCTGCACCAACAGACAGTTTAAGACTGCCGTCAGGCTCCATATGTCATTCTGATGCCTCTTCTTGCCAAAGATTTGGAAGGAGACGCTGGTGTTAGCTTTTAGCACTTCAAGGTTCTTTGGATCCCCTCTAAAAGTGAAAAGCTAGAGGCTCAGACTGTTGACCTGTGTTAGTCCCTGGGTATGCATTTGAAAGCACCTCCTGCCTACACTGTGTAACCCTGTGACAGGCCTGCTCTGTGGTGTTTTGAGCCAGAGGCCTTGACAGGGGAGGGCTTGATGTCCCGTGACATTGGAGCTTTCATTCTGGCTGAGGCACTATGCTGTTCACCTGACCTCTTTACACAGAAGAGAGTAATCCCAACTTTTCCATTATTAACTTGACCAAGAAACAGGTCACATTGGCAACTTGTCATCTGACCTTTCTGTCCTTCATGCTTCAACACCAGAGATGATGAGCTTCCATGGAGATTTGCTGAACCCTTTAAATCCCACTGATTTTGACCACATAACTGAATAATTAAAGAAACATGACTCTGAATCTTTCTTATCTTAACGACAAGACTAAATGTAAAAAATGTCGTTGGAAACTGTTGCTTTAAACATCATACATTTCCAACATCAAAAACACCCTCTGCTGGTCAGTATAGAGTGTTTATCATCACCATGCTAAGATTTACATTGACCATACTTCATGAATACAGAAGTCACTCTCCAAAGAGCACCTGTTGACAGAGTTAGATCCAACCGGCGTTTTCTTCTCTCCTGTCACATGAAAGACTTGTGATCATTTTGCAAAGTTAATGTCCCAATTTCACAAATGCCGTTGTGACTTTTAAACATGTAGAGGTGAAGACGTGCCTGCTTATTTTCCCAAAGTGAATGTCTAAGGTGCGTAGGTTCAAAGACTTTGAATGAGAAGCGACTAGGAGAGATCTGCTCAGGTTAAACAAAAAAAAAAAAGTGATCAAAATAGAGGCCAGTGGATGAAAGAATCAGTATGCTTAGTTATAAAAGGGTGCAAAAAATAAAAAGGCTGTTTAAATAAAAGTAACAACAGGCTTACAACCCATGACAATCAAGGAATTATTAAAATGCCAAAGAAATAATAAAAAAAAAGAAAAGGCTTTGTGTTATCCAGAGATTCAAACTCAGTTGAAGCTGAAAACAAACAAGCACAGTCTTGGCAACCACTTGAAAGTTCATCTACGACCATTTCTTTAATCTGCAACATCAAACAGTCTCTTCTAAATTTTTACAGTTAAGCCCTCTGGTCTGCATAAAAGTTCTACACTTTTTAACGTTTTTGAGATCAATTCAATAATGATTTTACTAAAACTGAGAATTAAAAACACTTCAACCCCCTCCCTCCTCTTATCTTCAATCTCCCACACGCAGCATCCTCAAGTGAGATCTTAACACAGCAGAGGTAGATTTTTATGTGTAAAGTAAACAATGATCAGACATACAGCAGTCTTTAATTTAAACAATAAAGAGTACAATGGATCCAAGTCCATACAAATATTTAAGTCTTAGAGACACTTTAGGATGAGAAACAATATCACTTTGATTCAACTTTAAACACCGCTGAACAATTTTAGTTAACCACAGCAGCTTTACATGAAGCCATTTAATGAAGAAGTATAATAAAAAAAATATAAAAACCCTAATGGCTACTGATGGTGCAATAAAAGACTCAAATCAATAAAGGGACACTTTTTGGAGGGAATCCAACACTCAACCACATCGCTTGGCACAAGTCGCTCTGACACAAAACATTATGAGCAGACAGCAGTCTGAAGAGAAAGCGAAGGTCACGTCCTATAAACAGTGCGCTGGCTCGGTGAGCCACACACTTACGCTCATAGACTTCGACAGACAACAACTGTAACTGGACGGCCAGCTTTGGACTCTTTTGAAGCTTTTTAAATACACTAGTAATTAATACAAGAGGGTATGATTGTTATTCAAAGGCTCACAGTTGTTAAAGCTGCCCTTACCCTCAAAGTTCCCACACTCAAACCTATTTAAACACATGCACCCTAACACACATACACTCACTCCCCAGCCATTGGAGAGAAAAAAGAAGAACTTCAAAAAGATTTATCACTTGGCACGAATTGCAAGTCTTGAATCTGGTCTTCAGGGACCTGTATGACACGCAGCGCGACAACTATTAGCATTTAAGGTGGCAAACACTCGGATCACCACTGTTGAACACGAGGGGAAATGGATAAGCTCCCTGTATGTTAATGGAGGCTCAGCAGAGGATGAATAATTAAAGAAAGCATTACATAATGAATGAACTTTGTTCAAATGAGCATTGTCGGGTGACGACGGGTTGAGGGAGGATAAGAGGCAGGATGGCCCTGCAAGTATGAGGGCCAATTGGGACTGATATGGCCAAGGGTGCCCAGGGCCTTGTATCATAGGCAGGAGATCAGAGGAACAAGTCTCAAGCATGAAGGAGGGATGAGAGGAAGAGAGACAAGAGGGAAAGACGAGCAAAAGTGCAGAGGGAAAGGAAAGAAAGAGACAATGCCATGACTCACAGACGCTTGGCTGAGACCTTTCTGCCTGGTGGCTGGTTCGTTTTCTTCACCCGAGTTTCTCACCTTGATTAAAACTGCAGGAAAATTAGCGGGGGATGTATGCTGGGCCTCGGGGTAAAAGAGCCCCTCAGAGACCAGACAGCGTGCCTGAAATTTGAACTGTGGGTATAAAAAAAGCTCCTGGCAAAAATAATGATAGAAAAACTAGATATTAAAAGCTTATTCCATAGCAACCACATTATTATTCTCCTGTATCTTTCAGGGATGGAAAATGACTTGGTAAAGTTTGATGTACTTGCACTTTAAAGGCTATTTCCATTTCATCTACCTTTTTATGTCTGCTCTGCTATATTTCAGAATGACACATTGTACTTTTGATTGTGCTGCATTTAATGAAAACCAAAGTCTTTGCAGCTTTGGATTTTGTATAATATTTAACAAGCTTGTAAGATAAATTAATAAAGTAAACCAACATTATGCAATGCAGTCAGAATTATCAATACTTTAACAAGCTAAAACACAGAAAGGCTTTATACAAATGAATGCGCCTAATGATAATAATTGTGTACTTCTGTAATAAAATTTTACGCTCTGAGCTTGAACTGAGTTTATTTTGAATTTCAGTTTTTTCCAGGGAGCAGCAGTCTTTAAACACAGCACTGAAATGCTATCAACCCATTTGCAGACACGTTAGCAGACATTTGCTTGTCTGCACATCCAGCAAACTCAGATCAATACAGGCATTCATTTAGATTTGTCTGTCCATTTGTGAAGAGCAAGTCAAGTATATAGCTCCATTTTGTTCTCCACAAACTACTGAGAAAAAACACCTGGCTCTTTTACTGCAAAAAAAGCTCCATAATGTTCACCAGCTGGCGAGTCACTGACTGTGTCTACTTGTTGTTTTGTGTTGGTCATTTAGTGCACAGTGAGTTTGTCAAGCTTGTTAGAGCTTTTTTCTTTTTTTCTTTTTTTTGCCTCTAGCATAAAACTAAACAATAAGCGGAAAGATACTGGGCAGCTGAATATAGCTCAAGATAATGATAATTATAGAGGGATGAATGTAATTACCTGTGGGTTAGGATGTTAGCATGGTGTGATAGAGTCCTGTCACATTAGTCATTACATTCATTGTTCACATAAAATCATTAATCAGTGCAGTTTTAATGAGACTATTATGTATATGTCCTTTACCTCTAGTACTTTTATACGTAGACCTTTTCTAATAATCACCTTTCACATTGAAACTCTGTGGGCAATAGAGCTCCAGAGAGAGCAGACAGCATATTCAGAATGTGGATCATATGTATAAACAATGCTTGTGCTATAATAAGAAATAGAAAATGGAATATGAAAAGGTTATTCTATAGCAGCCGCAGCATATTTCTTTACCTGTATAGACTTTGAAGAAATTGCCTTATACAGAAAATCATGGATGATTTGATTCCCATGCACAAAATAGGCTCCCATAAGACACTTTCCTGCTCTGACTGACAATGTATTATAGAATGATGCTGATGGCAGACAGGTTGGTATTAGAAGTCGGAACAATCCTCTGTCACTGACAAGCTTTGTTGAGTTGTGCTTTTCACAAAGCACTCAGGGGGAATATAAAAACATGATGGACATGATGCAAAAGACACGGAGATGTAAACTGAAAGTAATGTTCAAAACACAATGAAAGAAGAAGTGTAAATCAGGTCATGATGATTGTCAAAGGAGCTTATAGATGACACCACTTTGTCAGCTTGTTTGCATGTTTTTTACTGATCATATTTCTTTCATCATGTTTTTCATATTTGATACTTGGAAAAACAAACTGTCCCAACAGAGTCTACAGTGTTATTTCGAACATTTAAATATTGCATTAAAAGATTTTTTTCTTTTTCAACTAGCTGCTGGTTGACTTAATAGACTCTGATATGTTTTATGTCTTTTTTACTGTGCAGTTTCTTGCTGATGCTGCAGCTCCTGAGCACGACCATCCAAAGACGAAGAAATAAATGACTAGTTTATGTTCCTACTGTTATCCAAGAATCTCCCATAGGCTATACACTAAAATGGGTTGATGTTTTTGTAAAATCTCAAAGAAATCTCTTATTCTTCCTTTGAGGGACGCTCTGCAGCATATATTCGCTGATTGTTGGGCCAGTTGAAATGCAAAGGGATGAAAGCTCACAGTTTGAAAAACACAATTTGGCTTTTCATAATCAGGTGACAATTCTTGTGCCAGTGCACTCAAATGGCTTTCATTTTTTCCCTTTTTTTTGCAATAATCTTAATAGTTCAACTCAGTCAGAATCGAATATTTAAAATACATGCCTGAAGTTACATTTCATTTTTTTGCAACTTTTGAGATTTTAAGATAAATATGTATTGATTTGTTTAGAAAGAATGCAGGATAGGTAGTTTTTCCTCTCCACAGTTAAGCTGTTGCTCTTAAGCTTTGCAGGACATTTCCTAATGAGCAAGAGCAAACTTCAAAGATGTTAATTGCTGCAGAACTGAGGAGGATTGAGATCCAATCAAGACTTATAAGGGAAATGTACAAATGGTAAAATGCAATGGTGGTTTGTCCAAAAAAAAGCAAAATTACAGAAGCCAGGTCTCACTGATCTCTTGAAATCTAATTTGCCTGAAAGAGAATGTCAGAGTTGTGCTCCAAAAGCACTTCTTCTAATGAACTATAATTACCTTCCATCTACTTTGTCCCCTTGCTTCAGGTGTGGCTTACATTTCTTTCATTAAGCCCTCACACTTTCATTTAGCATGCCATTTGTAATTTACTTTGACCTCTGCTATGTAGAATAACCTTCAGTTTCATACCTGCGAACCATTAATCCTCTAATTTTCCTATGCCAGATTCACTGTGTGAGGCTACATACAAAGCCAGGAGGAGAGTGGAGGTGAAATTAATATCCAACAAGATTAATGGTATTTTAAGCCTTAGAAATACATTTGTGTGTTTGACTGGAGTCATTGCATACATATAGCCTTTGTGAGCCTTGCCTTTTTTTTTGAATCTGTGATTTTTTTTCTCTTTCTCTTTTACAAAAAGCAGCTAAAGCCTTGGCTAACATTTTTAAATGATTTCTTGCAGCAACACTGACCTTGAAGTGTTCCTTTTTTCAATATTACATTGTTCTACTAAAGAGTTTGATATGCTTCTAATGCATCCTTATCTGAATTGTCACTTTGAGTGTGTCTCTTAAGTGAAAAAAAAATGTTTTGTATAATGTTTTATAATAGTTTTGAGTTGCAGCATTAAAAGGTTGTCAAGAAGTTACTAGATGAGAGGAAAAAAGTCAGTGAGGCATACATCTACTGATTTTCTTCTGCAAATATTTAATATTATATTATATATTTTTTATATTTAAATTTTTAACTGGTCTTGAACAAATAGTTTTAGAATATGTGTGCTATTACTGGGTCTCTTTTGTCTTACGTAGGAGGTAGATTAGCAGATTGATATTACACCCATAGTCTGTGAAAGGCTGAGATAGCAGACAGATAGCTAAGCCTAAAGACTTGTAAGAGGTAAAAGGCATGGAGAGCAGCTAACAGCGAACCAACACAAACAGCAAACTAAAAAAAGACTTTTTTTTTATAATGTGAGAAGTTACTCACAAAGTCAGTTTAAAGTGCGTGTATGTGTGTTTTTGAACTTTGGACAGAGCCATGCAAGCTGCTCTTTGTGCTCCCAGTTTTTAAGCTAAGCTAAGCTCACCCCTGCTGAGTCTGGCTTCATATTTAGCACACAGACATGTGAGTGTTGTCAGCCTTCTCATCTAACTCTTGGCAAGAACGAAGATAACCTTTTGCCAAGTTTCAGCCAACCTGCGACACCGGAGTATTAACATTCTTGTTAAACTATCCAAGTTTAAAAATGGCACATAACAGCTTCTCAAGGAGTCCAAAGGATGGAGGAGCCCTGGGGTGTTGATCCTCAGGGACTGTGCAGAATCAGGCTGGCATGCCTGCACAGTGCACTGTGGGGAAATCAAATGGTATTGTTCTGCACATCTCCTCTGCTTCACTGGGAGCCATGTGAGGAGATTGTCTGCTTTTCTTCAGCAGTGCCCTGCCCGTGCTGTGGCACATTGACTGTTTCCTGCAACAACGTGTAGGATATAATAACAAGTGATGTGATTGGCAATCTGATTCTCAGCCTGAGCGATTAGCTGTGTGGAGTCACAGACTGTATAAATATGCAAAGCCTCAAAAAATTGGGAATCAATAGAACAAATACGTAACTGTTCCTCTGCCTAAATGTTATTTGCAGTGTGTCAGCTCTGTCAAACATCAGAAAAAAGCTGGGTGTCATCTGATTCCCACTGATTCTTTGATAAGATTTCAACCCCTACATCACACTTTGTCTAGTTTAACAAACATTCCCGCATGGCTGGGATGCAGGCGAGTTACTGAGAGCAAAATTGCACGACAGAAGATGATTTAGCCAGCTATCATTATGTGGAATGATGCACAATGCTAAGTCATTCTGGCACAAGGTTATAAACAAGTGAAAACTTTTACTTGGATGAATTATTGATCACAAGAAAAAAAAATAGAATGACAATTTGAGATATTATGTCTTTTGAGAAAAAAAATACTTGCTATAAAAGTTTAGCACATGTAAATTATGTACCTCACTAGCATTTTTCCATAATAATTGTATGCGAAGAAGAAGAATGGAGCAGAATTGTTGTGAGCTATTAAAGAAGGGTTAATACGATTTTTTTTTTTTTTTTTGACGAAACTACCAACAATCCCTCACTTGCAAATTATAAAACAGTGAAAGCAGCATTGCTCAGAGAAATTAATGCATGGCTTATCTGACAAATGAAAAATGGAGGTGAAAATGCTGCTGCAGTCCTGACAGCAACCTAAGAAATCCAAACAGATTACACCTGTCTCTGGTACAATGCACTGCCTTCAAAATACAAATCAGATATGCTTGTCGGATATGAGCTGTTGAGGCCTCTGAGCAGCTCAGGATACAGTCAAAAGCAACGCAAGCAGATTGTATTTTCCTGTCTGTTAGACACAACTAAACATTTTTTTAGCAAACAAGCCTTAGGCATTTTTTAACTGCTCAAACTATTAATTAATACTGTATATACTTGGTTTGGCCTTGTGTAAGGATAAATCTACAGCTTTCTTTGCTCTTCAGGGACACTTTTGGGGTTCTTTCTGTGGGAATCTGAGCTCAATACCGGCATGAATATCTGTATTGCTTCGCATACGGCTGATCATCAGTGTTTACCGACAGTGCCTGTGGTGTCTTTATTGATGGCTCTTACCTCAGCCTCAGGCTAGATGCATTCATAGGAGACAGCTCGTCAAGATAAGTGACAAGCGGTGGGACCTTGACCAACTGAGTGGGAGGAACTAAGATGACGCCTGAAGGTGAAAAGATGCACACTGTAGCTTGGTGCCACAAAAACATTGACTAGACTTTTGCAGGTGCCTTTTTTTTTGTCTGGAATGCAAGACACAAAAGATTTGTGACATAACAGAGTTTGTGTGTGTTTTTTGTGTGCATTCTGTATTTGTTTTTTGTGCCCTGCAAGTTTCCTTGTGCGACTTTAAAACAGTATATCAACATTGAATAATTTACTCATTAGTGTTCAGTTATTGCATTTTCGGCTGATTGGCAGAGGGACCTCTGTGCAAAAGAGCCACCGAGGAGCAGCCGCCTCTGTTTATTAAAGATGAACTCTCAGTGATGCTGTGCAGCTCAAAATCCTATTAAGTCATGAAGATGTGGCATTTATTGAGAGGACCAGTGGGTAAAGGAACAAATAAGCTAGAAGGGTAGGTAGAGGTACTGCCGCCTGTACTTTTTATGTGTTGGTTAATGAGCATGTGGCTCCGGGTGGTCAAAAGGGGACCAAGGTGTGAGCCACTGCACGCTGTGATATCCAGCAGATGCCTCAGCAATGACAGCTGGCGAGGCAAATGGTCCAGAGTGCAAACACTCAAAGTAATTACGGAGTAATTATCCAGCATTGCTGCCATATGGAAACCAAGTGAGTGCCATACATCTTATTTTCATCCTGAGATGGATCAGTTATTTATATATCAGGGGGGGGCTCCTTCACAGACAATTTAAAGTAGCTGTTAACTAAAAAAAAACGCATAGCCTTTCTGTGAATCTATTTGTGGAAAATCACCAAGGAAACTAGCAAAAAGTTGAATTTTCTGTGTCTGTGGCAATCTTAGTCCATCCCTTCGCTTCGTGCCTCATTGGATGAGTCAGTCATGCTAAGTGGAAATTCCCAGATGGACAAATAATTCGTGAGAGCCTCAAGTTTTGTTGCAGTGGGAGGACGCAGGATGTTCTGTCAAGTTGACAGCAGGTTTACAGCTTCATCAACAGGACATGAAGGGTACTGCAGGAAGGTAAACCTATAGAAAAACTCTTTTTGTCTCATAACAAATTGAGTTTCTAATTACTTTTGACATCACTATTAGCATTCGTAGAACATGCGGAGAAGACCGCAGCGTAATAAATATGCTGTTTCATTTTAAAAGTTTTGTTTACCTGCATTTTTGGTGACCTCTTGTAATCTCCTCCAGGCTCTCGTCTCATGTTTACCAGTGAGTTTTTTTCACATCAAAAGTGGACATAATTAACACACCGCATCAGTGCAGTGATTCATTTTTCACACTTCTAGCAACAAAACCTCCTGTGAGAACAGCTGTAGATATAACCCCCTATCATTGATCTTGCAAGGCGTAGCTGGAGCTCCTGGCTTGCTGAGTATTTGATGTTTCTGCCGTCTCTTCACGCTGCTGAAGTGCCTCACCCCCTGCCTACGGGGCTGAGGAATCACCTGCTCCACTGAAACTAACACATAATCGCTTATCTACACTTGTCATGCTCGACCCGCTACCTTTGCAGCTATTTGTTTCTAGATCTTCTTGGATATCAGTTTTTAAGGCACTTTTCACGTTGGCACTAACACAGTACTGATGCATGCACCCCCCCCTCACAGCGAGCATCATTTCTTGCATACAGTTAACACACTCCCATGTACTGAAATATTGCTTAAGGCTTGAATTCAAGTGTTTACATGCCTGTCCTGCTCTATGTGAATACAGAAAATGTGACTACAGATAAGGGCAACATTATATTCTCAGGAGGTGCAAGTATCTAACTTTTTTAAAAGTAGTGGATCACCCCTCTAAGGAAGCTTTAAAGTAAAAAAAAAGTTCAAAAAACTTTGCACTCAGTTGCTGCAGATTATCTGCAAATGTTATGAAGCTGCATGTAACATATTCATTTTTAGGAATGTGTTAGGAAATGGATTCCTTTGTTATGTTAAATTCCAAATTATTTGTTACAAAAATGTGGAAAACACATACATCTCGTATGCTCTTTTATAAAAGTTTGCCTGCAGAATATTTGCCTCTGCGCGTCATACTAATATTCTCACTGTGCTGGTCACACAGAGTTGTCAGTTACAGTAGAAAGAGAAGAGAAGGTGTGCTCTTACTCTCCAAGAATAGAATTCTATTCATTATTCAAAAGTTTAAGTCAGACTTGCGCAGATCAAAAAGAAAACTCTGAAAACGACCGAAAGCGACCAACCAAGATCTAGAATTTCTGCCCCTCTGGCAAGCATAAATAAACAGCTCAACATTCATTATTTAAATATCATGATACACAGAGTTTGCAGTCACTTAGTTGAGAAAGGTATCTTGGATGGATCACATGTTTGTAAAAAGAAAGATGCTTATTTGCTCTTCATTAGTCTGTAAAAATATGTATTTTCATCATCAAAAAGAGGCACATTAGCCCATCAATCGACACCAGGCTGATCCAAAGGGAAAATGTTCCAAATGACAAATAATTACACCAACTATTCATGACTGTCTCTCCCTGCAAGGCTTTGATATATCCTTTTGAGCATTAACTCATGAAAAAAAGAGCACTCTGTGTTCTCTTTCTTTGTGTGCATTTATCACAAGTATGCTGAAAGAAGCTAGATTGATAACCGTTAATAAAGGATGGAGCCCAAAACACGTGTGCAACTTGTTCACTGAGGGAGCCCTGAGAGGCCCCTATCTGATGAGTGAAAGAAAGGGGACAAGCAGAGCAGCAGTGTGAGTGCAGATAAATGGAGATACTGCAGGGTTATTGATGTGCTGCAATAAAACAGCAGGAGGCCTGTTAGTACAAGCTTAAGAGCTTGTCTCCTTCTTCTTAAGACTATCAATCATAACTACATTTATAGCCAATTAACACCGGCTCATTGCATCAAAGCCAATCAATACTGTGGCAGTTTTTCCCAAAATGTCTATTTCTGCAAAAAAAAGGGCATCCATGCAGACTTTGATTTAAGCTAAAATTTGTAGATGAGTAGTAAGCCATGACATGGTTGATGTGGATCTTCAGCACTGTCACAAATCAGCCTCCCAGGAAAGTGTATTCATTAATATGGGAAAATGACAGCGATCTTAAATTACTAATAATTCAGTAATTAGTTCTCACGTTACTCACCTTTGCATTAATGACAAGGATAGAAATCACTCAGAATGTTGGATGGCTGTCAGCAGCGTGTGAGAGGAAATATGGGCTTATAGAAACTTTGAGTCATAAGGCAACACTTGACGATAAGAGTATTATAATAATAACTAATGTTGATTAATGTACCTTTGCTGTAAAGTGGTATGTGGGGGTGCATATATAAAAGCTGAAGTGCTTTGAGCATCAGATGGAGCTCAAAATGCAGACAAAACTGTAGCAAAAAAACCCCCCACAGGCATCAACAAAAGAACCATAAAATGTCACAGTCTGGATCTTATTCATATGATCACACCACTATCAATGCCACTTTTTCAAATGTGATGATAAGTCAGCAGTCAGTCATTTCATTATTAGACGATAGCTGTGAAAATGAAACTTTTCCACTAGGTAATAGCACTGAGGTCAGTGACAGTTAAAATACCATTTTACTGACAAACACTGATAATGTAGATAAAAAGCTGACTGTCAGTCGACAAGTGTCTCTGTTTGGAATTAATGTGGATCAGAAGTTGAATACACTTGATGAGAATTATTCAAGATTGTCTTGGAGAAGACAAGAATCGATCAATCAGTCATTCTGGTCCATCTTTTCAAGCACAAAAGGACACACAGGGACATCTCAGCTCCTTTCACTGCAGGGCTGCTCCAGTTATCCGAGTAACTTTATGCTCCTTCTGTAAATGGAGACGTAACAAATAGTCAGTTTTTTAGTTGTGTATTTACTTCACCGCTTGCTGACAGAATATGTTAGAAACGTGGAAAACATATGTAATGATAACAACAATGCTGTTTCTCTCTCTTCTCTGTTTGGTACTGAGGCTCAATCCTGTAGATTCATTTTTTATTTTCTCCAATAAAAAAAAAACAACTTTTCTTGACTGTTGCATTTACTAAAAAGATATATTGAGACTTGTTCGACTTTTTACAATATCACTGACAGCTCCCTGCACCTGCCACCGAGAAATCTAAACCTTTTAGGGGGCTTGGTGATAATTCTTCAATAATTTGGTTTGCTAGTAATTTTACCAGGGTAACACTGTAGAAAATGGAACACACTTTGTAAATGAATGAGGAACAAACTGATTTGATAATTAATAAATGTTTTCTAAGTAGCTCTTGACGTGTCACAGTAAAGGACTGTCGAGAATTCTGAGTTAGAGAACAGACTGGGAAATAGGCCCACTCTATGCAAATCCCAATGCTGCATTTTTTAAATCTTCCAAACTTTTATCAAAACAGCTATTTAAACAAATGGATAGTAAATCAAAATAATTTTTATTGCCTCTTGCACTGATTGTCACCTGTAGGCCAACAGCTGGCACTTCAGTGACTAAAAAAGCAGGGACCGGGCTCCAGGAATTCAGAGGTGAAACCATTAAATGAGGCAGACACTGCCAGAAAGTGTGTGGCCTCATTTCAGTTTTAAACTATTATTGTATCTCATCCCCTTTTTATGACGGCAAGTTTTTGCCCAACCTTCAAGTGTAGCCTTTCAGATAAGGTTTAAACACTTGTGCCTCAAGAGGTGGTCAGGAGACACGTTTGACTGTCTAGGATATTGCTTCCCTGTCGAGTGGAAATTACATTTTTTTATTACTAAATTCATTTGACACTTATGTTGTGGAGCAGCCTTGGATTATGTTCAGCAGCAATGTTTTCTCGAGTGAAGAAGTGCTTAATTTTTGTACCATAAAAGAGCCATAGAAAGATGATCAAGGTGGGTTGTGGGTGTTTAAGTGCCTTCCAATTAATGCATAAAATGTTGGCATTGTTCATCCTTGAAAACAATGGATATAATAAAATTTTACTTTTTGTTTTGAGGTATGTAGTTCTGTGGGCAAAAATCTGGCTTGAAAACGGAACAAAGTGTTGTTAAAAGACCTGCATTTTTTGGCTGAAAAAAGTAGCAGAGTAGCAGAGTCCTGCTTGGCAGTGTTAATCAGCTATCATGTCACCGTCACTTCGTCCTCCTGCTAATGAGAAAGTCAGCTCAAAGATGTAATCTGAACTGTATGTCACTTTAATATGTACTTTAAAGATGCCGATGTGATGTGATTTGTAAAAAAAGGTAAGGCCAGGTTTTGGCAACAAAAGCAATTTTTTAATCAGCCAAAAAGCACATGCAAGGAGTCTTACTCGGGTGTGAAACTCTGGCGTCCCTCAGGTGCTCATCAGTTCGGGGATCTGACTAATTTAAAATTGTTGAAGGAGTCTGAGGCTTAGAGTAATTTGGTGCCAAACAATCTCCCATCACTGTACCCCTTTCCAGTTTACACTTTTGATTTGAAAACAAAAAGGCTTTATTATGCATTTTTTAAGTTGCAAGATGAATGCAGCTGTTTTGTTTCTCTCTTTTGCGAGGAATGTGATAGAGTCCCAACCTCTCTTTATGATCAGTGATGTTACAGTGAAAGCACATCCATAGTCTCTAAAGCTGATGTTTACCGTTCTTTATGGCCTTGATTCTATATAATACATTAATCTTTCTTAAAGATAAGAAAGCAGGTATCACACAAATGGTTTAATGAATAAAAATCCACAGATTTGAATGCTGGTTCTGTGACAGACTCATTCCTGCTGATTAGTGGTCTTCCTGGTGAGAAAGTGTTTAGATTGTGACTGAACAGTTTGCCATGTCAGTAAACATTGGCTTGAATGGTGCTCCTACTGTATCCTGCTGAACATAAAGAAGGAGACACTGGGATTTGCATGCTACCAAAACTTGAGTTGGCAGTTGCAATGGAGCTTAAATAAATCTACTTTTGTCTCAAAGTCACTGGATATATTTGTTGGAAAGACCTTCAGACAGAACAAAGACATGGCTGCTTGCAAGTAAAATCCCAGAGATGTTATAAACATGCTCATCCTGGTATTGTTCCTTGTGTGCAGGCCATGACTTGGGACTTAAAGTTGATCCGTCCCTGTTCTGTCTGGTCTTATGATCTTGTCGTCTTGGCGTTGTGTTGTTTTTTTTGAGTCTGGTGTTAAAAAAGAAATCAGATGAGGAAGAGTCCTCATCCCAAAAAGGATCCTCATAGCTACTTGGCAGTTGAAAAGAGACCGTTTCTCTCCTTTCTGGCTTCACTTTGTTGTTATGTCTTTGCTTCCTTGTTAGACTTTGTCTTCTTTGCAATCAGATTTCTCTCTCCAAAATTTAGCCTTCTAAATTTTAAGCTCTCTCTCTGTAGTTCATCCAACCATCCTTTCAACCTTTTTTCAAAGGGGACTTGTTGTTGTTCAAATCTTGTAGACATCTCTGCTGTAAGCATGGCTATCTCATCCTGACTGTGACATTTCTGCTTCTTTGCATCTTCAATAAGTAGAAGCATAAAATCTGGGAAATATTTGTTTGCAATAGCTTCCTATTTATTTTTAAAGTCAGCATCTCCAGCACCAAAAGATTGTAAGGCTTTTATTTTTGGTCCTCATTTCTCTCTCCAGCAGTCTGGTAATGTCATATTCAACTGTAATTTTAGTTCTTTTTCATGACATTTTTTAGGCTCCAAAAACACTTGTCTGGCACCTAAACTCTGTGCTGAGCTCCGATCAAAGAAAAAGTTCAAAACAATATGACCCTCAATGGAGTGAAGAGCAGGTGATCCACAGTGTTAATGAACTGAGATACTCCAACTTACAATGATCCTTCAAAGTCCTTAA
>JAPZDY010000003.1:6995330-7015105 GCA_029783645.1 Ctenochaetus hawaiiensis
AAGATTGACTCATTAGGTGCTTAAAAATGACTCCTAAGAATTTTCTGACTGCTGCTCACCATAGTAAAGGTCATGAGCGACTGAGAGTCTTTGAATAATTGTTGAGACCAGCGGAGGTTTAGATCCCGTCATTTGCATTTATTGTTAAATCAGTTGAAAAATACAAGTTAGTGTTAAAATTTAGCCTTTTAATGTGCTGTTTTTGCTCTGGATCCCTCATCTATCAGTCAGCTTGAACAATATTATGACATCTGCAGTTAGAATGTGAAACTGAGCTTGTCTTTTGGATTGAACTCTTTTCTTTCTCTCCAAATTAAAATTCTAGTTTAAAGGTATTTTCATGTCTTTCTGCACAGAAGGTAAGAAGGTGAATAAAGGAGAGTTTTTTCTAACAAGGTGATATTACTGGCGAAAAAAAGGTGCTGAATAAATAAAGTGGAGATTTAATCAGGGAATCAAAGACGTTGCTTCAGGCTTAAATACACCACTTCCTGTGAGCTTGAGGGATTTTTTTTCCCAGTGAACCTCTTGTGATACTGTAACAGGCTATACAAAAGCTTGCAGGAAATGGCTGCACGTTTGCATCACATTCTACAGTAGCACTGTATATAAGCAGGGTAAAGTGTGATGCAAACACATAATTCACTCATATGGAATTACCACACATTAAAATAAACATTTCATTAATTTTACCACTGTGTATACTTACTGGTTGTTACTTTTCATTATTTCATGTGCATCCTGATGGGTGGGAGCTCTTACATTGATTAGCACTTGGTTTTGCGGTCATTAAGACTCCCATGTGGCTTCCACTCCTCGTTTAAAGGACCATCACTATTCATTCTGAGCTTATGTTGCAATTATTCCAGCATGCAGAGGGACTTCTCATTCAGTAATCATTAACAGTTTTGCACTAAATAATCCTGATATTATATTGATAGTAACACCTGGAACAGCAGGAGAGCTGAGTCTCCATGGATCAATTTGTGTTGGCTTGGTGCTCAGTCTGCATCCTGGTGGGACATTTCAGTTATAACAGACAGGAATCTATGACACTTTTTAAAAGGATTATGTTGTATTTTCATTGGAATATAATAGAGGTTTTAGGCAAATGGGCAACACCAATCCTAGTGTCACATTCAATAGGGAAGGTAGTCTTAAATTCCCCTTTTTCCATGTGAAAGGATTTTTTTTGCTCCTTTTTTCAAAATTTACTGAGGGAGTTTTTCCACCTAGCTTGAATCAGTTTAGCTCAGGAATCTTGGATCTTTGGTGTTATCTGGCAAACCCATTGGTTTTCCATTGGTTTTTGGTGGTACAAACATAATCAAGGATATGTCGTTGGCAGAGAGCGTTGCATGATGCAAAACGATAATATTTTCAGTTCCACTTGGGGACCAACTTTCCAGGTTCCAAACCAATTTATTTCTTGGTTGAAGTGCTTTAAACAGTTCAAATAAGGTGGAACAGAGTCCACTCCATTTTACATAGATCTTGTGTAGCATTTTAATCGGTGTAAATGAAGTTTATTATGGAACTAAAAAGCTGAACTGTGACAAAAGTGTAACTACTGTCATAAAATACAGAAAACAAATCACATGAGTTTATGTGAATGTTAATTTCCACAAAGAAAAGGTATTTTCTCTGGACCTTCACTGGCACTTTACTGTTGGCTAGCAACAGAGAATAGGCAGGATAGAAACCTTGAAAGTGATTTACTTGAATAAATAGAAACTGGAGTTGCAAAAGTGGAAAGAGATTGCATGAAGATGTGTGTGCATCTTTCATGCATGCTTACCTTTTAATAAGACGCTTGCTGATATCATCAGAAGGAAGGATGGAGTGACTTTTCCAATCATTCACTAAATAAACATACAATCAATGTTTTCTTTTTTTACTCTGCTTTTCTTCAGTTTTGCCAAATCGAAAGCCAGAAAATGCATTTACGTATTGCTTCTTATCTTATCGCTTCCATGCAAACAGATCGAGGAGATACCTGGAAAAAAAAGGCCCTGCTGCAAAATTTCATTCAGATCCGTGAAGGGACTGTAGCAGAAGAAAAAACTAACTGGCTAAAATAACTGTGTTGGCTCACCATCAATTGTTGTGGCATGTGAGAGCTGAGCAGAGAAATACAACACACCCCACAGGCCCCTCTCACAGCTAAACATGCTGTTCCTCACACACTCTGGCCTCCAATCTCTTTTCTCTATCTGCAGTCTTCTCTGAAGCTTTCAGCAGGACAACATCAGACTATTGATGGGCAGCACTTTACGTCGAATGCCATGTTTCACCTCCTCAGAGAAGTAAAACCAGGAGAGCTGTTTTTTTTGGATGTGCCAGAGCCTTTTATAATGCTTCTTTGTAAAAGAAGAAAGCAGGAATGATGCCCTTTGAAATACATTTCAGATCAATCTTCAGGAATTTCTTATTAAGTTTGGGGGCACAAGTGATGATACACGCAAAGTTTTAAAAGTCAAAAATATTGTAGTTTGTCTTGTGAAGCAGAGGACACTTTACAAAGGCTTTCTCTGCCTCTGTATTCCCCCAAGAACTTGACATAAAAGAGCCTGGGCCGAGTCTCATTGTCTCTGTGAGCTGCATCTCACAGTGGTTCCCTAAGATTAGTGGGGTTGGGATGTACAGGAAGTACTGAGATCATATGATAATATCTTGTAAGTAATCCAGAGTCCATTGATATTATTTGAGCGTCTTTCTGTCTTTATTGCTTTGTCAAAGTATGTGGTGGTAATGCACCATTACACTGGTTGTCACTTTGAATTAAAAGGGATAAAAGAAGAAGAAGAAGAAGAGGAAGAAGACACAACAACTTGCTAGCGAGCTAATCATTACCACAATATGCAGATGTGACTGTCCTGCAAAATGATAATCCTGCAAGGCTGCTGGGCTGCTGAGATTTCAAGTCTGAAAAGCTCTTGAAAAGCTCCAACTGGATTGGTCTGTGTATGGAAATATGACCGACCAATCAGCGGTTCGATTTTGATGAAAACAATACCTGGCTGCAAGCCTGAAGAGGTGAGCGTGGATGCTGCAGTAGCCTCAATAGCTGCAGTTTTATTAGAACTAGACAACATCTCCTCATGAAGAAAGGAGCAAAGAACAGCACTGAGGGCTTTTCTTGATGGAAAAGATGTTTCGTTCTTTTCCCAGCTGGCTTTGGTAAGAGTAATGAATGTGACAGAAAGGTTCTTCGTCCAATCACCTTCCGACATGCACCTTCCGAATGCTGTCTATGGGCTGTTTCCCAGATTGACCTGTGAAATAAATCATATGGATTTGGACTTTTTAGATTTCTTAAAAAGGACCGTGCTGGTGGGCACTCCAGTCTGCAGGGGATGCAGATCAACAGTAAAAGCAAAAGACAGCAAAAGGGTGCAGGTATGGCTGGTGCAAGTTAGGATGAAATAAATGAATGACTGACCTACTTTTTTAGCAAAGGACATGATGCCCTTTAGAACCACTGAAGGGCCAGAGTTTAAAGCACAGATGAAAACAATACAAGAGCTGTTGATTGTCAAACTGAGACAGACTTTCACACAAATTCTTTGTCCTTTGCTTCCTGCAGGTGGTTTGGTTTTAGCTGACACTGTATTGATGGCAGATGTTAGGCTTTGTTGCAAGTTATTGCATTGTTTTTTCAAATTTTTATAGACATCATAATAATTCACTATTGTAAATTCCACACACCCCCATTCAATGCACCTCTAATAATAAAGAGAAAATCTGATATCATGGCAGCCCTAGTTTAGATCACTACCACACACACACACACACCAAATCATATCAAGCCTGTCAAACCAGAGGTAAGGTACAAGCTAATTAATTCATCCTTGAGCAACACAGGGTTGCACAATGAAATGAAAGTCTGGGCTGGTTGTCAGAAAGTATGGTGGGCAGCGATCGTATCAAAATCAGCTGCACTGTATTCAACCCACGTGCTTCTTTCCTCGATGTTGATGGGTGTTTTTCTCCGATAGGTAATCGAAGCGGCTGGATTCCCGGCCTGTCCGGGGTCTCAGAATGTGTCGGTCTCATCTCCCTTAGCAGAGCACAGCACAGCCTCTTAACTGCTCTAAGCTCTGTCATTACACCACATCAGTACACTGAAAATCCTGCACTCAGCCATGTGTTGCAACCTGGGGCGTACCGATCAGTATCTGTGCTGTGAAGCATGGCTATAACTTAATGTGGCTTCTTTATGTCATAGATTGAGGGTGTGTTGTACGACAGTGACTATTTGAAACATGAAGATAGCGAGCCGCTGGAAAGACTCGATATCTTTGGTAGTCCCATGAACGTTTCATTCTTGACTCACATGTCTATGCAGGCTCTCAATATGAGGGCTGTTGCTCAATGGACAGCATCAGAGTAAAACTCTATCTGTCCCTTTTTTTTCAAGGTCACATAGCACTAGATAATAGCAAAAAGTTCCAAGCATCACCCTGTCTTGAGGAAAAAAGCAACTGCAGTCACTGAAAATTTTTATTTATGACAAAAGAAAGGCAGAACAAACAGGTGCAGCACAAAGGCAGATCTGCTCTAAAGTCCAATCTGTTCCATGTGTCACTGAAAAGGAACACACACCCAACTTTCAGAGCAAACAAGTTATCACACATCAAAATGTAAAGAGGGGTTACAAGTACAGCACTGACTTAACACAAACACAACAAAAAAAACAACAAAACAAATAAAAAAACTAAAAAAACCTGTGAACAAGCAAATGTAATAAACCGCTATGTTAAAACATGAATAAGTGAATTTTGGCATATTTGCTGAAATTCTCTTTACATTCTGACAGCAGTCAATAAATCAATTGTTCTGACAAAAACAAGAAAAAAAAAATCTGTTATCTGTGATAGTTGCAGGCCTATAATAAAGCTATCCAATCATTTCATTCGACTGGAATGAAATGATACCACTTAACTGTCTACCCATGTATCATCCCAGTTTTCTTGCAGTTGAGGGTTTATATACAGAACTTCTTTAGAACATCTGTAAAACTTTAAAAACACTCAACTAGTTACTTTCTTTTTCAATTAAGATTCAAAACATGAACAGCATGGTAAAAATTTAACTGCTTCAGTTTTATAGCAGTGACTTGTTCTAACATGTATTAGTGCAAAAAACACAGCAAGTCGTCATCATGTTTTCTTAAAAAAAAAAAAAAGAAAAAAGAAATATCTCTGGAGAGTGCTTACTGGGAAGCCTGCCAATATGCTGATTCTGTTTCTTTAGAAATTTAATGAGATGAGTGAACTCCCAGCAGGACATTTTCTCAACTCATCATTACAAGTCAGGAGATTTCAAGTCAGATGAACAAGTGATCTGAAAATAAAAAGCAGAAATTGTAAGTCGAAATGACCTCAGGTTTTAAAACTTACACATACTTGGTTCAAGGTCATGATAAACTATGAGCTGATTTGACAGACTCCCTGCATGCTGTTTTACAATGTGCACTTCACACTATAACGGCAGAAATAGCTAAAAAAACATTCTGATCTTCAGCAGCCTGGACATTGAACGGTCCACATTTGTAGACGCAACAAAAATAACATCTGCATATGTTACATCATTCAGACTGCAGCAGGGTTAGTGGTGTAGAAAAACATTCACTTTTATTATTTCATCATAACAGGTGGAAAGACGTACAAGCTGTCAGTGCTGGGGGCCAGCTTTTCTAATGTGGTTAGCCGTCACATGTCTCAGTTTAATTTACCCCCTGCCAGTGAGTGCAATTATTCATTGCTGAAAAAATGTAACTGAATGTTGCAGTATCTCATTAAATGAAATTACAGAAACCTGGCGTGTAATACAAAAACAAAAAAAAAAAAATCTTTTTAATGGTGCCAAACACATACATTTAAATCATTCCTTCTGCACACAAGCAGGAAGTTGGTAATAAAGTATCCTCAGGCACTGCTCACACAGGCCCAAACTTAAATTTAGACTCTTTGTAATTTAATGAAATAAATAAAATAAATTCGATCATTCTGTTTAATTAAATCATGGTTCATCATCCAGGACAACATTAAGTTCCAGAGCTGGTTTGTTGTGACAGTGTAGAGTCTCTTTGTAAACTTATTTAAAAAATATAGCCTCATATTCACTCCATCATTGTTTGTATCAAGGATCTAGTTTCTAAACACTTCAGAGAGTTGCACTGACTATGTGGAACAGCACCCAATAGATCACAGTATGAGCAATGCTCCATCCTTAATGTGGAGGAAAATCATGGCTTCATTATGAAACAGAGATGTTGACCTACCAGCAATGAACCAGATCACTGACACATCAGTAGATAAGGCGCAAGTGCTCAATATTTACATGCTAATTTATGCATTTAAACACAACATATGTTGCTCAAAGCCTAGAACTACTCCATATTTATCATGCATCTTTTGGTTATTTCCATTTTTTCCCCGGCATTAATTATCAAACGTAAACAAGCTTGGTGTTTGTTTCAGGTTCACTGGTGAGTATAAAAGCATAAAGTATTAAACCATAGAAGAGTTTGAAAGTGTACAGAGAAAGGAGGAGGCATGCAGAGAGTAGCAGGGGATCATCGTTCATTCAGACCTATATTCACAGTGATCTTTAAAGTCACACTTCTTTTCTGGATCACTCTGTCAGCTCTGCTCCATTTCTGCTCTGTTCTGTAGAAAAAGGCAAGTTTAAAGATTTTTTTTATACCTGTCGTGACTACAGTTATGATGTAATTTTTATGTTAACATATTCACAGTTGAGTTCTGAATCTATCAAATCTGAAGTGAGTCAAGCGGTGATCATTTCTCCCTTCAACCACCACTTTCTGCAAACTGTTATTTAATTATGAGAACTTGGAGTAACAAAGCTGAGCTGTCCAGGTGAATCATCAAAGAATATGTTATGTCTGGAAAATCAGATAAAACTGCTTTTTAATTCTTTTTCTCATTGCATTTGTAAAGAGTTTAGTTTTTGAAAGAAAGAGTTCAAAACTATTCTGTTTTCTCACAGAGACTTAGTTGGGAAGATTGTTAAAACTCTTGTTTGTCTGAACTACAGGTCAGCAAGCTCAGCTAAAGACAAAGACTGGAGGCAGTTGGAAACAGCTAGCCTATGTCTGTCCAAAAATAACAGAAATTTGCCAAAAAACTCCTTTATTACTCATTAATTAACGTGTTGTATTTCGTTTGTTTGATCAAATCAGATCCAAAGTCTGATAAAAGGAAAAAAAGTTGCACTTTAAAAGTTGTTATGTGCTGAACTATTTCTTGGCTCCACTGTTTGAGTAGCAACCTTGAGGTGAGGAAAAAAACAGTTGAGTAAACAAGCAAGCTACAATGTGTTAATTAGTGAACTTCATAGGTGCTGGTATGCATGCTTGTTTTACCAACAGCTCCAGATACAAAGACAGGGGAGAGTGTCTAATTAAAATAGTGAGAAACTGGTTCTCGCTTTTGGAAAAGAAAATAACAGGAGAAAAACATGGTCTTACACGAACCTCACAGAGAAAGAGGAGATTTGAAGTTTAAGATTGTGTTTGATAAGAGCTTTAGAGTGCATAAAGAGGCTTGTGTTACAAGCTTAAGATTGGCTGATGCTGCAGCTGCAGATAACAGGTATGATCGGCTTTTGTCTTTGCGAATGTTGAGGTCTTACTCACAGTCTCTGCTGTGTAGCACTCTGCAAGAAAGAAGTCAGAGAATTCAAGCCTGACACGGGCAGTGAAACACTTAAGGCTTAGACAGGAGTGGATGTTAACTGGATCTCACACGAAGGTAGAAGTGTAGTGGATCTGCTCTTAAAGTGAATGAAACTCTTGAAGTGCAGCAAGCACAACTGATAATAGTTGGAGGGATGGTGCAGGGCAAGAACAACAGGGTCATGCAGGCCTTGGTCTTGGTAGAGGCAAACCTCAAAGGAACAAAATGACAGCCCCAGAAAGAGAAAATTGATTGTAGAAAAAAAATCCATCAACAAGAGAAGGTTGCAAAGTGCACATAGTGCTCAAGCAGACCAAAAGCAAAAGAAAGTGGAGAGAAACCGCAAGCTCAGTTGGAAAAAGTTTGGAGTATGGGGGCGTCTAAGATTATTTGAGCAGAATATGATGTGCTAGGATCACCATAAATCCAGCCAGTGGCTCAGTTGTTGTCTATGTTTAGATACAGGGACAGAGAAACATATCCTGTCAGGATGCAAAAGTGGTCTCCCTCTTGTGAGGCTTCGCAGTGCAATGACTGCTGAAGTCCTTGTCTGCTTCAGCTGAGAGTAAAAGTAAAATAATTATTATCTTTAGCAAATTGGCTTTGAATGTGTGACTGAACATGGCAGGAAATAACTATTATTAGTTATGAAAAGGTTATGGCAGCTTGGGTGAGCACAGGGGGTTTTTATACACTCATATTGGTCAGAAAATGAAATAGCTGTTAGCTACTCAGTAAACACACCAGCACAGCAGGTCAGTTAGTAGGAGTCACCTGTTTACTTTGCACTGTAGCTGCAAAAAGAAGTTGCTCATGAAATGAACCGGCAGAGAGATGTTAAAATGTATTAGTGTAATATTGCATAGAGTGAAGTGTAAAGTTTTTTGTTTGGTACTTGTAGTGTCTTAAGTTGCGGTACTGCATGGATGATGAAGAAACTCCGCTGACACTGACTTGACTACACAAACCAAGTTTATTACAATAAAGTTCAGCATCAATCAGACATCCCGGGCTGCCTGAGAGAAGACTCCGAGCCAGAATGAGTCTCCTCCCGAACATGCCAAACCACCTTACTTATATAGGACTTACATAGTTCTCATCATACACAAAAAAGGCAATTTGGCTTGCTGACCGAAATAAGTAGCTGGTCACCACTACTTGAACCATGCCTTAAAAAATCTAGGTCAGGAGATGACCCCAGTGTTACCAATTTATCTACCCTATAGGTTAAACAGGTGTCCAAACATTCCAAACTAAATAAGGCTACAGTGTAAGATACTACATATTCATTCAGGACGCTGAGTACACTATGTAACTGTTAATAATTTACACCTTATTATTGCCAAGAGTCAGACCTTTAAATGGGAACTTAAACACATTTTCAACCATGACTCATTGTGTCTTCCCTCTTTAAAAGTTCAGTATGTCAGATCGAAAGTGGTTTATTCTAAACTTGAATAAAAGTAAAATATATTATCATCTGTGTTAAACCACGTATAAAAGAAAAATTGTTGAATTTTCATTACCTTGAAATGAGCTTTATATATCTGCAGAGGGATCGGGATTGGATAATTCACCTTCCTCTCCTGCTTTTCTAACCCCTCCCTCTCTGCTAATTTTTATAAAGTCCCTTAGATAAACTGAAACTGGATGCAGAGGAACCAGGATCCATGCCCAGTGGAAGCTGGGTGTCATAAATGTGCAGGCACATGCACTCAGAGTGTACTCAAGAAGTTATGCTCAGGGATTACGGGCTCAGCCAGTGAGTCTCCCTCAAGAGAGAAAAAACTGCTTCAAAATATGCAAATCTATCTCACGCCTTACACACAAGCTGTGCATCAAGTATGAATGTACATCACGGTATCAGTGTTATGTTCCTGTTGTTCTTGCAGAGTGGGTTTAGTTTGGCTTAACTCACTATTTTCAGAAAGCAGGGTCAGATGGAATTCAAAAAAAGGTCAAATCAGTGACTCCTTTCACATTTTTCTGTTCTAGTTTGCTCATTTGGTCCTTATAGATCTATATACTTGCTTAGTTTAGCCTTTGCTGTACATTTCTGAGAATGTGACCTTGTCCAATCTGTCCCCAAAGACCAATATCTTTTCATTTTTCAGTACAATTAGGTCCTAAGTGATCCGCAGGGTTTGTTGCTGGGGAAGCATATGAGTTGGATTAGATGGTGAAAAATGGAGCCAATGAAAGCTGCTTCCCAGGATGAGAAATAACTGGACATCATGGCTCGTAGGTATTCATCTGCTATCCAGACATCTAACTTACTAATTTGTGTCTAACTAATTTCAGTCTTAAAGATGTTTTCGCTGTATAATTTTTGAAAGTTAAGCATAAAATAACATTGTCACTGTGTGTGTGTGTGTGTGTGTGTGTGTGTCATTGAGAGGTAATAGGTAAAAGAAAGCTTTTTTAAAAAATTAAAATCAGAATAAGTCAGATATTAGGGATTTTATCATTCATGGAGCTGGTGCAGAAACATGTGCAAGGGGACATTTGATTGACAGAGGACTTCATGTTCCTCTACATCCAACATTCAGTGGCTATAGGCAGCAGCCAGAAGGCGTCTCGGCCTCATGCAGCGTGGCTGCAGCTATGATGAGTGCACAGCAGTGCATCTGTGAGGTACAGTGGCTTTAATGAGTTAGATTGAAATGTAGAGGTTATTTCCAGCTGAGAGAGGTCTGTGCTTTTAAGAAAAAATCTTTTGATATAGAGAAGTTTGTCTTTGGTGTGTGGGTTTAATAAAATGACAAAGACCAAGGCTGTGTCCTGTAAGCTGTATTCATGTGGCAGAAAATTGCAAGAACAATAACAAAACACTCATCTGTCTCTTGACCTCTTCTGGATCAAACCTTGGGTTCTTGCAGGTCTTTTTTTCATCAAAAAGCATAGAAATTATCAATAAAATCTAACTGGTATTGCACTCATAGGTCCATTTACTGTACTGTACTGACTGTACTGTAGTCAAGACGTCTAAATAGCCAAACAATTTGGTAATTGCTATTCTTAGCATGAACAAAAAGGCTGGTCATTTAACTTTCAGTGTGCCTGCAACCCATCTGCCATGCCTTGGAATGGCTTCAGCCCCAACTGACCAGTATCACAATGAGGTGACACACAGGCATTACCTGCTCTTGCTGACAGACCGTGACAGTGGCCATTATCAGCTCCCCTAGCACTGTCTGAATAGCCGGTCCAGGTTATTATCTGGTGGAGTAGTTGGCTTTTGGCTGGAAGGAAAACGGAATTTCAGACAACAAAGAGGCTGGGAGAAAGAAACACAGTTTTACACTTTCAATAGATCTGTAGCCAAGGGAGAAATTGTTGCAGTCAAAGCTACATGAGGCATGCAGTTAGTCTCATTTTCTCCAGAGTACTTCCAGATTTACCTGTCTTTACCAGGAAATAACCTAAAAATGGACTGTTTAAAAAACTCCCACAAGCCCATTTAAAGTTTTCCAATGAGGGTTGTTGTGTTTTTCTGCACACTTCCACAGGTAGAAAGAGGAGAAAATCTAAGATATAAATGTTAAGGTATCAATTATATCTTGTTAATTTTAGATAGAGAAAAAAACATATAAGTATGATTTGATACTATGTGGCCTTGCTGACAACAAACCCACTTGTGACATTTGTAATTTATGTAACAAGCAACAAACAGACTCAGTATTGTAACACACAATTATGCATCTAGCATTAGCTAGCATTAGCTACCATAGGAACCATTACTATAAGCTTACTGGTCATATCAGACCAAGTACAGCTGTGGTTGTATTAAAAAGGAAAATAACGCACTTCTTAATGAATTCATCTTTTTTGTTTTTTATTTTTCGATGAATGTGTAATTTTTTGAGTTGTACCAAATAGTTTTTAAGCTGTGGAAGCTTTATTTATTATGTTTATGTTTAAGTTATAAATCAACATTTAAATGCATATTACAAGGCTTTGTTAGTTATGGATGAAAGAGTGGAGGCCAGACTAGACCTTCTGAAGGAATAAGAGTCTGAGAGTTTTATTCGGACCTGAAGCTGTTGACTGGCTGAAGGAGAGCTCGGAGTTTGTATTTTTTACACTTTTGGGATTAAAATGTGGATTTATTTTGACTGCAACCTGTCTGCAGCAACGGGCTGCAGGTACTGAGCTGTACTAATTAGTCTCTTTTTGTTGACTGCTTAACTTACTGGGGCTGAAATGTACTTAGCTTCATGAAGGTACATCAGAGGAGGGAGGGGAAAGACAGACAAGAGAATGGAAGGAAATAACTGAAAGAAAAGAGTCTCATGAAGGCTGAGTACTGAACTGCAAACAAACACACACCCATATAAACACACACAAACACACACACACACTCTCGTGCTGCCTGATTTTGTTTTCAGCTTACCTCTAATGTACAGTATTTGGCTGTTTAAGGTGATTAAACAGAAGAGCTCAGACATAGAAAGTAACTCAAGGTAAAAATTTGTTTTTTTTAAAGAAGTGAGTGCCTCATAAATTGTGAGAAAAAAAAATTTGAAGCACAATTAAAAAACCTCATTTGAAGCTTTGAATATAAAAGCAGTGACTATTGGCCCTTCTATTTTTTAAAAAAGTTTCATAGTTTAGTGTTAAATCTTTGGCCTATTTCTTTGACTGTGAACATCTGTTTCTTTAAATAAAATGTCATGTTTCTTTAGAATCATTCAACATGAAAGCACAGAAAGTTTCAGCATCAACCTATAAGGACAAGTCAGTAAACAAACCAGTTACTGTGCTGCACATTTTCTCTTAGATCTTAGCTACGGCTAGCTTTAGCAGGTCTCTATTAGGCAGTCTTAGAAGGTGTGGACACAGATCAAAGATAAGAAAACTTAATCGTGCTTTTATCTCTGCAAAAAGCCTTTTGACAGGAACTCCACAGGAACTTAAGCACAATTCACAGACTGTCTTTTCTTTCCATCTACAGAGAAAAACAAACCTGCACCTTTGCTGTTTGTTTTGCAAATGTTGACTTCTTCTCTGCTTTTAAGATGCTTCACTCATTTGTCAGGCTCAACTGACGCTTGACTTCCCAAACTGGAATTTTAACAACGCTGATATCATGACCTGCATCACAATGAACTTTTATCTCAGTCTGTATAAAATGATACTTTTGTTTCTTCGTTTTTCCTTTTTTCTTCTTATTATGAAACTGCATTTGATGACTGCAATTCAAAAACAGGACTATGGATAGCACACTGATCCTAACCCATTTATTCATGCATTCATATGTATGTTAATTGTATTTGAAAGAAAAAAAATACATTTGCAATTACTGCACATTTCATAATTTAAGTTCTGGATATGGTAAGTAACTGCAAGGATTTCAAGATATTATTATTGAGAACTTGCCACGTTTCCATGTTTGCTTGTGACCACAGCAAACTCAAATGTTCCATTTCCTCTGATTGCTGATGACATCAGTTCAAAACCAAGACAGTGTGACAAGAAATGATTTTGAGACCTATATATTACAGGTGCTTAAATTGCTTCTGCCTCTTTCTATTTCCTGGTAATGAGGATAAATGAATTGAAAAATGTAGATGGACCTGAAACGCCAGTGGAGAAATTGATTCCTCACTAGCTGACATCCCCATACTAGAGACACATGCATGCAAGGTTGGAATAAAAGAGGCTGAGACTGCAGGGAGGCCCTCTCCACCCACCATGACCCCGCTGTGCAGCTGCTGGATGCTCTTTGTATTATGAAATGAGCACACTTCACTTAATCCCCACTTCCTGCTTTCTGCCAACGATCTCAGGTAGAATTTTGATTTATTGTTTCACCTCTCTGCAGCGCAGCTCTTTTCAATATGCCATTTTTTGAATTAGAAGAATCAATATGCATGTAGGTCATGCTAATCTAAGAGACTACTTGATTAATTACCCTCACTCTGCTTTAGATGTATAGCTAATGTTTATGCTTTCATCGAACTGCTTATGCATGAAGCAGACATGTGCAGTAAATTGTTTCCATATTTCTTAAGTGTAGATTCTACTCAGTGAGACACATTGAACAGTAATCTATATGATGTTAATCAAAATAAGTAATTTCCCGTTATTTGTTGCCAGTGTGGATAGGGGGGCCGCTTCAGATTTGCATGCTGCAATATCCCACAACTTACGCCAAATTGGATATACTCCCATGAACTACTTACCTCCTTACATTTATTGTCAGTGAACAGAGTCAATTTTCACCCCCATCTGCAGAGATTTGTCTGGCCTTAATCTGACTCTGCATTTATAGTCTTGTAAGAGGGAGGATTCATCTTGGCAGGCCAGCCACATTAATGCTGCATAATTAAAGTATTGTCATTCAAATACTTCATGTCTTACTTCTGATAGGAAAACACTGGCTTAACCACACTGTCAGATCTCCTAGACCCTGAAAGGGACAATTTAATGAACAAAAGTGATGGGTTTTAGCATTAGTATTAATTAGTAATAGGAAAGTAGAGGAAGGTTGTTGTTTTTTAGATGAAAAAAAAAACACATGATGCAGGGGCTTGTTAGCCCTCACAGCAGGGTTTTCTTTTGGTGGTGACACAGCTCCTCTGCCAAAGTAAGAAAAAATGATTATACCTTTGTAAAAGAAAAAAAGGAGAATGAACAGAACTGCTTTGAACACTTTTTTTGTATTTTTAGGAAATGTAACATTGGTCATTTGTGGGCATTGAACTGTGTCTTTATATTTTGTCAGGCTAAAAAAAAACCCCTTTAAGTCATATTTTTTGTTACCTTTGCTACACCACAAATTTCTATGGTTCAGCTTAAGATGTCACAGTTTCACAAAGCCTTATTTTATCTTTGGCTGTGTGGGCTGTGATGGCTAGCTACAAGACATTCCTACAAAATCATACACCTTTGAAATTGTTAGGTTTAGGCATTGTAACTACTAGATTAGGGTGAGAAAAAGTGAGTGCATCATGTGCACCATGTAGTCTCCGAGGCTGCATCCAAACCTTCCTCATTCAAAGAACTGTGAAGAGGATGCTGGTAAATGTTGGATGTTAATTTGAAAAAAAGCAAATGCATCTAAGCTTGTTAAACTGCACCTTTGCTGGTTATAATGAACTGAAGAGGCATGGAAGAAGAGGTAGGGCCCAATGAGAAAGAGCATTTTTAACATTTTTACTCATGTCACTTTCTAAAAAATCACTAAATGAAACCCAAGAGTATCCAAAGATGTGACTGGACATGTAGAATCACAAGTTTGGTGTTAAATTGTGTGAAATAAAATGTTATTGCTTTAAATACAGCCGTTTTAATGGCGCTAGTTCTCTCATCCAACACTTAGAGAATTAGCAGATGGTGAGGTAGTGCTAAAAAGCCACTCTGAAGTTAATGCACATTTACACTTGGCAAGTGGAGTTCTGCAGAGCAGAGGTGGGCCCATTATAGATCACACATAACAAGAAGGCCTCGCTCAAGTTTTTGATTCCAAAATTTCAGTCACTTTATCACTCTCCTTCACTCTGGGGGCAATTTGGATGTTTGTTTTTATATGAAACAAGTGGCAAACTAATTGCTATAAAGAGCTGACTTTCCTATTTCATAAATCAAGTGCTAAGCAGATGTCAAACCTCACATATTTTATAAAACACCCGGAAAATCTCTTGCTGTAAATATATGGTGAATATATAAGAGAAACACTCTATGCTTTAATCTAAAGCATAGAGTCTGAAACCTATTTCCGACCCTTTTTCTCTGTATGGAGAAACAACGCTCTGAATAAATGTATTCAGTACTCTCTTCATCTGCCTGAGCAGCAAACACACATCCCTCTACTTTCTTTCTAAAAGCCGGGGTGAAGGCAGAGGCAAGGGCTTTTCGTGCTGACTTTTCTCCAACAACACAGTCATTGAAAACAATACGTGAAAGCTTGGGAAGTCCAGCCAGACAGAGAGCCACCGTCTGCAGCGTGGGCTGGGAGGATCCTTCCCTTCAGGCCAATTGATGCAGCAAAAACAAAAACAAAAACAAAAAAAAAAATCCCGACAAAGTGTCAGCAAGGGGAACGAGTGTCCTGGGGAGACTTTGATTACAGACACACAGATATCTAAATCAAACTCAAGATATCTTGAAGCTTTATTTTTTCAACAAAATGAGGCTGAAATGAGGTTCCTTTGGGAGCTGGAGGCATTGTGAAGGAGGAAATGGTTTTTGTATTAACTGCAGGGCAGACTAGCCTGCGCTCCCCCTCAGCATCATTTTCAAGCATTAGAAAACTCAAAAATGTAGGGCAGACCTCCTTTACAATTCCACCCTCCCTCCCTTCTGCATCTTTTGGGCTAAAACGAGGTGCTCAAATACTGCTCTAATGACTGGCTTCTCCTGTGCATCTCCACTATTATGAAGCAGGACTAAACGCCTCTTGCAAAAACTCACACACAGAAAAGCTGAAACAATAGCAGCCTTTCATTGCAAAAAATAGCCTAAGCAAAAACGGCATAAGTGAGTTATTCTTCAAATGTTTTTAGTCAATCAATTCACATAGTTTAAACACAGTTACTCAAAGCAGGTTTCTCCTAACAGACCAACTGCTTTTTCCCTCCTTTGTTAAATGCGTATCTATCTCATTTCCCCTTATCTAGCCAACACCAAATGCCTCTGGCACCAGACAAAGGAGATGGGTGGTCGAAATCGCTGCATTGGCTCGGCTTCTGTCTCTTTTTCGATTCATTTAAAATGTGTGGTGGTGCTGCATCGTAGCCAAAAACACACTGGTTATGTTTATGGATGCCTCAGTGTGCTCGTGCCTTTGGGTGGCGTCCCTCTGCCTCTCACAGGACTGCAAGTACTGACTGACCCAAATACATTGTTTTGAGTAGTGGTGGCACATTTTCACTGAGAAAATGATTCATGCATCATGAGCAACTCATTGCCAAGTTATATACCGTTTACTTGTGATTCTCAACTGGGACAGTGCCCGTGTTTGATGGGTTATGCTTATTCAACTGGACAGGATAGATTCAAAGTGATTTATTTGGATTTTGCTTTAATTTAAAGGTGCAATTTTCATATCTCACAGCACACAGTTGACCATAATGCATCTGCATGGGTCTCCAAAGATTGTTAATTAACATCAGTATGTCTGTGGTAGTTGCTGAGACCTGCTGATTGTACAGTAGCTGCTGAGGCTTTCAAATCTAACTCCCCAGCCTCTTTCCCATTTTGGAACAAACCCCCTCTCCCCTATTTCCTTCCTCTCTCCCTCCTCCCTCGCTGGAATTACACAACACAATATTTCTGGCTTTCCAAAAAATCACTGACTACTCTGTTTTGGAACCAAATCTTCCTGCCTATTGGAATTTCAAAGCACAACCAATCTCTCTGCTGCCACCATCTTGCATCTTCTCCTGCTTAACGATGGAAAGATGATGCAACAGTATGAGCCAGTGAGCACAATGTATTCTCCAGCCAAAAGAGAACATGAAAGAGAATTTTTGCTAAAGTATTTTGCATGGTAATATACTGTCTCCTTGCTGTATTTGCATTGCTGCCCTAGTTAGCTAACCTCATATTGTGATAATATGACTTCTTATAAACCTCAAGCTCACGTCCAGCTAATATTGATAACAATCAGATGAAATAATGCCCCTTTAATTTAAGTTTTAATGACAGACAAATCATTTCACTTGTTGCAGGAGAGAAGGGATAGGGTTGAGTGTTGTGAGGATAATTGAGGATCGTTTCGGAACAGCGAGTGCTCTCCTGTATCCGTGTCCCAGCAGGTGGTGTGGTTTGATCTCAGCTTCAGAGACAATGTCGGCCGATGAGACGATGTACATTTACTAATAAGGTTGGTGGTTCTCATTTATTATTAGATACAATAGATCATGAAATATTCAGAGGAGAACTAGAAGTCTTTTTCAAATAATTGCCAAACTCCCTGACCAGTGGCTGTCCTAGCAGCTGGGACTGAACATGGCAGGCCTGTCAGGCTTTCTCTGCATGCATAAGTGGTGTAAATGGGACTGTAGTAAAACCAATACACAGTTAATCATATATGAAAACTCTGGAGGGTGGTATCTTTTGTTCTTAGTCTTCTAAAACCAAAACCACAAGAGAAATAGTGTAAGGAATTAACTGAACAGCATGTTTAACTTCTCTAACCAGCAGAAGTAACTTTTACTCCAAGGAGCGCATAAAGCTGTGACTATCACTTTTCCTGGTTACAGGTGAAGCTACGGGATAAGCTAATAAAATTTATGCTGCCTGTTCATTTCCATCTTGTGTGAAGGTTTATGGGTACGGCTCTGAGCTGCTCAGTATACTACTAGCCTCGGCTGATGTTACCTGACATACATTTACCAAACACATCAGATAGTTCTTATTGTTGGCAGCATAATAATGGCAAAAAAATTACAATCACATTTATCTTAATCAATTTATATGATTATCATTATAAGATTATGCTATGTTTCTATTACCATTACTCACTGATTTTAGAGACCATGTATTTTATTGCATTTTCATATTTAGTGAAGACAGGACTGCTTTCACTTCATGTTGTGCTGCATTCCTGCTAAAATACAAATCTCGTCACCGTAACAAGTCTTTTTGGCCTTCATGAATGCATGAAGGCTAAGACCTTTTTCCCCCGTGGCCTTCATGCATCCATCGTGCTGTAGTTTGTGGTGTTTTTTTCAAGTTAGTTGTGGTTTGCTGACACAAGTCTCATTCATATGTCTCCTTGCATATGATTTGTTCTTAAAATGACTTGTCTAATACTGATGGGTCGCAGTAGAGTTAAATTATAATCACATCCCTGACATATGCAACTAACCAAATTAATGTATCACATGAATTGCACACTTGTCTCGCATTCCTCTTCTATCTGTCCCCAACAAAGAATTCAACTCCATAAAACTTGATAAAGTGAATGGTCTACAGATTTCTGTATCTCCTCCAGTCAGGGTTGATTTATGACCTTGCTAATGTTCCTCCTCTACCTCAGCTCATTGCTACTATGCATAGATTTTAGAATACATGTACAATGGTAAAAGCTGTAATGATTATAAAACAAACCCATCCTCCACACACTGAGTGATTAATGGCCACTGTCAGTCATGGTGCAACATTAGTGCAGCCATTTACCAAGAGCTGCGTCTTGTAAGAGCTCTGGGAGACAGGATGGTACTTACTGCTAACGTGTTTTTTCTCCCAAATGAGGTGAGTTATAGTCAGGAACTTATGTATCAGAAATATCTTGTATTCCAGTTAACAAGAGCTGTTTAAATGGCTATTATACAAGCACTATACAGACAAGGAGACCATACCTGCTCTGTGATAGTTGATAATACTTTCATAATAATGGCAGTGTGCAAGGTAAAGTTTCCCCAGTGGACTCGGCAAAGTTTGTCTCATCAAGTTTAGCCTCTCTATTCTTAGCAAACAAAGAAACAAACACATGCACGGTCGCACACAGAAAATCCTGCCTCATTAAGCTAGCTAAGCAGTCGTCCTCAGGAAGAAAGGTGAGCCGGGGCTGTACAGTTTCTGCCATTTATAAACTACTTCCTCAAATTAGCCAGGTCCCCTGTGAGGAGAGCTGGGAAACATGCCACTGAAAATGTTTGTGTGGATCAAGAAGCGACCCAGCTTAACTGGTTTAAAAAGGAGGAAACACAGAACATGAATGTTCTGTGGTGAAACTACATTGCATTAACATTATATTAGCTCCTTGTCCACAGCTGCCCTCAGAACATAATGATGCAAGATGGTGTTAAACCACATTTGAATGATGTTTTTGGGTTATGTTTAGTGATATTCAATTCTTTAAGTTCTTGATCCTTATTAAAGCCTCTCTTTTAGCTGCAGGGCTGATGTAGGCCCTATGTAATGGTGGTAGTAACCCCAGAGCTCATGCATAAGAAAATAACATTTACCCAGATGACAATTCAGCAACATGAAAAAAATAACTGATAAGTAATAGTGTAATGTGCAAATTTAGGCTTTTCACTCCAAATGACCTTGACAATGAAGAAATGCACATAAAAGTACTTTATCTTCTCTTTTAGTTTTAAATGTGCAGTATAATTA
>JAPZDY010000003.1:7015631-7027027 GCA_029783645.1 Ctenochaetus hawaiiensis
TGTGCACAAGCAACTGCAAGCTAGCATGCCGATATTCTATATGGGTAAATGGCCACATCATAGTTGCTCTGTTTTCAATTAATCAGAGTGAGTAAACCACACAGAGGCCTGCACAAACAAAAAAATTCATCAATGATTTCAAGTCTAATAAGACTGCAGACAAATCACTGTCCTGCAGTGAGCCATTAGCGCTCACCTCTGTAGGCTCACAGTTGTTTATCTTTATATTTATGATAATACAGTGAATTTTCCTTTCAGCTCTGCGTTGCATTCAAAAAGAAGATTTATGAGTATATCCTGATAGGAAACCTGTAACCTAATTAATTTTATTGAAAAAGTCACAGTCATTAATATTGGCTGAGAACCTCCGCAGTTTTGCTTTCTGGTTCTTGCAACCTTTTTCGTTTGTGTCAGTCAGTCAACATCAGTCCATCAAAATGTATTTCATGAGAGCGGACGGGTTAACAAAAAGCCTTTTAGGAGAATGGGTTGCTTAATTAGCTCATCGAAAAATATTATGCCAGAGTGACACTAATTCCCCTGCTACTATCGTCTCAGTATTTACAGTAAATAAAAGGAAATTTGCCACAGGGAAAAGTTTGAAAGCTCACAGTTTTAAAGAAGCACCGGCAATATATATGATATTACAAATTCATTTTTTGTTGAAGGTTGTATCAGCATTAAAGATGCAACAAAAAATTACTTATTTATACCAAAATATGTACTATGTGCCAAGGGTTGTTCACTGCTGACGACTCCACAGTTTCTGACTTTTGAAACCCACTTTCTAGTCTTTTTTTCGGCCCAAATCTTACTGCCAATCGGGATTTCAAAAAGGCTGTCATCCTCCCGACTCGCCTTCTCGCATTTTCAGCTCCTCAGCAGTGGATCATGCTGCTGTGAGTCAATGAATGGCAGCACAAAACAGTTTGTTCTCAAGACAAAAATAACAAAGCATCGTCATGACTGTATTATTTTTTTCGACAGCTCCTCACTTGAGGATTTGGTGGGACCTCGCCTCTAATGAGCCCACTTCCATTTACTTTGAGGGTGTTACTGATTACTGTGTCACTTGCAGGCCGCCATAAGCTTTGTCATTAATAGGGACGGATAAACTTAATGCTACTGTCACAACTGTCAGCAGATTTTTGTTTTGACTAAATACTTAAGGACTGCCCCAGATAAAGCACCCACACTCCTCCTCCATGGAAAAAAGTGCTCTGCAGGAACATATTTATTATTTTGCGTGTTTTCTAATTGCTGATGCAAACTGTGAAGGAAACAAACTTTGGTGAACCTGACACAAACCCTCTACTGTCTAATTTATCAAGAACTGATTTTTCTCTGTCTGAGGGTCTTTGTGCCGGACAGGCTGCAGTGGGAGGTGTTAATGTGTCCAAAACTGTGTGTCATACTAAAAGATATTATGAGCCATGAATGATGAAGTGTTGTAGTGCTGCCCCCCCCCCATCCCTAACACCTGTTCTCGCACGGAGGGAAGCTTATATAAAAACAAATCTGTGCTCATGATCATAAGCTCTGTCACTCACTGTGTTTTCTGTCTAAGGTAGCATTTGGAGAGAAACCGAAACCGCCTTGTTATATTATATAACAACATCGCTTGAACTTTAGATCCGCCGCTTTTAAGGGAATGTGCTGAATGCTTTTGCAAATAATTCTTTGTGTTTGTTTTTTTTTTTACTGTGCTGAGCGCCGTGGATGGGTTTGTTTAGCCATAAGGTTCCTGAATGCGTTTCATGCATTGTCTGTCAGTTTCCTGACTAAGGTAATAATGTGGCAATCATTCTCTTCCTCTCTGTTGCGCAGCCCACCCACGTGGGACTCTGAGCGAGATCAATCAAATGCAAATACTGTTAGATCCAGGGCTTCTTTGTAGTCATCAATCCTCTGTATAAGCTGTCGACGAGCCTTTGTCTCACATTTGACCTGATGCCATGTCAGATATTGCAAACTTTTACCAGCATGCACTTCTTTACGCTCCTCATTACAGACAGTTAAATAGAAAAGCAATAGGGGCTGAAATGACCTACACCTCTTCCAGTTTGGGTATCTGGTTGGAGTAGCGGGGGTGGAGGGCAGTCTGACCCCCCCTTCTCTAATCTAATAGCCCCATAGGGAGCAGCTTAGCCAGTCCACTTCATGTTTCCCATTTGGTGGTTTGAACCCTGATGGGGATGTTTAAGGATGGGAAGCCTTAACGCCCCCATTTGTTTTCCTGTAGGTAATCGATGGCAGGCAGGGTTACAGCTAATGTGATTTATGTGTCCTATTTCCACTGTTATGCCTCATGTACAAATTGTCTTTGGTGATGTAAATTCCCCAATCTTTTCACAACTTGCTGACACTGAATCCTGGCTGCCAAACCCAAGCAATTAATCCATGTTTGTGTCCGATGCCTTTTTTTTTCTGCCACTAACAAAATCTGCAAATCACAAGAGGTTGAATGTTGTTGCATCAGAGCTTGACTCTTCGCTTAACACTCATCTCTCCGTATAATGACAGTCATCACAGAGAAAAAAGATAGAAACATCTCATCCCCAGTCCCTGTCAAAACAAGGTGACAGGTCTCATGATAATTCTAATTGGCAGGTTTTTCTATTTGGATTTCATCTGGCGTAGCACAGTGAAATTAACCATGCTTTACTCTTGACTACTGAGTAAGCCATGTGCGCTCTAAACACAAAGGAAATCAAATCAGCCTCTCCATTCATTGATGCATACCCTTGTAATTATGCCACTACCTGCAGCACTTAGGTGGTGACATTATATCTCCCTTCAGTCTGATTCTGGTGGAACTAAATTTCAATGAAAATATATTTACCACAAAAATACAAAAACTGTTGTGACTGTAAAGAGGAGAGAAGGATACACAGGCAGAGGGTCGCTATAAACTCAGTGCACATAATGTGTGGTAAAATAAGCTACTGGTTAAACCAGCGATTGCAATTAACCAAAAAAAAAAAAAAACTGCAAAGCCAGAACTCTCTTTATATAATGTTAAAGTTTGTTTTTTTCCCCTCGTACTCTAGTGTTTAGAAAACAGCTTTTTGTGCGTTATTTAAGCTGAGTTCAAGTTCCAGCAGTGTTGAATTTCTCCCATGATATCCTTCCTGACAAGATGAGAAAACATGTTTCTCAAGCTGCTGCACTTGGTTGTCAAGGGAACATTTCTGAAAAATGAAGTGCTGTCTGAGAAAGCGTGCTCAAATATTTGCATAAAGGCAAATACCACATTTAAAGGAGAAGAGATCGAGCTCGAACGTTTGATTTTGCAAAGCCAAACAGCTTTTATTCCAGCTCTCACAGCCAGAATGAGGAAGCCAGAGTGGAGCCCTTTCACGGCTTCTGCACTTTGACTCTTCTGATTGTATTTTTGTAGATGCTTTATGTTATAGAGAATTTCACTGGTGTTTTTTATCATCTGCTATCCTCTGTGTGATAGCCTGCCTGGATGTGAACAGTGATGAAGCAGTGCCCCTGTCCAGGAGCCAAGGACAGCCCTCCGTAGGAGGCAGAGCCTGATGGAAGAAGGAGAGAGGGCAAAAGAGGACAGGCAAGACTTTTGGATGTACTTCAGTTGGCTGCAGTCTCATAAATCATAAAATATAGTCTCGTGTTGGTATAACAGTATAATTACATTAATCAGGACTGAGAACTTTGACACAAACCAAGTGAAAAAACACTAAACTTGTGCATAAATCAGCTTTAACTAAAAGAGATAAAACCCTAAGAGAGGGGTGCGAATTCCTCGATGTTCATGAATTATAAACACATAGTTAAGGAAGACAAAAGAGGAACTGCTGAGCGTGTATACATGGAGATTATCAGCAAATGTGATTCAAAGTCCAAGCTCAGGTTAGCTGTCATTTTTAATGGAGAGATTAACAGTCTCGAACGCGATTGTATATCACAAAAGGCATGTAGATGAAGACATAAATTATAGATTACTGGATCAGATGTGGACGGAATAACAGAGTGGATAATAAAGGTGCTGTCTCACTGCCCCCCACACTGATTTTCGGGGGAGTGCAACGAAAAAGGATTGCATGGCAGTTTCATTGTGAAACTCATTCACAATTATATCGTGGCCCTTTAGCTGACGCTGTTACCCAAAATGACTTTGAGCAAACGAGGGAGCAGTTTAGTGTCTGGCACAAGGACACATTGCCGTTAAAGCTGGTGGATCAGACCTGTGGCCCCACTTTACACAACCACTATTTGTAACCAGCATCTCTAACAATCTGTCTAATGTGTTGCAGGAACATTTCAGCACCAGCACTAAATTGAGGCCTGTCATGTGTTTTAAAAAAAAAAACCTGTCAAAATGTGAAAAAAAGGAGAAATGTTGTGAAAGGAACAACAACTTTACAATTTGCAAAGGAGGATATAATTCATCACTTTACTTGTCATGGCTCAATTATGGTCGATAAATCCAGAGAAAACAGCCAATAAGAAAGCAGCTCGGTGAAAGGCAAACAGCTCTTTCACTTGACTTTATCTTTCAGACAAGAAGCCACCGTATGCCCCCTTCATAAAGGCATGATTGATCCAAAAAAGAGACTTTATGGCTGCTGTTGGCTGAACCACAGCTGGAAAATCTGTAACCATATCCATTCGTGCCTGCAAAAATTTGCATGATTGATTGCAATTATGTTTAGTTGTACACAGTTGGATGAAAAGTGCAGCCACACTGCATAGAAAACCAATACTTGTGAGTCTTCAATAACGGCAATTCATGACATGAGCAGTGAATGGATTCATACTGTATTAATGAAAGCAGTTTGGTTCCTCTGAGGAAGGATTAGTGCTAATTGGCCCAGCTGGATAAACAGAGCTAGTGGTGTTAGCGTGCAGCACGGCAGAGCAAACACACCAACCTTTGCTCACCTTTATAATTTTTTTTTTTGCATAAGCATTATCTCTCAGCCCAGGCATTATTACATCTCAGAGGATAAAAATGTTCCCTTGACATTTAGTCCCACCCCTCACATCTCCTGCTCACTTTTTTTCCCTCTTCTTATCATGTCACTCTGCCTCCCCATCTCATTTTCTTCTCCACCTTTCTCATTCGCTTATCCCCCACATCTGTACCTCCTCATCTCCCCCATACCCTCCCTGTCTCTTTTGGTCTCTGGCCCCATCTCAGGCTCCTGATTCACTGCTCTGTCAGTAGATCAATAGAAAGGCTCTCTGTCAGGAGGAGCCACCACGCGACTCATCCCCCTCCTCTCCCCCAACAGTGTCTCCTCAGACTGCAGACACACAGCCTGCTGGGAAGCTGGCTTTTTCTGCATCCCATCCTGGAGAGAGCATCTCCCCTCCTCTCTGCATCATCCCCCTCACCCCACCTTTTTTTTTTTTTTTAATCTCCTCTTTGGATCACTTTTCATCTTTGCGCCTCGAACTCGTTGGAAGAGAAGAAGAAAAAGAAACCCTTGATGGGCTCCTCAAAGAAGAAGGAAACCAAGGCTTTTTTGTGGGACTCACAAAAGAAACACCCTGAGAAAATAGGATATCAGAACCAGACACAATGTGAAAAGAGGAGAGAGATGTGAGGGGGGGGGAGACAGGGTGACAGAGTGAAGTTGTGCATTCAGCTGAGCTGCAAAAGGCTGGCTCGTCTTCCCCTTCCCCCCCGCTTTTTCTCCACCCCCTGGAAAAGTCTCTCTCCCTCTCTCTCTCTCTCTCTCCCTTACTCTCTCTCTCTCTCTCCCTCTTTTCTCTCTCCCTGGCTCTGCAGCTGTGGTCTGCTGAGCGTCACCTCCACACAGCAAGTGCCTTTACTTGAGCAGAAGAGGGAGAAGGAGGAGGTAGCTGCGAGAGAGAGAAAGAGAGAGAAAAAAAAAAATTCCAGAAGTGTGTCTGAACGCACCAGAGGAGCATCTCTCTGACTTCGCAGAGAGGGCTGGGAAGTGCGCAGAGGCAGACGGGCAGAGGCAGGCGGCGTCGGAGTATCACAGCGCTGGTGGTGCTGGCAGAGCACGCTGAGTGGAGACGGGGGGGAATCTACTGGTGCTGCTGATCCTGGTGTCCTTGGCAAAAGCTGCCTGAGCAGGAGAGAGAAAACAGCGAAGAAGCCAGGATCCCGCCAGGGGGGCAGCATTTTACAGCGACAACGAAGCGTGGAGACAGCTGAAACCTGCACACACACACACACACACACACACAGCACACAGCTGAGTGGGGAGGGACAGTTAGTCACACACTGCATTTAAAAGAGTCACTACAACCATTCTTTTTTCTCTGAAACACAAAACTTAAAAGGAAACAGACACCAAATGTCACATTTTCTTGTCTATGGATGGTGGATGATGGAGGGGAAAACTTCTTGAGAGGAATTTCTGTTTTAAGCAGGACTTGCTGCAGAGATTTTCACACTAAGAATAACTTTCTTTTGGGGGGGAGGTGAAGGTTTAAACCCCCTGTCTAAGCACAACACAAAATAACCTCTATTCTTAGTCACAGAAATTGAGAGCGGTCTTTGGGACCACTAAGATGCTTCCCCCTGATTCACTCTGAGCAGTAAGTGGATTATGACGGCAATATTTTGGGATTTTTCTTTCACTTGAGAGGAAAAAAAAGAGAGAAAAATATATCCATGACTGGTGGATTTACATCTGTCAGAGAAGGAGAGGATCCCGTGCGTTTTCTCCTCTCTTCTCCTGTGGATTACAGATGGGCTTTGTGATCCCTCACTGCCGTCTCATGGATGATCGCTCGCTGCCAGTCATTAGGATAAAGTACAAAGAGGGACACAAGTGAGTATTCAGCTGGATTTTTATCTCTGAAGGCTTAAGCTTGTTTGAGAACAAGGGTGTTGGAAGTGAATCCGTAATGAGAACACATCACGGCAGCTTTCCCCCCTTTCAACAACAGAAAATTTAACTTATTGATTTAACTGCTGTGTTGCATTTAATAAATAACCATCAGGGTGTAAATGGTAGACGAACATCCTGAGATTAATTCATTTTTATAATAGTGAACCTACATGTTTGCAGACCATTTGCCAATGAACATAATTTACTTAATGAGAGGTACTGTCTACCCAGCAGGTGGCTTGGGCACGACCAGAGATTGATTGAAGTGATCTGTGTGAATCCTATTAATGCTTCCTGGGTTCTGGCCAAGGCAGAAGCAATGGAGGGGAACACCGCTGTCTAGCAGCACTATCTGATCTGCCTCCTCACTGGACAAACTGAGCTCCCTCTGCACTCCCTCCCCAACAACACTCCTCCCCCTCCTCTCGTCAGGGCAAGGATGGTACCTCCACCTCCCACCAACAAGCCCCACGTGTGCCTTTCCACCATCCTGATCATGAGCAGCATGGCGCTGATTGATGCCTATCTGGTGGAGCAGAACCACGGGCCACGCAAGATTGGCATCTGCATCATGGTGATGGTGGGAGACATCTGCTTCCTAATTGTCTTGCGTTATGTGGCGGTGTGGGTGGGTGCTGAGGTGCGCACAGCTAAGCGAGGCTACGCCATGATCCTCTGGTTCCTTTACATCTTTGTGCTGGAGATCAAGGTCTACTTTGTGTATCAAAACTACAAGGCAGACAGGAAGAGCCTGGATGCTCTCGCAAGGAAAGCTTTGACGTTGCTGCTGTCTATTTGCATCCCAGTGCTGTTTGTGGTGCTGGTTGCCATTGACCATATGGAGTACGTCCGAGCCTTCAAGAAGCGTGAGGAGATCCGAAATCGTCTCTTCTGGGTGGTGGTGGATCTGCTGGACATACTGGACATCCAAGCCAACCTGTGGGAGCCCCAAAAGAAGGGGCTCCCTCTATGGGCAGAGGGGCTGATGTTCTTCTACTGCTACATCCTGCTGCTCGTGCTGCCCTGCGTGTCCTTGAGCGAGATCAGTATGCAGGGCATCAACATCGTGCCCCACAAAATGCTCCTGTACCCCATCCTCAGCCTGGTCACCATCAACATCATCACCCTCTTTATCCGCGGGGGGAACATGATCCTGTATAGGGACGCCAGGGTGTCTGGGATCCTGATAGGAAAGAACATCCTGGCCATCATCCTAAAGACCTGCAGCTTTGTGCAGTACAGGAGACAGTTGCAGAATGCTTCTCCTGCCTTCGGGGTGGAGTTGCAAAAAAACTCAGTGGCCCACACTCGTCCCGCCCCCACCCCTCCTCAAGTGGTCATGCAGGACCAGACGCCCCTCCCCGAGGTGACGACATGTGAGCACACATGACAGAAGGATGACGTGAACCCTGGATATGTCAATATGAATATATATGACCCCCAGGATGCTGGACAGGCACAATGTTCCACAGCTTTTAGGGCACGTGAACATTCATATGAACACACAGGAGATCAAAACTTTCACGATGCTTAATGGCACATAGGACGCTGCAGACTCTTAGCGAGGATAGAGCAGTGCTGTATCCAAAGCTGTCATGGTGCAAAAGTACAGAATCACTTGTGACTTTGGTAAAGCATTTCCCTCAATGAAGTTAACTGTGTATTTTTTCTAATTGTACAAAAGATAAAAAAAAAGGCCATTACTGCAAGATTAGAGGATATATTTTTGAATTGTGCGTGTTGCATTCTAATCTTAAATTTAAGGGTCTGTGTGCTGTGGTGTGTATTTCTGTTGCTCGAATGTCCTTAGTAGCCGAGGGCTTTTAACATGTGAAAGTCAGAGGGAGCAACCAATGAGAAAATCCAATTAATGAGAATGAAAATGACAGTTTAAGCAGTCTCTTGAAAGAAGTGTGTTTTTATATGTGATTCTTTGATAAAGTATTGTGTACAAGATCAAGGCTTCCTTGCTCTTTCACTGGCTGTAAAGTTATTGAAGTTATTGACACAGTTGAGTATATTTCTTATTATTAATTAAAATGCAGCAAGTCTTTGTTAAATTAACCTGGGTTTCAAAAGAAAATAGACCATGATTTCTTTGCCCTGGTTCAATCTACAATTAGAGGATACTTAATGGCTGAAGTGGTGCCTTTCCAATGTCATTCATCATGGGTGTGATCGTTAGGTTTGAGGTAGCTTGTTTCGAACAAGGAGGGGAACATTTTAAATGAATTCTCTGTGCGTTAATAGCAGTTTGATCACTGCAAACAGTGATTATGGTCCTTTAGCCATAGGACCAAATACACAGCTAAAGGGCAACACTGCAGATGGATAAATGATCCCCAAACAACAAAACCTGTTTAATATCCTCCTCATGTGCCGGGTGACTATCTGTTCAAGTGCTTAGTGGCAGTTCATTGTGAGAACTGTCATTTTGTTCTTCACACAAAAGGACAAAATGGATACTTTGGTCCAGTGATGTGTATCAAAACAACAGCTAAGAAAACATCACATTTTCTAATATGACAAATCTCCTTCTGTCTCTAGCAAGCTTTTTCCTCTCCATCACCACCAGTTGAGTCAGAGCTGGACTTTTTTTTTGCTTTTCAGTAACAGACATTTTAGTGTTTCTAATAAAAAAACAGAGAATAAATGTCAAAAGCAGAAATAAGGCAGCTGAGAAATATGTTGGCTTAAAGGAGGATCTCTACTCTGTTAGCTTTTTCTAGTACAGCCAGAGATGCAAAGACAAACTGAACAATGAATCACATTATTTGATATGATGCAGAGAAAAAGGTCAAACAATAATCATGGCACAGCTTCGATGTTAAAACTTGAATTACATTTTTACAATACGCTCCTTCTCTTGCACTCAGGTTACTTTCCTTTGCATAATCTCTCTCTCACCACTGACTGCTTGCATGCTTTATAGCAGACTGGCTGTCCATGTTTGTTAAAACCCTGACAGTGCAGAAGCTGGTCCAACATTTTCATCTGTGCACAGCCCAACTACAACAAGGTGGCAACTAACGGTGGCACAAAGCAGGCTATCACATTAAGGCTGCTGTAGCCAGCAGTATTTGTCAGTGCTGATGGCTCATAAAGTTACAACCTCAGCAATTTTCACATTATGATATACTATTGTTTTTACAGAACTGTGGCAATTAATGCAAATATGCTTCCCTCAGAGTTATACTGAATGTGCTGAGTGATAAATTCAGTAAGTATGAACAGTTAGAAAATCTCTCTCTTAAAATTGGCTGAATAGCAGGTTTGCTTGTGCTTCACCAAAAACCCATTAAAAATATAACTTTAGTGTGCTCCACCATCAATAAAACAATTTGCATAGTTAACACACTGTTACTGGTCTTTCAAAAGATAAATAAGTCTTAACTCTGAATGTATCATCATGTGTTAAAACACACTTTGGATACAAATAACACTTTTTTAATTTGTGCGAGGGGCTTTCAGGTAACTCACAAGGGCATTTCTCTCTCTGAATGGTGTAACAGATGTGAGATGTGCCAGAATTTTAGCATAAAGGGTTTAGCAACTAAACCAAAATTATCAACAGAATGTGATGAAGTAACAGTTCTGATGTTATGTTGGAGAGGTCTATGTATTGTGTTGCAGAAATATCCACTGAGGTTAGCATGCTGACCAGCAAGCTCCTGATCAAAGCTTGCAATACCACTTAGTACCTCAAGAGGTGATGGTGAGTCTGCTGAGAAAGTGCGATCAGATACCTTTCACAAACTCTCTTAGCTCCACACCCAAAAGTGATATTTCAGTGTCCCCCAAGGAACCAAATATGCAAAAACACATTATAAATTGCCCTAAGATGTACATTTATAAACCCCTTACCAGCTCCCTACTGACTTGCACTGTGAAGAAACAGAAACTGGATTTGGGGTGTTGTGATGTACATAAAGTACATCACAGCAAAAATCTAATTTGCTGAGTGTAATGTTGTTTCGCACCACCTCATGAAATATGTAGACACAGTTTTATATGCACATATTGAATTTGAGCTGAACAGACCAGTGAAGAAAAAATATTTTACTATTTTAATTAGGAAAATGAATTCATATCATAGTGTTGTTTTGCTTTCTTTCCTGCCAATTAAAGACTAATTAAAAATGGATTTGTTGGTCGCAACCTTAAATTTGTGAAAAAAAAACTAAACAAAAAAAACTCACAAAGTGTCAAGGAAAGGAATTTTTACACCTATCTTACACTTTTTTGTCAACCAAACAAAGATGACCTTATTTGCTTTTAAGTTAATTGAGAAACATTATTAATTCTAAAAAAGGAACCAAATAAAATTTACCTGATTTTAATTGCCCCTGAGACATAATAACAGAATTTACTAATTATTAATATTTGTATTTTAAGAACACACACACACCCACGCTCACTAGAGGATTCAGTTAAGAAACAGGTTCACACAGCTGCTAAACAGTTTCAGACTGCTGGGTCCAGAGCTGTGTGAACTCACAGAAACTTGTGTGATCAACATGATTTCAGAAAAAAACAAACAAAGAGATGGCCTGTTGT
>JAPZDY010000003.1:7036573-7049051 GCA_029783645.1 Ctenochaetus hawaiiensis
GATTATGTGGCTGCAGTCAGCAAGCTGTTTGCTTTTCATGCCTAAAGTTACTCTTCTTAATCAGTGACAGATTGTGGGCGAGTGTGATTTCCTTGTATATTTTCTGTAAAAAATGCATAAAGGAATAATTTCCCACAACATTCCCTGTCAGAAGAGCCCCCACCTATCGCTTTCTCTCTCTCTCTTTCTTAAATCAGTGTTTTTTGTGGTATAGAAATAAACAAGATGTGTCCAATGATTAGCTTTGATTGTGCATTAATTCCACATCTAACTGTCATTGCAGGAGGTGCTGGGTATATTTGTCAAAATACAAACTAATTTTGGCTATCCATGTGTAATATGAAGTCGAGCTGTTGCATTAATCGAATGCAGACATATCTCACAGTGACAGGTCACTGCCCATCTAAGAAAAAATTTAATGTCTACTGGAAAACAGCAAGCCTGGATCTGTCCAAATATCACAAAATTAGTCAACCAGTACCTCCTAAAGCTTGCTTTTTTACACATTATATGCACCTTTTCATACCAAAACAAGTAGAAAAAAAAGAAAATTTTCATATGCAAGACAATTTCCTAGCTGTAGCATCTTGTTCGGAGACATGAGAGTAGCAGCGATCCTCTCATCTGACTCTCTGCTGGAAAGCAAATGAGCACATTTTCCAAAGTGTTGAACCATTCCTTTCAATTTGTGACAAACCAAATCAAGCTGCTAAAAAATTAAAGCAGAAAGATGCACATCACATGAAACTTTGAATAGATAAACACTGGTTCATAAATATCTCGTGTGTGACATTTGCTGTACTCACCTGACACTGTGAGTAAAATCTATTAACTTTCTTCCGTCACTCAGGGGTGACGCAGAATTATTTAAGAAACTCACAGTAGCCTCAAGAAAAGGCTTCTTCGCACTAATGAGATTAAACACAGAAAAAGTCCCCAGCAGCTGCCTCAGTTCAGCTGCCAGCAGGTACTTCATGCCAACCGTGCAGCATATACGGTAATAAGCCGCCATGACACTAAGCCTGTATGAAAAAAAGGGTTCAGCTGCATGGTTTCAGATATGAGAAATTAGCCTTGATGTGACAGATCATTGTCCAGATTGAGAATCATGTCAAAGATGATGTTTCAGTCCATGTCAAAGGCCAATACAGTGAAGAAAGTACTGAGGGATTTTGCTGGCAGAGGGGAAGCAATACCGTGTTTAGACATAAATGTTGGATCTAGCAAGGGAACTTATTTCCTGCTTGATGTGCCATGCTCGCCTGCTGATTATGTGTGTAACGTGAGCTCGAGTTGATGTCAATATGGTATCTAGTAAATAAGGGCTTTTTCACGGCTGTGTAACGTGGAAGGGAGGCTTTGTTGTTAAGGTGATGACAACCTCGGTGAGCAATGCTGGCATGAAAACAAGTGCATCTTACTGTTGGGAATTTCAATGGAAGCTTGAGCTTCTTTTCTGCCTATATTTCTACCCTTTCAATGACCTATTTCTCAGTGAGTTGCAATACTTGATCATACAACATATTCTAATGATGTAATCAGGATTCAACATTTGGGAACAGAGGAATCGTTCGACTTGCTCGAAACATTCTTATCAATTATATTCTATTACATTAACGATACCCTGAGAAAGTCAGATACAATGACAAAAAAGAAGAAAAAGATGTTTTGAAAGAGAATAAGAGCAAAGTGATTGCAGAAGAAATGTATTGGATGTAATTCAGCAGCTGGAAAAGATGAATATTATATTATACTATGTGATTATTGCTTCTTTTCCATTTCAAATTCAGACACTTTATCCTCTGGTTCTTGAGAATTACACTGAGAGCTAATGACTAAAGTTCTATAATTATAGTGTTGTAAATAAAGCCTTAAAGCAATTACATTAAATACTGCGCAAAAATTTGCTAATGAAACTTGATGATGATTGTGACTGTAATGGTCCATTTTTATGAGCCAGAGCCAAGAAAGTTCCTCACCCATTGCTACTAATAAAACAAATTTTTTTAGAAAAATTAAAGGGCAAGATAAATGGTTATAAAATCAATCTGAAAGGCCAGAAGACACAGATTTTCCTCTATTTTTCTGTTTCTAGATGGGAGAAAGTGTTGTGAAATAAGTGTTTTGGCATCAAAATGTAACAGGTTACCCAATTTGAATAAAATATAAAATAACTGAAAAGCTAATCTTGTTTCCTTTGGCGGAGTGCACAGTGGAATTAATGGGTCGTGAATTCTATGCCAAATTGCAATTTAATGAGTTGAGTCACCCTGACTGTTTTGTATACACAAGTCATTACCACCGACATTGATGTGCTTGTTAACTACTGCAGTATTGTCTCATGCAGTGTCCTGATTGTTTTAATTGTGACTGAAGTCTTTGCTTGGTACCTTCAACTCTTCTTCATCAGAGTGTAATAACTTTTGAACAGTCTGCATGTATATGTCCATCTGCGTTAAGATTATCTATGTAGGTTCAACAGTGCTCACACAGTGTGGAAGCACCGCCTCATCATCTGCCAGTTTTCAATATAATGAAATTTTGTTAGAGGATTTTCCTCATAAATTTATATGAAAATCTGCTGTTTTGAAGTTTTCTGCAGAGACTGGACTCTAGACTAAAAGAACAGGTTCATTCAGACAAATAATTGTTTTGCCGCACTGAAAGAAAAGCATCCATATTCCTCAGGAGACGCGACTGCAGAGAGTCTTTGTGCTTTCAGTCATGGATATTTATCCATCCCTCCACAAACAATGGCCACCTCACCAGCAGGTCCTTCTGAACCTTTCTCCTTTCTTTGTCACCAATTCTCCCTCTCTTTCTGAGGTTTGGCCCTGCTATCCTCTTGAGCAATCCCGGGCTGGAAATCATTTACTGGCAGTTGTTCCACAGCATCCAACACTGTCAACAGCAGGCTGGGGTGTGGGACTCTGCGCCGGGCTGTGTGTTATAGGTGCCATAAGGTTCTGAATCTGGAAGAGCTCCTGCATGGAGATAGATCTGTGTCTGAGGCGGGTTTGTGGGCAGCTCCAGCAGCCAGCTGTCTGTGTGATTTAACTGTGTGTGTAAATCAAGAGCGAGTCTCTGCTCGACCAGCCACCCTCATTTCAATCTCTCTACAAATCACACCACGCAGGCAGTGCGAAGGGGGGAGAGCTATAAAGGCGCCCCAAAATAATCATCCTCCGCAACTCTCTTTCTTATGCTTTCATTTATTAGGTAGATGAGCATAAATCTGACATCCATCATAAAAGACACTAAAAATATGGTTTAGTCTAGGCTGATGACATTAAGGTTTGGCTTGCTTAGTCATCTGTGGTTTTGTGTTTGCTGGATGTCACACACTGTCCTTCACATCAAGTGCAGAAACGGTGGAGCAATATTTGAGGTGGAGGTTGGCAAAATCTGAGAAACAGAACAGCAGCGAGGCTTCCACAAACACAGGCTTGTAAGAGACTTTTATTTATGAAGTGTAAAAAAAGGTGTTGAATTTGCATATTTGCTTCTTAGCTTAGGCGCTGGGAAAAACATTTGATAGAGTGGACTGGGTGTATTTGCTGAAAAAAAAAATAAGACTGAAAAGAATGGGCTTTGGAGATAGGTTTGTTAGATGAACTGAAAGGAAACAAAGTCTAAAGTCAGAGTTAATGGTCATTGCTCAGACTTTTTTTAAGCTGAGATAGGAACAAGCCAGGGATGCTCACTGTCCACAGTTCTGTTTGCACTCAATATTCAGCTCTCAGGCAAAATCCACAGATACATGGTGTAATTGATGAAGGAGGGGTCCAGCATAAGAAAGTCTTATTTGCAGATGACATGTTATTATTGATGAAACACATCCCATCCTCTGTCCCTGCGTCTGAAAAGCCCTCTGTATGAAAGAGAAAGCGGAGATAGAATTAAATCTAATTATTGAGGACAGACTTTAGGAGAGTGCCTGTATGAGTTGCCACAAAGGTAATAACAGTCATCTTTGAAAAGAATGAGAGAGGAAGAAAAAAAAATAATTTTCAGTAGTCCTTTGATAGTTTCAAGGTTTGATAAATGTTCATTATCAGGTTTATGTCGAGAGGAAATGTGGGAAGACTGGAGATAATTCACATTATCTTCTGGGGCTGTTGCAGGGGTTTTGGCAGGACATAAAAAGGGAGATGTGAAAAAATAAGGACAACCAACCCAGTGGATTCTGATTTGTTTTTATTTGGAGAACCACCTCAAAATGTAAAAGGCATAGACCAAAGATAAATACAGTGCATATAGTGCTTCTAATAATGTCTAGAAAAAATATATCAACTGGAGGGGAGGGCGCTATGTGATACCACCTCAAAATCAGAGCCAGAAAAAAGTCTATGCAATAAAATATATGACGGCAAAGAAGGACAAATGATGTCTTTCACATTCATCTGAATGTGTCTCAAAAAGGAAAATGGAGCAGGTGAACCAGACAGCAGGGGGACATGATCAAAAGCAAAACTCTTTTGCTGCAAATAACAGAGCCAGTGACTCTACCAAGACTGGCACCTGATGAGAAATCAGGATGAGATACAGGTGGAGAAGCTCAGTTGAGGGGAATGAGATGATGAGACAGAAAAGGAGGCTAATGAGACTCATGCAGGGCAGGTGTGGAGGGGGGGGCATAAACAGGCTGAGAAGGAGCACAAGAGAGGAACAAAGAGCAAATAAACAAGAAAACCCAGAAAACAATAAAAACAAAATGAGGGTAGGACAGAACTGAAGGATGTGGACAGTGTGTGTTTGGAAACATTTGGCTGTTAGAACACTGTTCTATGTCGCTGATATTGAAAATGAATAAAGTTTAAAAAAAAAAAAGAATTAGCATATCTCTTGCCACCAGCCAACCACTGTTGAACTAGATATTAGACTGAAGCAATGCCAGGGAGCAGGCAACGTGATGATTCACTACCAACAGATTAATTCACTGCTCTACTGAGGGAGTCACATAAGCACCCAGGGAGGAAACAGACTATGAAGGCCACACACACTTCTGACAGCTCTCACAGAAGTATAAAGATGCTCGGAAACAATTAACTGCACTAGAGCCGCCACACAGCGCCACAGTGTCAGTGTTTTAAAAAAAAAAAAATATTGCCAGCAGTATTTTATAAGCTCCTCATGTCCCTCCTGTCCCACACCACTGATTATCAAGTTCCACAGCACAGAAAGCTGTTTCACTGCAGTTTATCAATGAAGAAAACCAGTTTAATATTCAAATAGCAGAGAGAGAGAAAAATTGAAAAGTAATAACCATTTACAGACAGTTGTTAATAAGAAATCCCAATAAGTCTGGAATAAAATATAACTGTGGTTTTCTGTGGAGACAAGCAAAGTCCAAACATGAAGTCAGAGTTCATCAGTATTCTTAAGGAACAGGCCCTGGCATTAATGAATTCAGGGAAGCATCCACTTTGTCAAATGGCTTTAATAGAGGGCTTCCCATTTTCATGAATAGTCTGTTATAGATTTATTCAGATGGGATTGAGACGGAGTTACTACGGCACTGCAAATCATCTGCACTGAGATGCTAAGATTGCTCTCTGCTTGTCTTCCAAATTGTTTTTGGGGGCACTTAAGCTGTGCCTGATCTGACAGTACTTACTCCTGTAAGATCATAGTATCATATCCATATGCATGGTACCTTATGCACTTTGGGGGAACAATTAAAGCAATTAAATTGGTGTAGAAAATGAAATACACATCTCAAGTGCGGTGAGAGTGAGCATGTCCTTACAAGACAATCTGAGTCTGAACAAGGCGTCCTTGTTAAGCAGTGATTTGAATTTTTAAAAAAAAAAGGCTTTGACAAAAGACTTGTGCAGCACGACAGCTATTAAAACCATGCAGAGCAGTTGTTATCCATGCAGGCATGTCAAAGGATCAATTACAAATTGAATTAACAAATCATATGTAGGTGCAGTTTTAACAAGAACTCGGTGCTAAATCCTTTTAGACCCTAAGAGGTAATTCAAAAGCAGAGCCACATGGATGTAATCCAAAGCCATTTTTTATTGAGTGGTGCTCATACATGCCCATACATGGCCAAACCTAAGTGCAATATAGCAAAGTATGTGTCAAAATGACGAGGACAGTATAATGTCCTTTCGGAAAACTGCTGAGTTGCTGCTCCTATAACAGCCTGATCATATGTCCACCAACTGGACCCCATTAACTACAGCACAGTGTCAGCACATTCGTCAAGTTTCCTGCAAATTAAAGCAAGTAAAAAAAACCCAAAACAGTTGATTATTATTAAAAATTATTAAAATTGTTACATTTATTGAGGTTCCACCACATATGATAACGCAGACGAATATAAAGAAAACCCAACTGTAGCCTCAGAAATAACCCCACTCTCTGACATGCCCAACAAAAAAAATCCTATTATGAGGTCTATTAAAGCAGTTTTGCAGGATGCCTATTTTAAATGGCTTTATATTCTAATGTTTTTTTCTGTTATTTCATCCACTCTCATAATGCTGTATCAAGCACACACTGTAAAAGAGCCTAAACCAAACTGGCAGTTACTGATTTTTTTTTTTTGCAACTTTGTGGACGTAGGAATGTCCGAAACTTGGTATTTTCATCTCCCTTTTTAACAGTCCAGTTTGAAGGTTTTAGTGGCATCTTGCACTGAAGTTGCAGATTGCCCATGACTGTATTACTTAACTCCAACTCTACCTCAGGCATGTATGCAACGTATGGTGGCCACAAAAATGTGAAAGACAGAGCTACTGTGCAGCGGGGCTGACTCTGTGGAAGAGAAACCGCTTCTTCTGCAGATAATTAAGGCTCCTTCTTAGGCAATGAAAACACATAGATTCTTCTTTTTAGATGATTACTCACTAATGAAAACATACATACAAAGGTTATTTTCCATTTCATCTACCTAATCAAACAGATCCTCCTAAATCATACACACTGGGCCTTTAAGTTGATATGGATAACTTGATAAGGTTGTTTATTTATGAATGAAAAAGATGCAGTGCAGAGTTAGCATTTATACCAACTGTTTGAGGCTACAGATTAATTCACTGCTCTAGGTGCAGGTGTAATTTCCCTTCTCCTCTTAGCTATATCTCTCCAACAACTCCTGAGGTGAAATGTCTGGCTCTTCAGATGCTAAACGCTCCACTATGTTCACCAGCTAGTATCTTACTTTACTTTCATTTGGTGCTGGGCACAAAATGTAAAGTGAAAATCTAGAGGCTCATTGCCCAGAGCTACAGAAAACCATGGGCTGTTCTGAAAGATGCTTTTTAGAGCTGAAGGGAACCCACAGAGTTGGATGATAATTCTGTGTGGTTTTGTCACTACAAGCAATATCTTTGACCTGTCTGTCATCATTTGATCCAAAGTAAATCACCAATTACTGCATCTTACATTTTACCCATATTCTTTACAGATAACCACATAGTTTGAATAATTCACCTGTAGTCACAACATCACAGAAGCCTCCACATACAAAACCAAACATGGAAAAAACTGTAAAGTCATACAGTGCTTGCTGGACATTTCAGCTACTCAGTATGAGCTTGTTTTGCAAAGAATTTGTGGCATGAAACCCCATGTGCCATGGAGGTTGATAATGTGCTATTAAAATGCAGAATCTCGCAGTACTTGGCTCAGTGACTCTCAGGAAAAAGCCAACATCACATCCCAATGGTTCCAGTGGAAACATGGAATCTCAATATTCCAGGAGCTCTGTCATAACTAATTTATTCACTCACACCAAAACAACAACAGCACTAATTAGGAGAGTTCAACTCAGAACTGTTTGGAAAAAAAGCCCCATTTTTAGCAAAATGCTATAATAAAATGTTTTATTCATTTTCTTAGACACAAAAGAGGTGGTGAGGGCAAAACTGTTAGCAGCAAGGACAATATGATTATGGCCACTTAAGAACAAACTCACTTTTATCACATGGGGATATGTAATAATTGGCCAACTTGTTTCCCTCCTCTTTAACACTTTCTAAAGCAAAAGGTCCCCAACTGCACAGGCACAATTAGCCTACAAATTGAGATTCACAGATTGTTCTTCGTGCTTTTTCTGCAAAGCTAATGCCAGAATAATGGTGAGCTGGAGACCAACACACCAACTCTGAAGTGTTTAGAGGGAGAAATTAGGATTTGCTTGGCTGAGTGATTCTGTCTTTTCCATTTTACAGAATATGTCTGACAAATTGTTGTGCTATGATGTGTTATAATTTAGATGCTGTTGGTGGAGACAAAAAAAAAACAATGTACGAGGGCAAAATGACCTCCAGTCAGGAGTTTCACTTTCATCCATACTTCATTTAAAGGCATGGTGAGGATGTGTCCTACATCGGAATTTTTTAAGTGTTTAGGGAGGTAAACACATTACTGTTTATTACATAACCAATTATATAACTAATTATGAAACTAATGTCCCCCATTTCAAACACACTGGGGATTAAAAACAATAACCATATCACTTTGTACTGTTTTGATGCCTTTTCCAGCCAAGAACTCTTTGAACAAGACATTTTAATCTTGACATGACTTTTAAATGACTAAATCATGTTTAATAAATAAAGAAATTACATGAATGGTGTGGTGTCACCTGAGGTGTCAAAGCAGACACTAAGGAGTACATCAGTTTATGGCCTCCAGTTGATGTAAATCAGAAAATTTGCATGACACCAGATCATATTTTTGGGTTGAGAACAGTGGAAATCCCTCCAAGCAGCACGCCAGCACTGTTGCACACAAATCTGTGTGAGGGAGGTGAACTCTGCCTGACAAGTGACAGCCATATCATGAATAAAACACCATGTGTGAATAGAAATAAATTCAGGGAAAATCGGAGTCTTGAGTGTGTGATGCAACATGAAGGAACTCTTGGTGGCATCCTAATCTGTCATTCCCAGATCCTCCAGCAATACTTTGAAAGACTAACAACTTCTGCCATGGCTGCCCTTCACTGTCCACTGTTTCTTGGCCCTGTATGAAACACAAAATTGGAAAGAAAATCTGTTTATTTATCCCATATAGTTAATCTACTGTGCAGTCAAAATCCACTAATTGGTCCAATGTAGGCAGAGTGAACAGAGTCTAAGCCCTCCAGAGCTTTAAGTGAGGCCCTGTGAGGTAAGGCAGCAGCTGACTGGAGGTAAATGAGCCTGTTCTCACCCTGCTGACATGGCTGGATCCTCTCCAGATAGCACAGCCTTGCACACAACTCCCTCTAACCAAGCTCTGACAGAGACTAATGTCCTAACATTAGGCTCCGCGCACCAATTTGACCAAAACCCGGCTATGTTTCTCCTTCTCAGTAATATGGTTTTATATTACAGTGTGTCTTTACAATGCGGGGAAAAGAGTGATGGACACGACTCCCGTTTTCATATTTACTGGCGGTAAATATTTCAGGAGTCGGACCAAAGTAAACACTGGTCAATGCAACAGGGCATAGCCACACATTTGTCGGTGCATCCTGTGTAATTATTGTTTAGGCTTTGTAGCCAAATTGAGCATTGAGAAAATGCATGAGGCGATGCCGGGTTTGTTTTTTGGTACACAGAGAGGTGGGGGGTCATGTTTGTGTGAGTGTGTGAGTGTGTCAAACATACAAAAAAGAGGATAAAAAGAGGAAGAAGTGTTTATTTAGCTTCCCCCGCCTTGTCTTTTAATGTTGTTTGTCTATGCAAAGAATGGAAACAACATCTCAAAGTAACAGAGTGAAGGAGGCTGTCTTTAAAATGAGTTTTAGGAAAACAGATTCAGATTTTCCTTCTTATTTGCAAAACTTATGTATATAATGTAATTTAGGAATGCAAATATATTTATATGATATGTATTAAAGTCATCCACAGTATAAGAAAAAGCATTAACATGCAAATATTCAAAAGCTAAATGTCTGTTGTGCTGATGGTTAAAAAAGTATTAGGCCCTAATCTGCACATAATGAAACTTTATTTAATAACATAAAATACTACAGCTGGAATGACACTGAGACACGACTGAAATGATGAATTTAAAAACAAAGCTACCGTGGCTTCAAGCTCTCAAGAGAACAAAAAAAAAAGGCTTATCTGTTGTTTCCCAAGGGAAATTAATTAATCAACAGTTTAACAAGAGATATATCTCTGTTTTTGTAGCTAATAATGTGTATCAATTCTGTGACAAATTCAATTTTAAGTAGGCCGCTGCGGTGGAGCACATCATCCTGATGATAAGTCTGCATTACTGACTTAAAAAAAAAGAAAAAAATCAGTCCCCAGCATGTTCGGCAAGACGAAGCAATTTCACCGCAGGAAACTTGTACAATTTAAAAATAATCACATTGTTGCTTGCTAGGCTTTTTACATCAGTCAAGAAACTCTCATCACCACACTTCTATAAGCACATTTCACCTCAATGAGTCAAGATGGATTTGCTCCAAGGTTACCTGAGAAGTCAAATTATCGGTCTGCGCCATGATCAGCTGGTAAGAGAGGAGAGCCAAGCAGTTAACCACATTTTTACTGTCAAATTTGATAGAGAAAAGTTTGCAAAAACCAATGTGTCAGCATCTTTTGCATTCTGAATTGGTTGCTAAGTCTATGTATACATTTATACATGCAGGGGTCTTAAAAAGTCATTAGCTGGCAGGTCAGTTGCTGCTCCTGCTGTGGATTTGATGATTTTCTATTTTTTTGCACATTCAACAAATTAAACTTGATAGGTTTCAGAGGGTTAACATGAACATGGCTTCACAGGCTTTGATGTGTCGAGGCTTATTGCCATCAGCTGTAAAGGCCATTAATGTTTAGGGCCTTTGAGGTTCAAATGACATTAAAAACAGGATTTGAGGCAGAAATTAATGTAAATCCAAATATATTTTTCCTTTTGCATATTTAAAAGATTAAGAGGAATCAAAGAGTTTTTGCTAAAATGGTTTCCAAGTTTATTTTTTTGTTCTTTTGTAGCAACACATGGTCAAGACGAAGATATGCTGATCTGCATTCAATACCAAGTCGGCTTGTTCTGTTAACTTACAGTAGAACAGTGGGATTCAGGCCTTCACAGCAGGTCTCATTGCAAGCTCATCAAATCCTGACTCTTTGACACATCCTTTGATGTCTCATACGGATGCAGAAGGCTCCTGATAGCCTCTGTATGAGATGCACTGGGCTTTCAACAAACTCCAATGTGAACGCATCCACATCAGTATACTTATAGCAACTTCTCCACCCAACAGTGTATAAAGAATGAATAAGTCCCAAGAGGGGTGGACATCAGGGTGGAGTGGTGGATCTGATATTGTACCGTTGCCAAGGTGACTGAGCTTTAAGACCTGTATGACACTTAAAGTGAAACCTCAAGTGTCAAACTGACAATCTTTCTCTAAACCTAACCAAGTTGTTTTGATGTGTAGACCCAACCAAGCTCTATTGAACTCATAAAGATAACCATGTGTGGCTCTTAATTGAAACCTAATCCAGCATTTCTTTTTCCTAACATAAGCACCTCACATCTTAAACCTTGTATAGAAAGGTTTTATGGATGGAAGGTCTTGCATGTTGACACAGGCGAAACCTCAAACCTCTGTATAACACACAGAGATGAGAGCAGGTCGGCTATTGCTGCATTAACTGAGAGTCCCTGTTTTTTATGGTCATTATCTGTTTCTCTATAAATAAAGAATGACAAGTGTATAGTTGCGCTGCTGTTTTCACCTCTTTGTGTTCAGTAGATTCGTTGGCTCTGCGGACAGTTTTTTCCTCACTTAACTATTGTTAAACACAAGAAGATGTAAATTTCATCACCTCCTATGTCTGTGAAATTCAGCATTGATGCACAGCCTAAAATTTGCATTGTATGTATCAGTAGTATACTGACTGTTATTTTGTACACTCTTTACAATTCCCCATCTTTACTTTCAGATTCCAGCGGACATGGCTGTTTCTGGTTGGAACGTGGCTGCCGGAGCTGATCGAAGCCACTCAAGACTTGTTATTCCACCAGATGCGCCCAGCACTTTTCAGAAGCGTCCCAGAAGTAGCTCGCTGTTCTGCTCCATGGAGAAAACACATCTTCTATTTTTGATGGAGGCTCTGTCAATCTGCAGAGCAGATTCAGCAGGAACAGGTGAAGACAATCTGGTCAATTTTCATTGAAAAAAATAAAATTAAAACAAACAAACAAACACCCTGCACAGACTTCTGATCGCATCATATCGCTAAAAAGACAAATAAAATTTTAAGTTATTTACTATGGTAGATACAAAAACATCAGACCAAAATCAATTAAATTTGAGTCAACAGGCAAAACACTTCATATGTTTGTTTGCTTTTCTTTTTGTTGTTTCATAGTTGAATACACCAAAAGAAAAAACCCTCCTCTTTGCTGTTGTGAGGTCATAATGGTGTTTTTAATGAACATCCCTATTAAAGTATGATCAAAGCTTTAAGCCCAGTGATTTACTGAGCTTAAATCCTGTTAATAAACTAACTTT
>JAPZDY010000003.1:7049151-7061250 GCA_029783645.1 Ctenochaetus hawaiiensis
ACATCCCTATTAAAGTATGATCAAAGCTTTAAGCCCAGTGATTTACTGAGCTTAAATCCTGTTAATAAACTAACTTTTTACATATTTGGTCATGAAACAGAGTCTTGGAGGATATTTTGACTTGATGATGATGCTACAAGAAGAGTTATAGGATCAGCAAAGTTACAATTCATTCTGAGAGCACATGAATATTTCACTGCAATCCCTCCAGGTATATCAGAGTTTTTCAGTCTGGACCAAAGTGACCAAAGTGACCAGCAAACTGACATTTCCATCTCCAGAGTCATACAGCCGGTGTGACTAACAAAACACATTTTAAGCGCAGTCCTAATTAAAAAACACAGACTTCAAACTAAATTCATAATATGTAATGCCTCACTATACAAACTATTACAATATGAGCAAAAATATGGGGGAATTTTCTGCTTATCTACAGACCACAACACTAATCTGTCTTGTACTGTAATCAAGTGACAGATGCTGCTACAGCTCCAATACGACAGGAAATGCAGTCTGACTTAATGGATTAAATGTTTTCTTGAGTTTTGTGGGGTTTTCCATCCAAATATATTCAGCTGTATGATGATAACAGCTCTGAAGCAGAAAAACGTGTGGTTATCACCAGAAATTCACCCCCGGTGCTGCCCTGGGCCTCCTATTATCTGTTTAAGAGCAGCAGAAAGTCCCTTTTGATCATGTTGCAGACTGTCGGGTCTGGCCTCTATTGTCCAAGAGGATTGGTCTATCATGTGAGTTCTGAGGGACACATTTTCCCTTTGAAAAAAAACCCACAAATTGCTTGAAGAAAAGAAGAAAACACAACTTTGTATTGTCAGAAAAGTTCTATAAAAGAACTGCATATTTACCCGGCTAATAGGTCGCATTTGTCCTCTCTTTGTTTTACCCTGATGTCTCATCTGGCAAGAGTTGCAGGGGTTAATGTTCTGCTCTTTTTTTGAAAACAAGTACATTTTCCATTATATGATGTTATTGACCAATAAATAATTGAAAATGGTCTCGAGCTGTACCTTAACCCTCCATTCCAGTTATTTATTGGCATATATCCTGCAGCTCCCCCTCAGTTACCTTTGAACCAAACCTCAGAAAAAAAAGAAGCCAAGCCAAGAAAAGAAGCTGAGTTTTACATTTGAAAGAGCTTCAGATGGTCCACATATGAGCCTGTCAGGTTACCTTGACAATTATGCATTTGTAGACATCCTCAAATATATTCAGACTGGTGGCTGAAGCCCAGTGTTGACATTGCAATCATGCACATTGCTTCTATAACATCAATATCTATTAAGTACCTCTGTATAGATTCTTTACAGACACTTTTGAATGAAACTGCAGTAAATAAACAGATTTTGGAGCTTGAGTAACATTTTAAGTTACAAGCAACTAATGTTCAAAAGCCCTTTATCACAGCAATCATTTTTGAATTGCAAAATTATCTTTTATTTTGTTTCTCTTTATTAAGGTCATTTATGAGCTGAAAACGTTTTTATTTCATGCACTTGTAAGTGACAAAGAGACAAGAAAGACGCAAATGTATTAAGTCTTTGATATTTGACAGACTTTTTTTTTTCCTCAATGACATTTCATTCAGAAACAAATTAAAAGTATTTTTCTATTTTTCTCTCTTCTTCTCATCGAATCCTCTATGTAAATACGCCGTATAAATGACAGGTGCATCCCACGATATCAAACATGTCTGACTAATTCTGAATAATTTCCTGAGCTGGGTGACAAATTCTGCCTTCCTCCTGCACTATGCATAGCCGGTGAGCGTAGGCATGCATACAAAGTAGGGTGGAGATTTAGCTTGGCTTGCCGTAGCGTGGCTCCCCACCTCCCTGCAAACCGCCCCTTTCTTCTCTCCGTGCTTTCCCTCTCGCTCTAGCTCCAGCTCTCTCTGACATAAAAGGGCATGTCCTCTGAGGTTTCTGTCTGCCCCTCTGTGTCTGTCAAGGCTACATGTCCCTGAGAGACACAGCTATTAAAAAAAAAAAAGCACAAAGAAATAGCAAAGTGTGTGTTGGTATGGGAGAGACTGCATGAGATTACTAATCCTCCCACATTCCTGTGAACATCCAAGAGGGCTAACTTTTTAAATTTCAACCAACACGGTCAGTTTGGCAAGAAAACGAGGCCGCACTGCTCATGGCCAATTAGAAGAAGTAAGAACTTGTGTTGATATAAGTTTACTGATGTAAACTTAAACTGAAACCAAATGAAAATAAGCAGCAAGAAAATAGTTGAAAACTGAAACTTAATAAAAAAATATAGCCTTTGAGAAAAAATCTAATTATAAACAGAGGTATTTCCTGTTACAAAATTAATTTTGAAAAATAAGTAAAAAGAAGTGTAAATTATTCAGTGTCATGTTTCCAATAAGGTGTCAGGATCATTTTTCCATCATCGTCCTCAAGAAAATGTTGCTCATAGCTCCGTCATGCTTTATTATTATTATTTTTTATTGCATTGTAGTCCAATAACAGAAGTGCTTTCTTAGAATGTACTCTGCATTCATATATAGCTGCATGCTTAGGAGCAACAGTAGTTGCTGACAGTCAGGATTGCAGAAAGGCTCATCTTGTTAATAGAAGCTCAGAGGTTCGATCCCAGCATGTCCTTGGGCAAGATGTTGATTAACAAACTGGATATCAGTAACTTTCCCAGTTTATACATACTGATTCAAGTACGTATAAAGCATTAAATGCTGTTTTGTATTGAAATAGGTCTCTCTTTGTAGTCTTTATATCAAGCCCCACCAAATACATAAAAACAAAAACCAAAGCTTATTTAAAACTCAACTGAAAAAAAACACACTCTGAAGGCCAACAGAAACTAAATTAAAAATAATTCTAAATGTTAAAGTCATGATGAAAAAACATGACTGAAAATCCCAAACTATAATGACCTCAGATGGTAGCTTCTCACTCATTACCTCACTTGGCCTTTCCTTGAATTCAGCTGCCAGAGTTTTTAGGAAAATCATAAGCCTTACCTGAATAATTGATATAAAAACTCAGCTGGAAAAGAAAGTTCGGAGCTGGCAATCTGCAGCCTCTTAGTGAAAAGTTTGTACACAAGTCTCGTGCCAAGTTGTGAATCAGTGCTGCTGGCCAAATGGAGACTGTAAGTAACACAATAGTTCAGCACTCAGTTCCTCTCCGCTTCAGGACCTCTAAAGTGTTGTAAGATTATTTTTTTACCGTGCAGGGGCCGACTGCGGGCTTAATGTGGAGGTTTACACCTGAAAATTTGAAGTTATTTACAAAAGGCAGGCAGGAGATGGAGGATGGTGGAATATAACCTAAAGGTCCTTACATATATGAACAGCATAGTAGCACCTCATTTGCCATACAGTTACCTTCAATCAATGTTATAAAAAAATCCATTAAAATTATGTCCCATATTTTTTTTTACATAACTTTTACATCAACAACAGACAACATTGTGTGAACATTAACAATGCACAATTCATTACCCCCACAAACTTGAAAGAAGTAGCTTGCACAAGATGCAGGCAAAAATGATTATGTGTGTTTGTGTGTGTGTGCTTGTGTGTGTACTCTTAGTGTGTTTCTTCAGGGATACTTTGGTGTTTGTATTGCCCCTCCTGGCTGTGCAGTGCTTTGCCTTATTTAAATTATTAACAGAAAGTCACTTTACATGCAGACAAATATGTTTCTTAATGGATTCAGACATCATCCAAAAAGTTCCAGCTGCGTTGTTAGAGATTTTAAGCTTGGACACATTTGGTTGTAAGCAAATGCCCCACAGCTCTATCAGCAAGGGAGAAAAAAACTATTTGAACCGACACAGGTCAAAAAAGATGCAGTTTGTGGTGATGCTTAGTTCATATTTTATGACTATTTTTCCTCAATATGACTCCAACTACATTTACTCCTGGATGCTTTCAGCTGTGAAGAGTAATGAGAAAAAACAACAACAACAACAGGAGCTCAGAGTTTAGGAAAACAAAGACAGTCCTCAGCAGCCCAATAAGACGAAATGCTCGTCCCTCTGATCCTCTGCAGAGACAAGCTGACAGCAGGGCCTCAGATGGGTAAACACACTAGGATATACTGTATATGCTGAAAGGATTTGTCATATCAGAACCACTGTATGTGTGTTTTCTAAAGTTCCAGTTACCTCGGGTCAAATTCTGCCTCAGGCCCTGAAAACACTGAAACCAGCCTTGTTTGAAAGCCGACAGCTCAAATAAATAAATAAATAAATAAATAAATAAATAAATAAATAAATAAATAAATAAATAAATAAAGGGACAAACCACAAACTTGAATGATGCTCATATAGATTTTTTGTGCTCTCTACCAAAGAGCACACAGCCAGCTTGTTTGGCTGGAATCAAATTTGGTTTAAATTCTCCACAGTGCCAAGACCTTTAATCTGGCAGGAGGACAGGTAACCAAAAAATCTGTCCAACAAAACAAGCTAAATGTGGATCTAGCTTCCAGGTCCTTGTTTTATTTCCAAGTGCTTAGTGTGAATCCAAGTAAAGACCAAAAACTGCAACATTGTAAACTTCAGTTTAAAGTTATTACACCAAAGAACAAATTAAAGAACAGTGTTTTAGTCTTGTTGACTTAACATCCTTATTGTTCCTTAAAATAAACAAGAAATGTGTTTTTTCTTTTTTGTGTTAGTCAGTATTACTCTTGTAATTGTTTTCATGCTGTTGGAATAAATTAGATATCCATAATAAATTACCACAGCGAAAGAATATATTAAAAGGACAGATCCCACTTTGTGTTCTTTGTGTACTTTATTACTTCTCTATCATTCATCATAACTCAATTTCCTGCTTGCTGCATCATGATTACAAAGTTCATTAATTGATCACAAACTCCATTACGGTTTGGCTGGTGGTTGTGTGTTGGAAGCTGTGTTGTGGAGAATAAATAAAAAGCCTGGATGCTTAACACAACCTTAGCATTCTCTTTTTAAAAAGATGCATTATTGTTAAGCAGTGCAGTTCAGTTCTGTGTGAAATTTCCTTACAATACAAAGACTTGACACTTGGTTTGATCAACAGTGTACAAGGATGAGAAAAGCAATGGCTTCACTCTCAAGGAATGCAGGAAAACAGGCACCTTGGGAAATGGAACAAATATGAAATTCAGCAAGAAACGCAAGAAAGTGATAGCAGGGGGATGTGGTGAGGTGTATTTCACCCGACTAGTGAAAGATTGAAGAGGATCACATGCTGGCAATTCTACTTTGGGCCTGTTGTGAGCCACAGAGATTTATCAAATGCACTGCCATACTCCAGCTGCAGCCAACACTGATGCAGTTCCAACATATTTCATTCAAAACTCCTCAGACCTCATTTGCTTTTAAAACCACATAAATGTCCAAGGAGTTCTTAGTCAGAATAAAATTGAGGTTAGCTTTTGCTAAGATACCAGTAAAGTTTTATATCATATCTGTGTTTGTTTTAAACCAAGGGGGTAACCAATCTTTTGTGCTATGTAAAGCACAAGTGCCAAAAACTGCAGTTCCTTGAATGACCACTGGATGCTTGCTCCAAAAGCAAATCAATTCCCTGGGACCCCAATATTAAAATCCTCAACTGCAGAAATAAACATGTTTACAGCCTGGTACAAAAAAATGGTTTTGGTTTCTTGAGCTAATTTTTTCAGTAAAAACAGCTGTACAGGGGGTGAATATGGACAAGCTCTTTTGTTTAAACTATATTAAAGCTCAAAGTTATGCATAAATGAGGGATTTTTCTGAAGTAGTCAGGAGTATGTAGCAGTCCAACACTGCTAAGAGGGCAACATCCAGAGCCAACGACCAGCTTCAGCACGGCTCCTCAGAAGCTGGTAGCTGTTGTCGTCACAGACACTGTGTCCATGTTTCACACAGTCTATTTTTACTTGAACATTTATTTGGTAAAAAAAAAACGTATTTACAAAAGGAGGGTGATTTTTGATGTGTTTATTTAGCTGACAGTGTCAGTACTGTTTTGATTGATGTCATATCTGTGTGGGTTTGTACTAAAAATAAATTTAATATCACTTCAGTTCCAGTGGCAACACAGGCAGTGGTAAAGCTGATGGACTGACTTAGTTTAGACTTTTATAATTATCATCCAATTACTTAGTTGTTAGTTGTTAGTTGTTATGATGTATGTCCTTACACAAAAGGGAAAGATAATTCAAATTCCTGCTCAACATGAGTGATAGGGTTGGATAAAAACACTGCATTACTGAAGTGCAGTGTTCCCAGGAAAAAAATAAAAAGCTGTATATATCTTTATTCCCCATTAAAGTTCAGGCCGATGATCAAATGCATCACTTGGTGCACAGTCAAGAAGAGAAGGAATTAGAAAACAGTTTTTTACTACAACGCTTAAACGAGCTTGACTTTTCCAAGTGTGATTTCAAAGTCGGCTGGAGAAATGAACTCATTAGAGAGTGAAAATAGAACATCTTAAAATGTTAATTGATGTTACGACAAAGACTTCTCAAGCTGCGTGCACCGACCGGAGACACACGGGCAGTGTCAAACCACTGTATCCATGGTAATGCACATTACCTGCCAAGGTTAGTTGTGTTTGACAGGGCGGTGGGTGTTGCATTATGCAGACAGGAGGTTTCAACGCTCTGCTGACAGTCGAGTCAGGGGCAGTGACAGTGACTGGTTGTGGCTACCCTGACGTCTCTGCGTTTGTGTGCCCTCTCTTTCTTCCAGGTCTCTTCAGTGGATGTGACGTGGCTCAGATTCTGCTCAGTGGGCCACACCTGCAACTGCTCGATTGTCCTCCTGGATCCACTTTAACTGCATTTAACCATGTAAATTCTGTCATTGTGATTGAATATACTCAGACATGGAGCTGATGGCTCATTGCACAGGAAGCTAAGGCATGTAGTGGGCCCTTCCACAGACAATAGGCTGAATGGATATTCAAGCAGATCAAATTTACATAAACAGAGGGAAAAATAGAGAAAAAATGCATATTAAAATTGAGGTGTGCTATGTCAGCACTACAGTCAACACCACAAGTTTTATAAAAAACCTGATCAAAGATCAAAAAATAAGGCGAATTAAACAAACAAGGCAGACAACCAAGATTAAAAGGCAAATGATTACACAGTTTGACACTTAGTGATGTTTAATGCCCATACGGCCACAGACACAAAGCCTTTGCAGCCACATAACAAACCCACGCGCAACAACAAACTGGTGTTATTAGAGTAAAGTGTGCAAGAAATCTGTCTCCTGTTGTCCCTATATGAACCAAGTAGACACGACTGTGTGCAACAAAGCAGAAACAAACAAGTCTATTTCTGAACAAGACCGGATAGCCAACGTTTATGACAAGCCTATGTCATCATCAGACATAATGAATACAAAACAATTTTCATCCAGTAGCTGTCAGTTGATACCCAACCCAGCAAAAACATGAAATCCACTGTAATATCCAGGGTCAGAAAACTGCTCAAACACGCCAACACATTTCCTATATATATACACATATATTTACATACATATTCCTATATATACAGTAATGTGGCTTCATCTTACAGCAACAAGTGCTCTACATATCTGTTGGTTTTCTGTTCTGTGCATCAAACATCTCTTGCATGTCTGCGGAGAAGGAGATTGTTAAATATAGAGGGTGTTGTATGCTGTGCAGGTTTTATTTTTAAAGCCCCTTGAGTTAAACTGTGATGTGTGATATCAAACTGTTTAAATAAAATTGACTATGGTATCCATTCACCGTACATTCATTTTCAACTTTCACGATTATCCAGTGGTGGTTTTAAACATAAATTTGTAGAGTGAAATGCAGCTGATGTCCCCTTGTGCTACTACTACACCAGAAAATGACTTGAATGTGTAAATAATTAATAAGTTCATGAAATCAAAACTCCTTTTTACATTTGAGTGCTAATGATAGTTTGAGAAATCAATGCTGTTAAGCTTGAATGCAACAGTAAAGTGAATAATGGATGTGTGATCAGAAATTTGTCCATTTATCATAATGATTCGTCGCTGTGTATTTGCTGTCTGTGGTCACAGTGGATGAGCAGTGCTGTGAGTCCAAAATGATTTCCCTCAGGGGACAATAAAGTATCACATCGCATCAATGACTTAAACACAAATTAGAACACTAATTTTAATCTGGAGTGCGGCAACAGCACGAGGAAAGAGTTTCGTGACTCAGTTTGGAAGATTTGGCACATTTATGTAACCTTAACAGTTAGCTGCTCTTAATTTATCAAGCTGGATCATGACCCAGACTCATTTTAAATGAGCATCTCTCTCATTTTCTGTGTTTTATGCTGATGTCTGCCAGCTGCTCTCAAAGTGTGCTAATGACAGACGCTCACATATAGTTTAATGGGCCTCCAAAGGAGTTAACAGTAGAGATGGACATGATTAATTGATGTTTTGTGTAATAAAAACGGATGACTGACTTGTTTTAATGGATTTGTCAAAGGCAGTGGGTAAAACAAAGAAAACAACCAGCCTAAAGTGTCATTTTGGTTTCAGTGAGTGACTTATTTTGGCATGTCAGTTAAATAAATAACAGTTTTGGGGCTTTTTCCACAGATAATGTGCTGCCTTTGATATCATTTTACTGATTTTCCACAAGGTTTCACTTGTTTTACTCTGCCTGCCAATTTGCTGTTAAATAGAAGGTGGTTGCTCTTTATTCTTTCATTAACGCAAAAGGATTATTGGCACTTAATGGCTTATTACGGGAGGCTTTTTCTACAATAAATATGAGTCAGACTTTTTAAAAATGAATTTTTTTTTTTTGCTTGTAGAGTTTTTAACTTTCATTGATGTTTAACTTCCTATAAAATTCATGTGTGCCTCATTATTAGAGATAAATAAATGAACCTACCTGCTGTATCCTCTCCTGCCAGGTATTCCAAAAATTGAGATTACATGTCAAAATAGGATTAGATCTGTCAGTGTTGAAGATATTCTAAATCCAGACGACACATGCAATCTTGTAAACACAAGGCCGCAGCCAGCGATGTTGTACATTGTGACTTATGGCTGCACGATAAACCATCCTTTAAAAAGAGGAATTTCAAGCAGACAGGCGGGGGATGTATGATAGATTAGTTGTGTCAGGTTTTTATATCAGCCATTTAAGTTGTCACCCTCCACAGCAAACAGCCTCGGAGGCAGACAAACCTCAGCAGATTTCCACACGGTGAGCACTCTTTCTTTTTCCTTCTTATGCAATGAAGCCTGTGAATATGATTGAGAGATTATAGATGTATGACAAAAGCAGAATCTGGAGGATGGACGGCACATTGTGGGCAACACATCATCAGCCTCCAAAGACATCATGTCCATCCCAGTGTTCTTTTTTTGTATCTGTCCTTTTTCCACCACATATTCATCAACATCAGCCATTCTTAGGAAACCCATTCTGGATTTCTCATTGTCTCTCATTTGAACCCCCCTCCTGGCGACCCACCCAGCTGCATCCCCCTGTCACTCTAATGGTATTTTCTCATATCAACCAGCTTATCAAATCCAAATTCCAGTGATGGATAAATCTGCCTGGGTTGATGCGCTGGAGTGCCTCCTGCTGCTATCAATCAACGTGTTGCCAGATGATTGTGTCCTGCTGGAATGTATGACATTATGAGGTCCATTTGGAGAGCCCAGCTGAGTAACGATGGCTCCAATCGCTCAAAGTCAATTTTCGGCATTGGTCGCCTTTTCGTAATCTATGCTCTCCTCGAAAAGCAGAGTTTATCCCTCCTCATGCCTCTCATGCATGTTGTGCTCTCCATGAAGAGTGGAGCCATTTTTGCCTCTTATCCCTCGGGACGTCTTGCCCAGTTTCCCCAGGCGTTCCTGTAAGTGCCTGTGGAAGGCAAAGTTGTATGTTTAAAAAGGCACTTCTGCACACATGGTTACATTTTTATAGTGACCATTAAAGAATGGTAATCTCAGTGAAAATCACACAGCACAGCATGATGGCTACCTCTGCATGTTTTTCATGGCATTTGCATCAAATGCTAACAACATCTGATGGCAGACTGACAGCAACCAGTTTTTGCAGAATGTAAAAAGAAAAAGCAAGATAACATCTACAACAGGAGATGGATATAAGAAAAGTGATACTAGAAAAGTGAAGATCCACAAACTGTCATCGACATGTAGAGCATTAATACTGGAGATAAATGGAAAACATATTTTTAAGGAAGCCAGAAATAGTATTTTACAACTGTGAAAAAATACACATTTTTCATAATAAAAAAGCAGGAGGAATAAAAGTCAACAGGATTTAGATAAATTCATTCAGTAAGCTGCATCAGTGAGATACACCTTCACAGACCTCCGGTATATTTCAGGAATCCAATCGTTTGGTGACTGAAGCAGGGTGTTTGTGAGTTTTAAATGCCAGTCTTGAACTGTTTGTAATTGCATTGCTTTTCTTAGACCCATTTGGCCATTTAAAGTCCTGGTACCTGACAAGAATCACCACTAGCTTTATGGGCACCATGAATTAAGGACACAGTGCTGATATTTATTAATTGAGCCTTAAAGCCAAGCTGGCAGGCAGCGTTCATTTACAAAGTGCAGCATTTATAACACATCGGAGGCCGACTGAAGACCTATTGTTCACCTCTCATGCTTTATGAGAATCATAAACACCAATTCTATTTTGCTTTCATTGTTGGGTTTATGCTGATCATATTATTTTATTTTCCTGCAATCATATTGTTGGTAAAGTAGTACCTTAAAAAGTAATGTTCTCCTAATTGCAATTTTTTAACTTGTTTACTTGATGATGAAGAAAGCTTCACTTTGACTTCATTTCTTGCACTGATATTTAAATCAGCACACATTGGAAGGTCCATTAAACAGACTGAGCACACGGGATGCTGGTGAGTTGCAGAGACACTAGGTGATAGCTCAGATCCTGATTAACTTCCAAATAAAATCCATGACAGAGGGAACCAAATTAAATTATTTGTGCTCAAATGATGCAGCTCCACGACTAATGCGATTGATTATTGGACCGCATAGCACGCAAGATTTCACATTCAATTGCATTTAGCCATTAACACCACAAGAACTAAAAAGACATCTTACAGTCTGAAGTTCGTAATTTATGCATGGCTCAGTGTAGATCTCACCTGAACTCATTTTTACAATGTATTCCAGACTTTGTAGTGGATAAAACCAATCTGAAATGAATCAGAAACTGACTCAGGAAAGGCTTAAAGGTCATAGCTGAAATTGCTCAGGCACCAGCACTAAACAGTAACATGCAGGAATATAGACACAAAAGAAAATGGGTTATTTATGACCTCTGCACCCAGAACAATGAGCAGAGCACACACTGTACGTCCATAAATATCTCAGGGCAGATAAACCACAGCATTTCACGCATAACCTAATCACTGTGTCCTTTTGATTAAATTAAGGACCTTAAGTCGTGTGTGAGACTTGTGGCCGGAGAGATTGAGACACACAATCGATTCTTTTACCTTCTGAGGTCTGGAAAATGAAACCATTTTGCCACTGTGTGGAGCATGGAGAGAGGGATATTGAGGGTGCTTTGGAGAGGGATGTAAATAAACGCTTAGACAGAGAGACAGAGGAGGAAACAGAGGGATAGAGAGAGAGAGGAAAAATGGGGAGTAACTGAATGTTTTCTTCAATGAGAAAGATAAGATGGAAGAGGTACTGAGAAATTGAGTCTCGCCTGTGTAAAATGAGTTAGACACAGTGTATCAAAAGCACATTGTGTACTGTTGACTCCACTGGTCTCTTAAATTGCTCTTTATCAAAATAAATACAATGTTTTTCTGTGAGTCCTTTTTCGTGGATCGTACCTCTACACTACAAGCAGGAATGCAGAGGAGAAGTCGTTTTAAAAACCTTTAAAGTTGTAGAATCAACCTTTAGCAATCAGCAATTACACAATTCAAACAAGACATGATGTTTTGAGAGATACACTCGTATTCACTTGCTTTCTGAACATTAGACAGGAAGATTGATGCCATTGCCCTGACTAAGTGTGACTATGTGAGACTTTGAGCTGGGGGATGAACAATTAGCCTTGTTAGCATTAAAGCTAAA
>JAPZDY010000003.1:7067367-7078750 GCA_029783645.1 Ctenochaetus hawaiiensis
TTCGGACTTGTACAATATGATCATCTATTGACAATGTGTGATGCTGAATAAGTGTGCTGACATGACCGAAATAAAAATCAATCAATCAATCAATCAAATTCGCCTTGCTCTTAGACCAGCCCAAACCTGGTCTAAACACAAGGTGCACAGGTAAAACAGCCTGCACCATAAGATACAGCACAGCTCACACACATCTCCACAATCACACACAGTTCTGTTCTGTTTTTGCCTCTCAGCAGTGTAAAACATTGTGTTAATAATAAAAAAGTGTGCTTTGGACATATTTAGTAAAGTTAGTAAAGTGTCCTTTGAAAATATTATAAATACTATATAATAATATATAATATAATAATAAATTTTCGATCACAAAGTATACATTTTGAAGTAAATAGGAGTGTCCGTATCTCGCGTTTGGCCAAGACCTATACACACCTTTTATTTACATAAGGGTTTTCCTCCTCACGTTATTAACATATAGGGAATTATTGTAATCATGAGCCTTATTAATCTCAATGGACAGGATAGGATCATAGTTGTCAGATGGTCTTTAACAGATCGGTCACTGACGACTAAAGCAACTTCAGTGTTTGTGTCAGCATCATTTATTTGATGAAAAAAACAAGGATAAAACAATTATTTTCTATGACACAGAGCCCGCGCCAAGAGATCTATCCCCTCACTGGTGAATCACCTTTCATTGTTTGAATTCAATATCAAAGAGTGGCTGAAGAAAACCATCCTCCAACCATTAATTACCATACGGATTCCATCCACAAGATAAATTTAATTTGTGTTTGTGTGTGTATGTGTGTGTGTGTGTGTGTGTGCCTGTGTAGGTGAAAATGTATAGTAGAAATGCATATGACAAAATATGGAAAAGTTAGCTTTTAATAAGATTTGACTGAAGGTGAAAATTTGCTGAGAGCTGTCTCATACAATACATTTATTGATCTTTGTCCCTGTCCAGCTGAATAACTAAAAAGATAAATAATTAAATTCTTGTAGTTTAGGTCTGTTTAATGAGAGCAGACTCTCTGATTTGTTATTGCATTTTCGGCCAAAGAAACACTCATGAAACACCCATGAATTGATGAGGTGATCATATGCAGCATCATAAGCAGTCATAGGACTATTGACTGTGCATCAGTGGCGCATTGGGCAGGGAAGAGCAAGATACCTCTGCTGCTCCTGGAACAAGGCGGCAAAGGTTGACCTGGAAACTCCCCTGAATAAATTAAAACCCCTGTGCCAAGCACCCGGGGGCACAAGTGTAAGATAGGACCCTAAGTGTATTTAATGCTTAAAAACATTGAAACAGGGAGAAAAATCGCTTTCTATTCTTCCTATTTCTATTCTCATTTAAAAACCAATGCTGATTTTGCAAAGGAAAATAAAACAAAAATAAAAAAACAAAAAAGAATGCTTCTCTAATGTTTTGGCCTTGGAACACTGCTTTATGGCACGATTTACTTTTGCTTACATACTGTAGAGCAGCCCTCTTTACACTAAGTGCTAAATAAACTGTTTACATTCCAAGTGTTCATAGTCATTTAGCTTTTTAATGCAGTTCTTCTAATCAATTTGTTATTTACGGGTGGACAAAACAGGCAGACCTTGCAAGCTCGAAACTTCTACATTAGCGAGACCTTGCTCTTGCTTGCTAATGGTAGAATTTTCTGAGAGCTAAAACAGATCAAAGTGATGAACACAATTGCTGTCACCTGCAGAACGGTAAGCCACCAGGCCCACGCTGCAGTCTGTGAAACACGGATTATAGTGCAGGGTCACATCAGAAATGCATGGAGAAACAATGATTCAAATGGTGAAAACATTCCATCGAAAGGCAATATTTTATATACGGCTGGTAAAGCAATAATTCACAGACTGTCAGCCTTTCCTTTGAAAGCTTCAAAGCTAGAATAAGCAATGTTTGCCTTTGGAGTTATTGATGAAGTACAACTTTAGAGGGACAGATTATCATAAATAAAACGAAACTGACACACTTGTGTGACCCTGGTATATGCCGGGCTGAAGGCTTTTTTTTTAACTTGCAGTTTGGGAGTCAGAAAAGGTCAGAGTCCAGATTCAACACAGCTATTTGATCTAATGAAACAAATCTATTTCTTATCAGTGCAGGATTTTATCTATGACACAACGGCCAGTTACCCTGCAATGTCTGGGTCTGAAAGAGGCACTCATGAGTTTCCAAAGGGCATAAGAGAGACATTTCTGTATATGAAGTTCAACTTGATGCCTGCTGCATTTTATTGGTATCTGCACTGCACAGTCTTTGGTGCTGCGGGACACATACAATAGAAGCCCCCGACAAAGTCAAATCATCTGCTTTATAATGGAGCAGCTAGAACATGTCAACAGACAGTGGCCCAATTTTATCTCAGCATTGCCTGTGAATCATTAGCTTCTATCACTCTGCAAAAACTCTGCTGAAGTTGGAGTTCAGCTTAAAGGGCTGAAGGAAAACTGTTGCATTTTCAACTGTAACTGGCTTTTCTCTCAGTCGAGACATTTGTCATTCTCGAGGAAAAGATTTATAATTTGTGTCTGACTTTCCTAAGAATAGCTTTTCTCACTCAAACCAGGAGGCACGTGGGAGGTAGAAATGCTACTGTATTTTCTGTAAAATATATCAACTGGCTTGTAAAGAAAAGTATAAGCTGCATGAGTTGTGTTCAGAGTAAAACTGAAGCATTGGTGAAATTAGCTATAGGGGGCAAGAATGTACTTAAAGCTGCCAAAATCAACATTTTTATATCAACAATGGATCAACTGACTGGTTGTATGTGAAAGGGGTTGCTCATAGTGATGAATCCACAGAGATTTTTTAAAAACTCTGCAGTTCCTCTCAGCTATGGGTTGAGTCATTGTCTTTTCAGTCCATGTTTTGCTTAAACAGCATGCAACTACAATGTTTTGTTTCACTCTCACCAGCTCTCTCGCAGGCAACATTTTCAAATATGCAGGTGATAAAAGTGCATACCTGCCAAAACTCCCAATTCTCCCACACTCTCCTTTTTTAACCATTTTCCTTCTAAGCTCTCAACTAATAATTTATCCTGATAATCTCCTGATTTCATTGTAACATAAATCAAAAGGTGTTTCTCTGTACCTGTGTTGGATATATGTTGGGGTATCTGGTACATCAACCCAGAGGCAAAAGTAAGCAAACTGATGTCACTCATCACTGTGCTGGTTCACGCAATTCACTCCCCAGTTTGCTGCTGAAAATGAATGAATGAAACAGGTCCAAGAAGAATAAACATGCCTCTGAATTTCACTCCACTTTGTGCAAAATCTTCTCTATTTATAACGGTAGCCCCATCAGCAAACACCATGCATTCTGAAAGATACGTCATGTTAACTGTAGGAAAGAGCATGGTTGGAAAAATGTTACCCAACATGCTAACTATGCTATATTCAGAATAGCTGTGGAGGAGCAGAAGGAAAGCCCTAACATTGGTATGTTTATCATGAGAGCTATATTTGTAAGACATACACACCACTCACACACATACTCTCAAACTCAATTTTCTCTAAATTCCATTTTTGTGATGTTAATTTTACTCACTATTGATCACTTTTTTGCAAAATTTGAGGGTTTTTCTAAATGTATTTTATTACAAGCTAGAAATAAAAGATCAATAAAATTCATTTTACTGTCACATTCTTTAAACCTGTGGTTTGTGGTTATGGGGATGCAGGGAAGATGGGGACAACAGAAAAAAACCTTTCCTTTTTTCACAGCCGAATGTTGGAAAGTATGAGAGTCCAATTCAAAATCACTTAATTAACTCACTCTATTCTATATGTATAGCACAAAACAAACACTGAATAAGTTATCAGATAACTGCTGATGGTCGAGGATTTAGCAGCTAAAGAAGCAAATATTTCCCCCAGGAGTCTGTGGAGGCCAGAGAGAACTTGATGAAGAGAGAATACTGGACTTACACTCATCACTTGTGAAAGAGGCAAAATGTTTCGAATGTTAACTTATGTCAAATGTTTCTAAAGTTAGTCAGTGGCCAAAAAACAAATTATTATTATTTAAGTTTGACATTCAACAGTTTGCACACTATTCCTGTAACACACTGTAGGAGATTCTGCTTGCATTTACGAACACACAGGTATTTTGTGCAAGAAAACAGTGGATCACTAAAGACATTCAAAAGCCCTTTTCTTTTTTAGCCAATAAGCTTCTTCACTGACAGCAGCCATGGATGTTTTTGTACGTGTGTGTGTGTGTGTGTTTTCTTCACAAGGGCAGTTTAAACTACCACCATCAGGTTGTCACTAAGCAGCCTTGCAATACAAACAAATGCAGGATGTAGGTTGTGAGGAAGAATTATTGAGCTGCAGGTCCGATGAAGTCAAGAAGAGGCAGATTTATTCACATGTGCTGACAGAATTCCAGTACACAGAGTTCAATATGGAGTCTGCACTGAACAAAGAAGTTTGCAGGGCTTTTATTCATGTGCTGCATTGCATGTATGTGCATATGTGAATTTTTATTTATGTGAAACATGCCTCACACTACAAGAGCTTTTGTCTCTGTGTATATGAAAACATTAAAATTAAACAGAATATCCAAAGACATGAGACGCATATTGTTATACAATGAAATAATTATGACTGTAAAAAGTCAAAACAATACAAACAAAATAGATCTAATTATTTTAGGTCAATAAACAAAAACATTTCTCACAAATGTAATGAAGCTGTATTGACTCTGCTGCACACTGTCAGACTGAACGTGCAGTGTTTCAGGACAATTACCAATATCAGGCAATAATCCTGCACTAATGATCCACAAGAGAATGAAGACATGGGCAATATTTGTCTAATTGAAACTTACAACATACATTCACCCCATTAAAAAGATAAAAGCAAACACAAGTGAGCCTGAACAAGTGCAGCTTTGCCAACTGAAGTTTATCATTCTCGATGACACTGCAAGGCCGTTGTGTGGGTCTGTATTTACTTCAAAGAAAATATGTCACTTAATAAGAAGCAGCTGCAGCGACAAAAGGGTGTTTTCTCAGTCAAGGACGCTGTCAAGAACCAGAAAATTAACAACCTAATTCCTCGCTGAAATTTCTCATTGTTTTCCTACAGCACCCAAGAAGTCATTTAACATTCTACGCAAACCTAATGCAGCCATTATCAAAGCAATTTCACTTTTGCCAGTTGTGTAAGTGCTCCATTCAGAATGGCAAAACACCTCAGTCTTATGTGGTAGAGTTGTCTGTGAGGCAGTTTGAGGGAAGAGAAAAAGCAGGCGTGCTTAATAGGGGAGCCTCGGCAGCATCTCAAGTGCACCAAGCTTACAGAATGTGACAGCCAGAGTTTATATGGCAGGCAGCCACACATTGAAATTGATACTTTCAGGTCTTTTTTAAAGTGTATTCATAACCCTCTGAAGCCTGGTGTTGTTCAAGTGAACATTTATCATATTCATTGTTATTTTATGCTTCTTTTTCACTTTGTGTTTAAAGATTACAAACAAGATGCGATCACGCCACCACAATCAGAAACGTAACGTGAAGTGTTTCACAAAACATGTTTGTTCTCGTCAGATCTCCTAGACTCCTTCAGTGTTTGACATTTGTTTTGCATATGTTCTGCGTATAAATTAATTATTCCCACCCCTCCTTTTTCCTGTATTCCTATGCACAATGAACGTTTAATGATGTTCATTTAAAAACGTACTTTCATTTGTTTATTTATTTCTTCCTTTAGAGAATGTGGTGGTATGCAGCACTTTTCTCTGCACTTTTAATGCATTTGATTGTGCCCATATTTTTTTTTTTTTTTTTTTTACATCAAACCACAAATTAGTGGCTGTTCATGCTGTTTTCTGGGCTCATTTCAGTTTGCCCAAAAGTGCTGCCAGAGGGGGGCCAATTTGGGATGGCTGGAGCCTCAAAATCGATATTCTGCATGACCTTAAAAGCCCCACTTTTGTTTCCTTTCTTGCCTGCTCAGAGTGACAAAATGAGTCTTGAATTGCAGCAGAAATGTTCAGGTCCTGAGGGGACATTCAAACAATGCAGACAGAGAGGCTTTACAGCCGTTAAGTAGATTTAGGATACATGATTAGCTGTCAGACGCAGTCGATTGTTGTATTAAAATGTCTGTCATTCAATTTGACAGTGAACTGCTGCCATAATTTGTCTGGCTGTTGTCAGAATGTAAGGATTGGATTGCAGATTAAACAGATCTTCATTTAGGATTTAATGAGGGAGGAAAGTAAACAAACAAAAGCCTTTTGTGATTACCAATTTGTACCTCATTAGATCAAAGAACTTAAACAAATGGGTCATTTACCGCAGATGTTTTAACATGCAAATATATGGCATTGAGAAATCATCCTGCTGTTTAGTGTCACATCGTCATCAAAGTCTGAGATTAGGAGATTAGAAACTTGGCTCCTGGGTTTCCTTTTTTTGTCTTTGCATTTAGTTTTGTCTGCAGTAAAGTCAGAGTGATTCTGATACTAAGTTACCCAAAAAACACAGTATTTTGGAGCATGGTATGTGAGGGTTGCATGCCCCTGGAGCCCTGCAGCATCTGGGGTGAATGTCCTTATTCAAATTTTTGTCCTTGCTCTTGAGAGAATGTGCATGCATGTCACTGGCAGTAACACTTTATATTTGGTAAGGCTGACAGCACAGTGAAAAGAGGAGGGAGGGAGCGGCCTGTTTTAAGAATTGCACTGCAACATTTGTTTGTGGAGGGGATGATTGGATAAGGCAGGGAATCCTCTAATGGTTTAAATGTCAACTGGTCAATAAAAGCCTGGCATCCTGTCACTTCTCATTTGTATTGAGACAGAGGATGCTATTAAAAATTGAAACTAAAATTACCAACCTGACATTTCCCCATTTACTCACTGTTGTTTCTCATGTCAGTGCTCCTCTCTGTCCTTGAGTAACCATGAATCAGTTCTCTGCAGATTTGCCGCGACTGTTAAATCAACAATACACACTACAAGCCCTGTTATGTTGCGATTATATCATAGCCGAGGGGCGTTGTCCGCATTGGGCCAACAACCCCCTTAGCTGTGATATATAAAGGGCACCAGTCCTTTATATGAGGCATTTCAAATGTCCTCTATTTGATACTTATTTATTTGGTTATGTTTTAGTATGAGACCCCCTTATTTCCTTATCTGATCGCTTTTTCCTGTTAAAGCTTTATTACTACATTATGGTGTTGACACTACAAAATATAGTCAGGACACTAACACATGTGCACCCATGGTGACTGAAATGCAACATAATATCTAAAGTCCAACTGAAATTAAACATGTCTTTTTAATCCTTCTGGATCACTTCCCTGGTCGTACTGTTTACTAACTTCACTATGTTGGCCAAAAAAAACAAAAAAAACTTTTTTTTTTTGTATTTTCATTTCAAAATTTAGTCACATTTACTTCCTGTGAAAAAAATGTCATGTGACTTTTGTCAACTTGCTCAGAGCAATTTCAATCAATAGTATCACTACACCCTGCTGTCAGTCCATCTGCTCAGATTCACAGTAATACAGTAAGAGTAAATCTATCAATCTCTTCATCTCACCAAGCAAGATAAATGTAGGCTTTATCCTAAATGTCAAAGTATTTCTTTAAAGCAGTGTTAAGGTTGCCTGCAATGAAAGTGATTTTTGAGAACACAGTAATTATATTAATCATTTAGAGGTTGTGACATGGACAAAATAAAGTAGGCCTATAAAATATTCAATAATCTGAATTTTCATTTTTGTGTGGGACATGCTGCTAGAAAGCTTTTATCATCAAATTTTCAGGTGTGTTTTTTATTGCACTTGTGTTCTTCTGTTGTTTTTTTTTATTTGAGTGCAATCTGTAGTAACAGCACTACCTGTGGGTGTACAGGAAATGAACCGGGTACCAATATCCAGTGTAATGGTGCAATTCTAAATGAGATGTGAAAGTTCAGCATCAGACCCTTCTCTGTAACAATATAACTATGTGTGCACAATTCATGAAAATCTTATGGGATTTCTGAAAAGACACATACAAGATTAAAACTGATATTCATCTGATAAGAAAAGTGTGTGAGTCTTTCATTTCCAGCTTTTCCTTCTAGGAGCTTGCTGTTTCTGTGCAGCGCTCAAAATGGCAACAAAGAAGATGTTAGAGAGTTCAAATCAGGAAAATATTCCAGGCCACGAACATCCGCACGTGCTCTCTGCTATCTACTCTCAGGATTAAGTCAATGAATACAAGTAAACAAACAAACAAACAAACCAGGAAGCCAAGATAAAGATTTCTGCCCAGGCAAGAAAGCAGCTTGTGTCATCTGTTAATGAGCCAACCCAAGACGTGCTGCAGATATAAGTGATGTGCTGCCTGGTTACAGTCAACAGACCCGATTTCGTCTGTGAATCTAGACACAATGGCTCCTTGAAAAAAAAGATAGGAAGACAGAATGAGTCGTCTACTTAAATCCAACACCAACCGCACCGAGAATTTACCTGCTCCTACGCAGACTCTGTCTCTGCTGTTTGACTTCATTCAGTATTATTGCATCATTGAGGAGGAGGACTGGATTATTTTCTCTCTTATTGAGTTTTGTCACTCATTGATTTAATTCTATCTGCAGTGTGAACAGCAGCTACTCAGCTGAAAATACAAACTCTAAACAATTTAGCATCACATACTCATTGAGTATTTTTTTTATTATTTTATCTTATGGTTTCTTTAGTTATTGTCTCTTTCTCAAAGGCTGAGCTTTAAATCCTCTGTGTTCTGCTCTCTTAAAAATGCTGCTATGTGTTATGTTGCTTCACAAATGCAGACTAGATTAGAATAATAATGAAATGGCAGAGGGCGCTGATGATACTAATTGATCCACTTGCAAATTAATTACATTGATCCAAGAATGCTGTCTGAGTGACCTGTTGCCAATTTTTTCATCTGTTTAAACTAATCTGAGTTGATGCCCTTTGTGTACTAATGGAACATCTGCCTCCTCATCTGCTCAAGTCTTCTAAGGTGTATTTTTGTCTGTAGTATCGGTCTTATCTTATAAACTGCAGTAGTTTTAGTTTTTGGAGCTTAAAAAGTTAATCCCAAGAGGCTGGCAGGGAATGAGCAAGGCACAGCTCACTGTAGTCATAATAATTTGTTGGGAAAAATGTGTCCTTGCGTATTTTTTAATGACAATATAAGTAGCTTGAAAAGAAGCGCCAGTTATGAAAAAAAAGGTCATGTTTGCATAATTATCTCTCTTGGCAATCTGTTAAGTGATTGGAATTTCTTCTTGCTGTGCTTTTCAACAGTAATGATCATGTTAACTTTGACTCCAAAACTCTGAACCCTCAGTTTCTAACCGTCCAAACTCTCCCAATTAGCTGCTGTTTCGCACAGCAAAACAACTTGCCGGCTTGACGGCTCACAGGTTCACAGGATTTGCTTGTTTGGCCATGTGTGACCTGTCAAAACAAAATGTCCTGGGGTACATGTGGGCCGCTGTAGAAGCTTAAATCACTATATTGCACTGGTTAATGGTTTCCCCCTATTTGTCCATCTCCTCTTTCCTTCGTTAGCCTCTGTGAGGATAAGGATTAGTCTGTCTTCATGCATATCTGGTAGAGAGAGAAAATCATGTCAACTTTAAATTGGTATGTATGTTAGTCAGGCTTGAAGGGTAAAGAAAGTTTCCTGGTGTTTTTGGCTCCATAGAGGACCTGGTCTTTGTGGTAAATTTGCCGTAATAATCAACTTGGATTTATGAATCTGTAACGTCAGGATGAATTTTTTTCTCCCCTTCCAGTCTTATTAGTCATATTGTTATGTCTCAAAATATATTACTGCTGTGTGACTTCCAGAAAAAAAGGTGTTTTCGGTAATGATTTGTAGAGCATGTGGACAGCACTTTTATATATACTTAATGACTTATTCATACATACAATCTGCATCTTGTATGTGTTACAGAAACTAATTTTCAAGATTAATGTCAGCATTTCAAGCTAATATTTCAAAATAATTTGGATTAAACTACTTAAACTTCACAGTAATGGAAAAAGTAAACAAGTTTGTTTCTTTCAGCCGGAGACTAATGAAAACCCCACAGAGCTTGATCTGGATAATTCTGCCCTCTTCTCACTGTGTCTCCTTCTAATGTAATTCACTTCATTTCTTGAGTGCCATTGTTCCACTAATGGAGACCCCTTCCTCTGGGCTGCCATGAGGAGGGTGTCTGGGTGTGTTGTTTGGTGGTGCATGTCACATGGCATACACATGAATGCCCAGATACAGAGTTTCCCAGAAAACCATTGTACGAAGTGGGATCAGTGTTATTAACCCTCTCTGTGGTTTAAATGTAGCAGCTGATGGGTTTTACAGCTGCTTGTCAATGTGTATTAGCCTTTTTACTGCAAACAAACAGCAATGTTGGTGGTGCAAGACGTAAAGTTAACCAGAAAATAAACTGATTTATAAAGATGGCCTGCTTAACATTTAGTGTAAAGAACTCAGGTTACCATTGCTCTTCTAATCTAATGATACTGGCAGAAATAAATGTTGGTGTAACCCTACTTTACCGTTCTTTTAGGCTTACATTAAACAAAAGTCCTGAGTTGTTAGCTGACGATGTTGAATTCGCTACTTTCCCTTTTTTTCTGTTTGTCTCCACCAGTCAGGATTCAATGGAAAAAATAAGAATATACTTGTCAAATGATACTGAAAATATGCAACCCAATATAATGAAAACATTCAGACATTACTATCAGAAAATAACCAATGAATTTATTATTTTTTTTTAAATCCTCTTCTCTCTCAAATATAACCAAAAATTGTGGTCAACTTCACCTTCTAATGAAAGAAAATAAAAACTAAAATTATTAGGACCACTGAGGCTATTAGGCTATTAACTGCCACAATACAACACACACAAAAAAAATAAATTATCCAGTCTCGTATTTGCAGGATTAGAGGGTCATTCAGTTTTCGTTATCAAAATTATCAACACGTTAAACAAAAGTTACCAAGCGCTTGGATTTGAAGTTGGGGCCCTTACGTTGGTGCACATTTATTTGATCCACGACAGTATATTCCAGAAACGTAAAATCCAAGCTCAGAAGAAGTACTTACAGTTCCAGGGTAATAAGGCAAGGTTAAAACAGGCCGAAGTCATCCACGAGTATGTAAAAGAATTCTGGAGAATAAACCGGCTGGCGAGGTTCAGCTCGTCACGTCTCCACTCACAGCGCTGCAGGTCCAGGGAGCTAGCTCTGTCCACACAGAAACGCTAACTAGCAAGTTAGCTGCTCCTGCTAGTCCTCGTCGTCTCCTCGTCCTCGGGGAAACGATAGCCGTGTGCTTGTCCTGACTGTCTCAAAGGTT
>JAPZDY010000003.1:7078850-7091449 GCA_029783645.1 Ctenochaetus hawaiiensis
GATCTTCAGGATATTTTCCAGCTGTGTTTGTAGAGAAAAAATGTGCATTTCATGCCAAAAAAAATCTATTTTCCCAACCCCAACCCTAGAGTGGTTTTTGTGCCTAAACCTAACCAGACTTTGTAGAGTTGTCACAACATAAAAGTGCAACTCAGTCACCTGAATAAAATGCGGCTATTGTACGTGTCCTGGATTACAAAACTGTGCAATACCAACATTTTATCTGACAATTTAATTGTGATTTTTCTGCCCTGCTCACATTTATTATAGACCTATTTTAGAATTTTACTTCTTTGCAAAAATGAAAGAGTGTCTAGTCGTCAGAAAACAATGACAGATCTCCCCTTTCTGAGTTGTGTTAAGTGAAATCTCTTCACTCCACTTCACTTTTTAACAATGTGCAAAACACGGGACAAAGTAATGAACTTTTGAAGCTTGAAGATTTATTTGTTCTTTTATTCTTAAATCCAGAAGAGTGGCAGTTGGCAGAATCATTTTATAATAAATGACCTGTCATATCCAGCAAAGGCACGCATCTAATGCTAAAAAATGAGATGACTGTGCACAGGTGGTTTATTCACACAGTCTCCCCTCCCGCCTCTATCGTCAGCACTGTAACTAAGGGAATGTAAAATGACAGCAACAATTGCTGGCAATAATTCAATTGAGATGCAATCTCAGTGTTCACTGTATTGGCTTAATATGCCAGAGGAGTCATTGTTTGCTATTAAAATCCATGAAGCTGTCACTTCAGGCCCTGCAAGGCAATAGACCTTTTTTTTTCTATCAGAGAGACAAGTGTAGCTTAATTCCAATACCTGCCTCTTCTTTTACAGACGACCTTGACCGGAGCATGTGGTAATAAGCAATTAGAGCAGAGTCAGACATGTTACACTGAAGGGAGAAAAAACAGGAGACATCCATCTGCAAATCGACATTATTCATCAGCAATGAATGAGCAACACAAGACATTCAACTTCAGTGAAAAGCTCTCAGAGAAAAGATTCTTCCCTTGTCATTCTGTTTGAGTGCAAGTACATGTAATGAGCAGCGCTTTGCTTTACAAAGAAAAAGCTCCTTGTTGCTGCAGGAGTATCTGACCTCGGAAGGAGGAGTAATGGTAGATACATCTGTTGTCAGGTACGCAAACCTTGTACAGTAACAATCTACAAACAAGTACGAAACCACAGTGTCATCTTTTGTATCTGCTCTCTTAAGGAGACATTTAATTTACATTTTAAAGGTTCATGGATTCAGTTTTTAATAGACGCTTTCTTTTGTTGCAGTCGCTCCTCTGCATATCCCCCATACGAGCCTGAGTACAATTAAAAACAGAAGAGCAGCGTATTCTTAATAGGCAGAAAAGGGCTAAGCAGTTTTCTGGGTTACATTGTGCCCTCTGTGTTTTCAGTAAACTGAAACAGGGACTTTTGAACCTTGCATTGCGCTTTAATTCCCTGCATTTTTCTGTTTCATTAAAAATGCTGTGATTGAAGAACTGAGCTGCGGATTGAGAGAATAATTATGATTCAGAAGGATGCATGCACTTTGTTAGCGCAACAAAAGATCGCTGTAGAGCTCATCATGAGTTTGTAAAGTTCAAATCAAATGTAATGAAGGGGTGAATTTAAATTAGAAATGATAATTAATTGCTCACAGATTATTCTATAGGAGTAATTTCTTATTAAAATCAGTGGCCACGTAATTAACATCTGCATACACTCAGACAACACCATGCCCTATATATATTCACACAGTGACTGCAGGGATGTTACACAACCCTCTTTAGCGTAATCCACAATTTCATGAGTACCATGGTGACTCACACAGGCCAATTCAAAGCAGAGATCACCGCGCTTCATGGCACAGCGTATGCCAGGAGATTAGTATACCTGCACTTTGTATTAGGAAGCTTATGGAGCAGTCTTTGTATTAATTCCCTGCTGCAATCATCATATTACGTTCTATATTAATCCCTGCAGGAAAGGCTGAGCGGCACACAGAGGCTGTCCTCAGAGGGCGTCGAGAAAAAAAAGAGTGTGGACGACATGAGAGGAATCAAGACTGCGGAGGGTTTGATACATTCAGAGAGAGTGAAAGATTCATTTTCACACAAGTCCCACTTGATTTGAACATGTAGGCTTTATTTCCTGAAGTCATTGTAGCGCATTTTTGGCTTCTCTGCTGTGAAGTTGAGTCTGGGAAGCAACTCTGATGTGCTTTCCGCTGACTAGATGGAAAGAGAGGTGCCCGCCTTAGGAGGATTCACTGCAATGCTGTTGAAATTAGCGTTGGTGGTAATTAATTCATGCATACACGACCAAAGAAACCTAATGCATAGCCTTAAGAACAATCTTCCCGGGCACAGGAAAAGGTGGTGTGCCTCTTTATTTTGGAAACGCTCATGAATAAAACATTATTTTCTGAGGAAAAAGAGGTTAAATTAAAGTTCAGTGAGTTCATTTGTTAACTCTGACCAAAACAAGAGTTTTGGGCAGAGTTTGCGTTGAGGACAAGAATTTTCACACTTGTATTCCCATTGAGGTGAGGCAGAGCATCAATATAAAAAAAAATATTCTTCTATTCTGAGAAGAGAAATGTGTCATGAAATGGTTATATTCCTCCTCATGGAGCAAGGAGCTGCTTGAAGTGAGCGCTGCATATTTATCTGAGTGCTGTTCTGCAGACTTCTCAAACAGCAAAGGGGCATTACAGAGGATGTTATACACTGAATATTGAAAGAGGTAAAAGGGGAACATTTGTATGAAACATGACCTGTCTGTCTAAAACACTGCAGACAACGTAGTAGAATGGATGAGTATGTCATGCTGGTATTAAGGTAGTCCGTGTCATCTGGTATAACACTAACACAGTTAAGCTAAGAGCCTCGCTCCCTCTGGCTGGAGCTAAAACACTAGAGGTGATTCCAAGCCGCTCTCCTGTGGTCAATTAGGAAAGCCATCAGGGTTTGTCTTCATCTCAGGCCGACTCAATAGTTCGTCTTACCTTGCAATTCCTGAGATTGGAATTTTCTGGCTGTTCTGAATATTTATAGAGCTTCTCAAATACAGGTAGCATAAAATTAATAGATAGCATTGGCTGGATATATGCTCTGTGCTGCAAAGGTGATGACTAGGACAGCTCGCTCTGTCTCTTTCATCTAAATCCCTCTCTGCTCTGTCAGCCTCAGCCGCCCACCTTTAACACACTCACACACATAAACTATCTCACAGTGTGTCCATTTTGAAGGCGCTGCACAAACAAACCCTGTGGAAATGCAATAAACAAAATCTGCATTGTAGACACACCACCACACGTCTGCAGAGACTCGCTATGCCCCTAAACAGCACAACTCTGAAGTGTGCAGATCATGAAAACCTGCAGCAGCTCCATTTTTGCTGTTAGCACACCAGCAGAGGAAGCAGGGAACTTCACACAGGATAATGATGCAGCCTTGGTTGAGGGCTTATCAGAGGGAGTTACTCTTGACAGCAGGGCTGACCCTCTCCACTAATTAAAAGTTGGGCTCAAAGAATGGGCCTTGTTAAATTTGATTTAGGCTAAATCTCCAAGGAAAGAGGGGAAACAATCCTGTAGAGATTTCCTGTGTAGAATTGTAGTCCGCTCCGCAAGAACAAAACGATGTTCTATGGTGTCTTTACCGGCAACAAATCTTTTAGTGAGATCTCAATGAATCAACCTGCAAGAGGAAAAAAGTTCAATCAGTTAAAATGTTGCATCTGTCAGTACAGCGTGTTCATAACTAAAAATGTCATCCCATGCTATGTGATTGTCCTTTTCTCTCTCTTTTTTTAGAAAGATCTCTGTTAGAACAAGAGAGACTACATGAATTTAACATGATCACCTGTCTGAGAAACAAGATGCCAAACACTAGCAACCATCAAACTGGCAACCCAGGACACTTTTATCTGAACCAGCATCTGTTGCTTGCTTCAAAAATCTGCAAGAGTTCACCAAAAGGAGACTTCTGTTAATTTGCATATAATTGTTTTAGTTTCAAGCCCAAAATGTCTCTGCAAAAAGAGGCAAGCAAGGCTGACTAAGTTCAGTATGCTGTACGTTAGTGCTGGGATTATCAGACCTTGATCCTTATTTCCTTTTCACATGACATTACTAGCTGACATCAAGGATAGTGAGCGTGATTCTGCTGTTCAAAAAAGGTTTTAAATGAATAGACTGCACTTTTAAAGCACTTATCCAGCATTTAGACTATTTAAAGTGTTTCATAACACAAGTCATGATTCACCCAATAATGACGCTTTTAAGCAGTTTATTTCCTGATGAGATAAACTTCATTGAGCAATCAGGTGTAGCACACCTGAGCAGAGGAAGAGAGGACAGGAGAGGACGAGGGACAAACAGCACAGGAAACACACACAGAGCCATAACAATGACCCATTTCTTTTTCAAAACTAATGAAATCCCAGTAAGCTCTAGCTGTTCCTTGTGGCAAGTATTAATAAGCAAATGCTAGCATGCTTACATGGCAATCATTATACCTGCATAACATCGGCCTGTTGCTATAGTCACTTCAGCATAATGCATTAGCATGTACAGCCTCACAGAGAGCATATATGTAGACTCCTAGTTCTGTTAGTGTCTTCTTCTGAGAGCAATGAAACGGGGAAACTTAATTTTGCTGAAAGTGATGCATCTTTAATGAGCCGCCTTATTGAAATTGTCAACTAATTTTAACTAATTGCCTCTGACTCTAATAATAGACTGTGTTTGAGACTTTTAAGGGAAGTTTTGATGCATTTATTAGAGGTGTTTGGATTAAAACTCTTTGCCCTTTGTGTTAGCCTGACAACAGTGTCTGATCCTCAAACATCATCAGGATCTCAGTGTCTTAGATTCATGAACATGTTGATGGTTAAACTATTGCACAGAACAGCTACACAAAACTAAGTCATCACCAAACATCTTTGAGTCACTTGCTTCAGTGATTTCTGTGGTTTTGCAGCTGTAGTCACGAGTCGCTCTTGGCAGAGTCTCACGTTTTTGTCACTATCAAGTTCACCAGTCAGACCAACGATTTCATCAGGAACATAATTTTTGTTGGGGCAAGCCGCTCTGAGCTACATAGCTACTCTTCAGGTGTGCCAAGAGATGACCCTGACTGACATTTAGACAGTAAAAAAACTCTGCCAGGTTCAATTACCTTGTTTGTGCTAAAGTGGTTTGTGTCCATTTTCCAATTTCTGCATTTATCTGTAATGGCCATTGAAAGGTAGTGAGACACTCAGCATCCCAGCATGTCATACCATATAATAATGACTGATTACAATGAGTATGCCACAAGGGCTGTGAAAACACAACGAGGATATAAATCTGTGGCTTTTTCACCAAGAGGCACCACGAATACAACTATTTACACGTACTTAAACAGTATAACAGTGAATAGGTAAAGATTAAAAGATTACTGTCATCACTTACATGGAAGTGTGGATGTGGAGTAGGTGGTGAAAATTACGTAAATACACAGCCGGCTGAGATAAGCCTGCAACCACAGACACTGAGTCACCCTGAGCCCACAGCGGACGAATACATCGTCAGCTATCACTACCACCGTATACCGCAGCCGACTCGGGGTGCAGGGGGTCGATTCACGCATGGGAAATCTACACTGAATCTTAAATAGTTATTGACAGCCCACCAGTTGGTAAACCTCCATCACAGCCCCAAATTGATTGTAGGTCTTGTGCTGATGCAAATAGCTTTGCAGCTATGAATGTTTGATAAATGTTGGGTCAGTGCTGAATGCAGGGTGAAGAGTTCAGACCGTTCAGACGTTTAATTTGCAGCCAGATTCTTCGAGCTCCTGTTGATACGACGGCCGCGGCCAAAAGGTTTGTCTGTCTTCGCTCATTGATCGGCAAGAACATACTAATGTGTTTATTGATGTGCCAAAGCAGGTATAAAGATTAGACATAACCTGATGATAAACTAGCTGTCGGTTTTTAATCCCGGCTTCCTTTTGATAGCAAAGAAGATGGACCACTTCTTGTTCAGCTCTTGCCTGCAAACATGTGGTGTTGCAGGCTTGTATACAACCATATCTTTATATTTGTGATACATCCTTCAATTTCCCCCTTCCATATATATGATGAGTACAATATCCACCATGTTCCTTTATATTGGCAAGGCTTCAACACCAAAGCTATTTGATCAAGGAGATAGCCTTTTTAATATTCAAAAGAGCCTCTGGCATTATGAAGGATAGAGAGTAGCCCTCTTAAATCCTTTACTGTCCAGTTCACTGCATGAAGATAAATGCTGTGTGCATGACACTGTTGAGAGTTAAGGGGGAAAAGACAGCTAAGATCCACCCAGGGGGTTTGCTTTTTAGTCCTCAGGCTGGAAAAAGGAGTTGGAAGGTTAAGTGACCCATCAAATCAGGCTTAAAAAATGCTACACAGTTTTAACCTGAAAATTTAGTACAGGAAGCATCTCTGAGCACATTTTTGAACAAACTTTCCCATCAATCAGTTAGACTTGCTTTATCTCATCTGTTGTTGGTGAAGATGATAGCAGGATGATTCAGCTGTTAAGTGCAATCAGTCAGTCTCAACGCGTTTTAAAACCTGACGACATGCAAATTACAAGGTTATATTCCTTCTCATTATTCAGTTCAGAATCCATCGAAGCTCAATTTTCACACTCTTGTACCAAAGCCGATGTGAAGAATGATAGCATATATGAGTGCTACCATTAATTAACATTTCTACTGACTTTTACTTCAAGTTGGTTTGATTGATTAGGCGTGAAGGAGAACAGAGGACAAAAATTTGTACAGACACCAATCATCTGACTCTTTGTTTGGGGAACCTGCAAAACGTGTAGCACACAGCGTACTTTCCTGCTCTCCTCTCACAGCTCATCTGAGGATGCCATGGAAATCAATTAGAGACACATCAGTGCTGTCTGAGCCACCGGAGGGAGCCAGTTGGAGCAAATTAGACGGCTCTCCCCTCTGTTTCACACTTTCTTTCTAATGCAAAGAGGGAAAATTAGGAGCCAATCTATCCATCGATCAATGGGTGAAATGTCCTGATTACACCAGGACAGAGTATCATTATGTCTTTATCTACCTTTGGTAAATTCAGGGATCTAAGAGTGGCATATTAAACAGAGACTGAAACACAGAGCTGCATGCTGCATTTCCTTTTACTTACTCATGCAGCTGTGGGCTCCCTGAGTAAAAGTAATGTCTAGTGATGCTAAGTAAGGAGTCCTGTTTGCTGTGGGATGAAACCCCTGCCAAGATTAGTGCCACATGAGAAACTTTGAAAGGAGATGATTGATAATGGGCACAAGAAGTCCAAGAGTGTCCCCTGTGCTCATCCACAGACTGCTGGTTCTCATTCTTCATGTTTCAAATTGGCATTAACGCGAGGTGGGATTACCTGGAAGGTTTTCAACAGGTTTCTTGTGTTCCCTCTCTTTTAATTCCAAGGCTGTAACATGTTCTTTGGACACTATTGAGCCCTGAAAAAGAAAGGTTCCTCTTTTGTATCCACACCACATGGTCAGGTGAGAAGCCAAGGTCACTTACACAGCAGCATCCCCGCAGCTTTAGAGAAGCAGTGTTTTCTCAAGCTAATTTAAAATGTGCAAGGGCTATCCATTTAAGAAGATTAAGTCTATGTTATAAAGAAATTCTATCTTCAGAAATTGATCATTACAAGTTTGGTTTGCCAAATTAGGAATATGTAATTGCTGCCTGGATTTAAATGTGTGCCAGCATGTCTTTCCTGTGCTTTTGTTAGCTGCTGGGAGGAGGCTGGGATGGATGGTGGCCATACAAAGTGTGCATAGTCTTCAGATGGAAGAGTGGAAAATGTCACAGCAACACAACCTACAGCAGCTTTTTGAGTTTGTACTTGGACACAACAGTGCATTGAATTGAGTGCTAACAACCCACAATGACAATGCTTACATGTTGATGATTCCCCTCATATATGACTGCCTGTTATTATGAGACCGAGATTCTGTACTGAGTTTATGTGATGACACCTGAGTAAGTCCAGTTAGCCAGAGAAGGTCACTGGAAAGATATGGTGTGGACCTGTAGATGTTTTTCAAAATAAAATAAATCGCAGATTTAAAGTTATGAAATATCACATCATTTAAGGCTAAAAAAAACAAACAGAAGAACGTAATAAAATAGTGTTGGTGTTTTCCATTTGATGTTACTCCCTCCAATAGCAATTATAGGAGAACTGTGGAGTCCACATTGATTGCAATGGACTTCACAGTGATTTCACATTACTAACTGGAGGATTAAGACACTGTTATCAAATGGGGATTCTCCCAAACCACCTCTTACAGTTACTTACATCATAAAAAGCTGGTTTGCTTTATTTATTTTAGATTGTATTTTTCTGTCTGGATGCATAAAACATGTTTGTTTGTGGTTGTCAGTGTAAAAGGGGAGAGATGAGGATACAGAGAATGAGGACAGAGAGGTAGCCAGGAAGAGCCAAGTGATGAAATGGACAGATAGTGAAATTGAGATCGTTATGGTGGCACACAGTGACTGTTCAGGCGAGAAAGAAAAAATTCAGAATAATTTTCTATGTATGGGGGACGAGCCCGCCAAGTCTTATCATATAATTGCCCCTGATGTGTCTTATCGTTGCTTTTGCATCATGAGAGAAAAAGTCCAAGCAATTACCACTGTAAGGTAATACACTTGCATATAGCCAGTGTTGTATATGTTGAGCTTCAGAGCTTTTAAAGTGTCAGATTTAAGAATGTTGGTTGTTTTTTTAAAAGGTCACTGGTTCTAATGACATTTCTGAGAGGTTTAATAATGAGGCCAACCGATGCGTGGCGAGCTCTCCACCACACACTCCAAAAACAAGGCAACACGTGGAGTGGAACATGTCTGCTAATTGAGGCCAGCCTCCTTTCTATCAGGATTGTGTGTCGGCTTGTTTGTATATGTGTGCATATGTGTGTGTGCTTGAGTGTTTGTTCTCTGCCTCTTTCACTTTGTTCTCGTCACACACCTCAGTTCCCAAACATTTGATGCTAAATGTAAAAGAGACACTTATTGACTCATCATCAGGTCTGAACAATGTGCTTTGCTTCAGTTAATTACTGTCTCTGCTCGTCTCTGTCATGGATCTTCTGATTGCTTTAAATGTAACAAAGTTATAATTTTTGGATAGTGTGCTATAATTCACTGCTTTCACATTTATTTTCTGATCTCAAATGGCTATAATTTGGGCACATGCTGTTCACATAATCACGTCTCCCTCTGTCATCAACACCTGCCTGACTAAATAAATGTATTTTTTAACTTTATTTTTAGATTTTTTTCCAAGTAATTATAAGTAATTAACAGAGTTGGCAGTCTCTTCTATAACTGACTATGTTATGTTAAATGATCATATATGTGAAATGGTCTCATGCTGATAGCAGGTCCCTGAACTGAATCAAATCAAAATCATTTTGTGGCAGACTGTGAAGAACCAATAAGTATTGTTATCAAAGAATCAACATAATATTCTATTATAATCTAAACTTAATATTTACACCCCTACTTTCCATGCTGAAAATCAGAAAAGGGTTTTGATGTGACTTTTCAGTGTAAAGCTTGTTAACCAGCAGTTAAAACAGCTGTAAACAAGGCACGCTTGATGTCATACATGCACACCCCTACAGGAAGCTAATGGAAGTTTAATCAGTCACTGATAATTGAAAATACAGTTGAAAACTCTTGTTTGAAAAGTATCAGATTCTAAATGTTAGTTTAACTTGATGAACTTACTAGACTAGTTATATTAGTTATAAAATTTTAAACAGGATCATTAGAAATCTGTAGCATGTGACATTTCAAAAGTATACTTTTTAACATTGATGAGATATTAGAAAAATCTTGAAACATCAGGCTTTTTCCAAATACTAACAGAGCCATAATGGCTAAGTTGCCATCTTTTGTGTAGAGGAAAGTGATTTATGTGCCTGACGCTGCATGTTTTCACAATTACAAAATCATCCCTGCAAAATCAATAAAGACATGAATAAAGATGACCCAACGCTGATGAGCCAGCAATGATCATTAAATGGCCATTTTCATCAAAAGAAGCTCACATTACAGCCACGAATGGGGATGCCCTGGTGGTTTCCCAATAAATAACAATTCTTTATGACCCGTGGCGTTTAATTTCATGACTAGCCACTTAGAGGAACTTCTGAAACCTTTTGACATGTACGTGTCAGACTGGCACTTAAGGACATGAAGGCCATTTCACCCCAAGCATGAATGAACACATCATTATTATCCCATGAGCGGCTGGGTGATGCTCTCGTTGTCACCTAACTGCTCTCTCACCTCGTTTGCATTCAAAGAGCAGGATTTTCCTATTAGGGAAAGTTAATAACTTGCTAATACTCTGAAATTTCAACCTCAGCAAAAGGCCGCTCAGCACTTTAAACGCACCAACATGCCTGGAATGAAGGCAGCGAGCACTTAGAGTGCACTCGTCCAATGTCTCCCCACATTCTTCTATAATCTGCAAAGTTTGATTAACTGTAATTAATACTTGATTCTTGCTGCCAAGTGAAGGGTACAAAGTAATTTCATTAACTTTAATACAAGGCAAGGATAAAATGAACTCTGTATTTCCTTCTTCAGTAGAGCCATTCGCCTTTTACAAGTCACTGTTGGTGGGGAAATGTGATTCGATTCAAAGTCCTTCTACTCAGTAAGGTGGCCTGTAAAGTTCTGTAGTCGAACATCCACAGCTTTACACACCTCCCAAGAGGCTTTATGTATGTAAGTGGCTACCAGTGTCCCTCAGCAGTTACACAGGAGACATAAAAGTGTCTGTGACCTTTCGTAAGGACAGACATAGACTAACCGCCTCTGATCAATAGGAGAGGAGAAGAAACAGAGCGGCAAGGACTGCTGCACTTCTTGCTCCAGGACACACACACACACACACACACATACAAACGCACACACATCTATACCACCCACTAAACCTGTCAGTCACAGCCTGCTCTCCTCCAGTAATGGCACTGTGACTGAAAGGCCACACACCAAGGGAGAGCAAAGACCACTTTAGATACAGTTAGTGATGTCTCAATGGGGTTCACACTGCACCTAAAATAACATGTACAGTGCAAAGAACCATAATCACGAAATGTTGAGATTGTTTTGGCAAAAATACTAACAATAATGCCGTGAATCACCATGGAAGCTTTGAAGAAGGTTTTTTAAATAGGAGTTGTAGGTTTGCATGAGCTTGTATTGTCTATGTTAAATCCCAACAATTCCAAACACTTGTTAATTTATTAGTTTATTCCAGAAAAATATTATTAAGTAAGGTCAGTATTTCAATTTAAAAAAAGTTCTTACCTTTGGTGTTTTTAAAAAAATCCACTAAATAATTATTCCCCTGTGAGGAATGACTAAAGAGGCTATGAGAGGGAAATTATTCAAATGACACCCTGCATTGTTATTAGCCTCGTAAATTTCAATTTACACACTCATTTTGACTTCACAAAGGTTATTTTTCATTGCTTTACCGCTTTATTATTAGGATGGGATTTATTAGGCAGAAAGAAGAGACGAAGGGGAAAAGGTTCACAGTAGAGCTTTGAATGATTAAACCCCCAGCTATTTCTCAGCTGCAGTCTGGTATTATTAAGAAAAGGGCAACACAGTACACAAATGAAAATAAGATTTATAAAAGCATACAAAGGATTTTTAATTAATGTATAATTGCATTAAATCCTAATGAAATCATAACACAGCCTTTTGTAGACTGATATTTGTAGAATCCATTTTTATCCTTATTTTGCTATGTGAAATGTTTAAGTACATTAAACATGACTCACAGCATAATTATATCTATATAACAGCCAAACAAAGACAGTGGAAATGGTATTTGTAGGCATTTGGATGCTTTAATTTTGGCTGTATAAAATTTAAAACTAGATTTGTTTTGAATAAAATAAAATTTTGCTTTAGAACAAAACAATAAGTTAAAGGTTTGTTGGACTTGTTGGCTGTTAAATACAGATGCCACATAGAGAAATTTCTCCACCACTTGTGCTGGAACGAAATTGCATTTCATGTCTGCATTTTCAGCCTCAGTCTGTCATGTCCACAGCTCACTGAGTTTACCTCAGAAAGTACAGTGTTTTGATTCTTCACCGCATGTATCAAATAAACTGCTTTAAACAATCCCATCACACTGCACCCAACGCTTCACTGCACAGCACGTAAGCTCAACATACATCTGTGAACCAGAGAACTTTAAAGAAATCTGCAGTCAAATACACTCATGTCCTGTGATTCAAGCATGCAGTTTGATAAATGCAAAAAGCTGGAAAATGTTCTTTTTTAACTGCAGTGACAAAGAAAGAAGGAATTGTTCTGCAGGGTTACAAGTCCTTGAAAAGCAAGAAATTACAGTTTCAGTTTTGGACTCAGCAGCTGAAAGAGGAAAATGTGTGTGTGCTTTGCACATTTTAAGCTCAGTCTACATGTATAACATTTGTGCAATCAATATATATATATATATATATATATATATATATGTATAGCTGGTGCATATATG
>JAPZDY010000003.1:7091454-7118965 GCA_029783645.1 Ctenochaetus hawaiiensis
GGTGCATATATGCTGCCAGCAAGAGTCTGAACTTGAATGCATTTAACTGGAAGGTGGCAGGGTTAAATTGCTGTAAATGGAAAGTCACTGTGCTTTTGATGAAAATAAAAAAGTGTGAACAGTAAGTGATGTGGTGTGTATTTGGTAAAATTGAACATTTTCAGGCATTGTAAAGCAGCTGCGTCATTTCATAGAAAAGTAATGTCACAGTCAGAATACCTTGAAGAGCCTTGGTTGAACTGTTGTGGGGTGTTGTACAGACGTGTTATTGCTGCTTTCCCAGAATTTTCTTTTGTTTTCTGCATACAGTCACAAGCAGACAGTTTCGTGTAAGACAAACATGTCTTGTTACCATTGTGTAGTTTAACAGACCAACACATGCATGTGTCGGCAGTGGTGAGGAACTGCGCACATGTTTGCAGTGAAGGATAAAAACACCAGTGTAACTGCGAGCTGAGCGCTCTCGTCCTGTGGGTGCCTCATTAGTGGTGTGAGTCATCGTCGGCACAGAAATCGAGTGAATGCAAATGAGATGTGATGGAATGCATCTCCCCGGGTGGCACAGCCCGTGCACACCTCGAGTGACTACTGTACGATAAATCATCCTTGTGTCAATGTCTCAGTGTTACCATCAGAACTCCCATTAGACACCCAGACCTGTGCAGCCCACATCATAAACTTCAGATTAGGAAAAGAATATAGTAGCGTCACAAGGCCACAATGCACACAGTCAGAAATAGGAAAGAAGCAAGTAAAGAAAAAATTGTGTAGACTCTGTTTTTCTGGCTCTTGTTCTTGGTGGATTTTCCAATCCCCTTGAGAAGCTGAGATCTGTTCAATACAGTCGGACTCTAAGAAGGAAAAGTGACTGGTTTGACGCTGAATAGGGTTTATTTAATTCAAGTCAACTGCTTTCCTGTCCACAATCCGAAGAGATTAGGTTTGATTAGCTGTGTGAAATCATCATTGATTTTGTTTGTTGAAGCACAAAGCCTCTTGTGTGTGTGTGTGTGTGTGTACAGTATGTGCAGCTGTGTGTGCATTTCTGCGGAAATGCACAGTAAAATATACGTACAGTTGTAAATCTATGTTCATTTTACTTTTTAATTACATCTTTATTTTCCATTTGGCAGTCAGCCTGAGCTACATTATAAGTCACTGCATTTTTCCACATAACCTAGATACTTGTGCAGTGGTTCCAGCAGAAGGAGGTGTGCATGACCTCAGCACGTGACAGAGTTCCCTGCAGACCAGAGGTCACCAGGATCACAGTCGGCACATTCATCTGAGTGTAAGATGAACAGATTAATGAGTGTGTAATGCCAAATTGTCACCCGGGCGGCTCTGTCTTCAATTATCATCATTAGTGGATGCTGGAATGAGCTAAATAGCAATCAGCAAAATGGATAGATCTTGTCTCCTCTTGTCATTTAAAATGGCTTCCACATGCAACTGGATTAAGTCATAATATAAAATAGATAAGATGGATGAAAGGTGCCAGTAAATTGAAAGCCAGAGAGAGCTCACAAATCCACGGAAACATTCCAGCCTTAAGAATTTTTCAGTGTTAGAAACCTCCCAGCTCTGTGCTTTTTATTAAGACCGTCCCCATTATTCATACCAATGCACTGTTAATGAAAAGTCAAGAGATGACCTTGCTTGTGCAGAAGCAAGACCAATCAGAGGGTTTTCCTCTCTTTTTTTTTCGCTAAGGTCTGTTGCTGCATTATATTATGTAGAATATAAAGAGCACGTCCACCTGCACATTTTCATTTTTTTACTTATATAAAATATCAGGTTGTTTGCTTGAAATAAAAGATTTAGTTTAAAATGCCACAAATAATCCAGTATATGAGAATATTATCCAGGATGCTGAGTTCAGGCAATTTAGCATTACCTATATTGGTTGGTGCACTGTACCGTTTCCATGGTAATATTCTTCAATATTCTTTGTGCTTGAATGCAGGAGCACTTGTGACTGCAGTATTAGGATGAAATATCTCATCATGAATAAATCTTGTTGTACAATGATCTTTTTATCTGGAACCCTTTGTACATTTACAAGGGCACTTAGAGTCTGTCATCCGCCACCACCCAGCGTGTGTTTTCTGCAAAGAAATGAGCAGTTATATCCCTCAAGATAAAAAAAAAAAATAAAAATGAAGGCACGACGTGTTGCCTAGTAGTGGTTAAGTGGAGTTTTGCATGATGTTTTACTGTTTATAAGCAAAGGTCAAGTGATTAAAGTATGAATGACCTCGAGGTGTGCAGAGATGCTGGTTTGGTTTTTATCTTCTTCACATCGTTGGTTTTATTTCTTCATCCTTCAAACTTACCTGTCAGATCACCCACATACTGACCCCTGCCGGGCTGAGTGTATTTCGCCGAGCTGTGAAACCACAAGAGTTTTGTCTCGTCCTCCAGCGTTACCCAAACTTTTCATGGTTGGTTTGAAGCACCTCAGAGGGAGAAGTTTCCTTTGCAGTGAAAAGATTTCTTCTCCTGCTGTGTTAACTGTCATTCCACTCCGTCAGCACAGTGTGACATTATCCAGAAATAATAATATCTACACAACACATATGTTAATCCTGAGAACTTCCAAGTATCCTGTGGAGAATGTATTATTCAGAAATGCAGCTGAAATCCTTACTTGTCAGTGTTTTCAGCAGTAACAAAACTCCGCCGTGGACTGACGTGAAAGACAAAGATTATACAGCAACGCAGAAAATCTGATTGTGTGGATCAAATGTTTTCCTGTGAGTCAAGACAAAAGTTGAGAGGAGTCCCTGGTAATGAGGCTTTGAAAAATAACGCTTAAAGAATCCTGAATATCGGCTATGTTATGCATGAGCTGGGGCCTCGTGTGCAGAATTATCAATGAGGGTTAAATCTAAGCTAGCTGAGCGTTGAAAGGGTCTGATGATTGGTGATGAATTTTAAAAGAACCATCCAAACACAAACAGTCACCCAGAAGAAGAGAAAAAGCAGAGTGACTTCAAACTCCTGTCAGTCAAGTCGAAGTAAGACCAGTAACAATGATCCATTAAATAACAAATATGGAAGAGAACAGCAAGAGAGAAAAGTCGTGTGAAATGTTGCAACATTATACACAGAGGAGAAATGTGATCCGCTGCATCAGAAAATGGGCAGAAAATCATCATTGTTCTCTTGACAGCGATGCAGCAACATTAGATATTACAGTAAACCTCCATGAGTTTTTATTCTTCACACACGGCTGCACATTTTTAACAAATTCAGAGGCAAGCAAGCACTCTTGTTATATCCCAGTTCTGCCTTAAAAAAACACAGTGATATGTAGCATAGATATTGATAAGAAAAGTCATGAGCAGATTGTTCACTTACCCCGACTGCAAGACAGAGATCACCTTCCTGTCCCGGTAGATTTGGTTTTCTCTGCAGGTTAAAGCGATGCACATGGGTCAATGGCTTAAGAGCCACACTCTGCATTTAAATCTGTGGTCTCTTTCTTTTCCTTGTGGCCTGCAGGGGCTGAGAAATCGAGTTGAGAACACAACACTCGCTTACGATCGCCTTTAAGGTTGATATGGAGAACCTATTATTGCACATTTTTACAGTCATCTGTTACAGGGCAATGTTTACATCAGTTTCAAGTCATGTGTCAGGTCACCATTAAATTTAGGTCTGATAATCAGTCTCCTCTGATCCTGTTCTTATTTGCTCCTTAGAAACTCCTGGGGAAAAAAATATCTGCCTCATTAACTGCTAAATGCTCTGCTCCGTAAACCAGCTAGTTACTGACTGTGTCTTTGTTTCATTTAGTGCTGAGTTGGTCTATAGAGAAAATTTTCAAAGCTTTTTTTGCAGAAAACAGCTGTCTTCTGCAAAACAGTTAAAGACCAGGCAGTTAAGCAAAGAGCTACAATTTGATTTAAAGCTTTGGAAAACTGAGCCGCACCGTCACATTATTTACTTTATAATCTGATTCTGTTCGTAAAAAATATTGTCAAGGAGTAAAGAATCCGAGGAGTGGTGTATCAAGGTCTTTACCTGCTCTAATGGAAGGTGCAAATCAAAACATGTCCTGCTTACAAATTTTATATGGAGGCTTCTGTGACAATAACAAACCACATTACTTTGTGGAGTTATTAAAGTTTCGACCAAAGTTAGAAATTCTGCTTTTTAGTGACTTTAAAATTGAGCACCTTTAGCCTGTGTTAGTTTAGTTTTACGTATGCCAAACACACTGCTTAGTTAAAGAAAAATCGTGCAGTTTAAAAATACATTAATACATTAAAATACATTACATAGGCCAAATTGGTTTCTTCGTAACAAAATGCAAACAGTTCTCATGTTTCCTCTTTTTAATGTTTAATTGTTTTACTAGAACAATGTACAAGAAATATGCTATTTCTTTATATGAGTCTTCAACAATGGATTATTAACTGGTGAGGCTGCTAGTATTTTGCCTGATTCGTGAAGGTTTTGCCCAAATCTTATTGCACAATATCATATCTGTGGCTAGGTGCATATTTACAAAAGTCAACTGGGAGCGTTAGATTCATGTCACCCTTTTTTTGAGGAGCTGCAGAACATTTGTCTGAAAACAAGGATTCATTGCATTGCAAAATGCTTGCCTAGTGTATATTTAGCTATAAAAAATGGTCATCAAATTGATTCACACACATTTAATAAGGTAGCCTTTTATCACTATTTTTTGATTTAGGTATACATCAGCTGTGTGTCACTTATAAGTCCTTTTAATTTGATTATCTGTGATAAATCTCTTTACATAATTCTAAGTTTTAATTTTAATATCTCTCTTCTCTCAGCCCTTAGTAAGACACGGTCCTTCATGTTTGTGTTTGCCCCCGAGATTCTGCAGATGTGCAGAGATAAATGTATTTTTGATACGTACCATGATTACATGTGAAGCACCTCAGGCTGTACTGCCACATGCGGGTAATCTATAGGAATCACTGCCACTTTCAGCGATTACTTTAAATACCCACATTACTCCACAAACAACAGCAGTGCTTGAAAAATCAAACTGTATCTTACAGAAAATCCCCCTTTGTGCTGCTTTATATTGGAATTTCAGTGGAAAGCATTGATTTTCTAAATGCTAGGGATTGAGTTTAGGCAGGGTAAATACACAATATATTAAGAGACTTGCCCGCCCTTAAACTAGTTCTATGCCTCTACAGAAAAACAAACTCAGTGTAAACCCATGAAAATCTCTTAAGGACTGCTGTAAAACACAATACCACATCCAGACACATAATCTTAAATCCCTATTGGAAGTTCTTATAAGGCAAAATAATTTGTCAGTGCACAAAAAATTCCCTCACCAACAATAACATGTTCATCAAATCTCACCACACTTGGGATGCTTGTGTCTCGTCGGTGGACAGGTGCTTTGCCTTAAGCAGCCAACTCCTCCCTGAGAGAGAACGGCAGAAAATAAATCAAACATTGTTATGCAAGTGGGCTCCACTGTTCAGCTGTCGTTTGTATTCCTCTCCCTGGTTGGCTGGCCTTTCTCTCGTGAATATGAACAGAGTATGTTGACTCTTTATGACTGGGATCCAGTGTTGAATCAGAGCTGTGGTTTCAGGCATGGTAACACAAGAGAAAGAGGAGGGGGTCCTAAAAGAACAGGCTGCAGCCTTTTTTGGGTCTTTTGGTTTAACCCAATTACGATGCACCGACTGAACCAGCATCAGTCAGGTGATGTGCCTCCTTTGAAAAGTGGGACAACAGCGTTATAGACATGGAAATGCGATGCAGCCAAAACAATGGTGGTGGGTTTTATTTGCTGAGACGAGGAGAAAATGAATTACACAGTGAGCAGGATCTCCTCATGGAGTGTGGCGAATGAAAAGGGAGACGCAGGTTAAAATGCAATAACAGCTTAGGTCTCCCTCACGACAGCGTGAGACACCTTTCTGCGACCTTGGCGGCTATCATCTGTGTCTGTGTTTCCATCTGCCAAACAATCCTGGAGCAAAACAGAAAAATCATAATTCTTAGCTGGATGGCTTTACACATCTTCATCTAATTTTCAAAATAAATGTAGGCCCCAAGATAAGCTTTTAATGGAGGCCTCAAGCCTGGTGACAGTCACAATAAGAGCATAAAGCCGGTATATAAACAAAGACACGGCAGCGCCACCTGAGGCCCTGTTGTCTGAAATCAGTGAGAGTTTCAATTTGGTGAGTTTTTCTTCGCAAGTAATTGAGGTAATCATTTGTGAGAAGCCACCAGAGAGGCAGGATATGAAAACCTGGCTGCATGTGGGAGGCACGGCTTTGAAAAGATTCCCATCCATGAGATGCTCCGTTCAACTGCACTGATGCGCTTTTCCCTCAGCATCCGCCCTCCAGCCATCCACCTGAGAAAGCACTTTAGAAGCTACTGAAGTAGGGCAGATGACAGTTTTGCCGATGTTTCTTTTTTGTCAGTTCTACTGTGTGGCATCATCATCAGCCCCAATGCTGCTCTCAGATCTCAAATATGAATCATAGCGTCATCTGAATGCATTTTCTCATCCACTTCCACTGGCAGAATCCAGCAGCACTTCAACACTCCTGTGAGGCACAGATTTAGCTAATTTAATCTCACATAACCTTAATTTAATATCAGGGAGACAGGAGGGCCGCCTGTGTAATTAAGCGATACATTAACCCACTTCATAAAGATAAAGTGAGTGTGTTTATGTGTGTCTTCCTGCTTTTATATATCTTTCTGTACACACTTTTATCCTTTTCTGTTTGTTGGTCTGTTTTAGCTTTGCTTTGATGTCTATAATGTATCTCTCTTACGCATACATATTATTTTTAGACATTATTTTAATACAGCTGATGTAATGCCACCATTACTGCTTATAATAATGTGATATTTTTTACTGATATCCAAATGAAAAAGCAACACTAAACACCAACATTTTAACACACAGCCTTGCCTGATCTAATAACAATCGTTCCACCGTGGCTACAGAAAAGTGTCAAACTGTCTTCGCTGTTGTGCCATGTAGTATGTGAAGACGTGGGATTGTTTTAAGTATTCTCTCTGTGTGTTTGGTAAGTGAAAAGGTGGATTCATGCCGTCTCCTTGGTGTGGACAGTAGCCTCAGTGCCATGGACCTGGTGTCACCATACCTGCGGGACATCATTATTGTTCTAGGTGATGCTGAGTGGTGCAGGAAAACCAGAGTGCAGCAGATGTGGGGACTTGTTAGGAACTTTATTTGCCATGGTACCCTTCAACAGACATCACTCTTAATTGGGTCTCCATGGATAAGGCGAGGCATCTGGACTGTTTGCTCATGAACGGACTGAATGATGTCCTTTTGTGCTTTCATCCCCACATGCACATGCACACGCACACTCTCCTCCTCCTCTTTATTTCAAGCTTGTTTAAGTTATATTACACCAGCGGCATGCAGATATCTGTGTTACTGGGAGGCTGTTGGAGCTATTACTCCATCTAGTGGCTGTTTTAACATGCATGAGAAAAAAACATGGGGTCTGCATTGCACACACTGCACCAGCACATGACTACAGTCTCCCCATGTGAGCTTTTTGTTCCACAGTCGTGCACTTGGTCTGAGTGCCTCTCTGGAGCTACATCTCTTTTTAACCACAGTGATCCATCAGTCACCTTAGTAACCAGTCAATGGCTCCTTTGCCTAACTGTTCACTTATGCATTGACTCTGCATATCTGTGCAAACATGTCATCGATTCCCCCGTTTGCAGTTTATATGCTCTCATTGCTCTCACCAGCCACAATATGTAAAAATCAATGGGGCACTGAGGAGTTTAGTAGGTTTTGTGCCGGGGCTGTTTATCAGGCTGCCATCTCATTAGATACAAAGAAAGTGCACATAAAACATACATGACAAATATTCACCCATGAAACCCACTGGTTATAAATAACTGTCCCCATGGTGTATTTTAAAGCAGCACTAATCGATATTTTTATATTAAAAATGCTTCATGTTATCAAGTGTGATGTGGAAGATGTCTCTTATGGTTACAAACTCAAAGAGAATCATCACTCAACTCTGCATTTCCCCTTTAGCTCTGTGGAGGTTTTCAGCATCTTTCAGCTGATTGATTTGGTTTTACAGTCCATAACTAAAATAGTCTTGCTTCACTGTTCCTACACTTATCTAGCCTGGGAACCAAACCCACCAGCTGAGCTCATAGTTCATTTTTCTGCAGCTGGTTGGTCTGACCCACCGTCCATTCTGTCAGGTTTCCACTCGACCTGGCCCATGTTGGATCAATCACAAGGAGCAGGTTTGATATGATAACTGACAGAGGAGCGCTACCAGTCCACATTTCAAAAGTCATATGTCACACAACTGGCTGCTCTGATTGGTTGTTGCATCCAGCCTGAGGGTCCTTCCTGTGCAACACACCAGGCTCACAAAACTCAGCTCAAACTGTCAATACGTGCAGCTCAGATCAAATATGAATAAAGATTGTGTTACTGCATTGCCTATTTTCAGTAACACATTATTGTCTGTGGCTTTAATTTGAGAATGTTTCTGTCTAATGTGCCGTTTTCTTCCTGCTTAAAGTAAAACCAAGCACCCTCATAACTTGCATTTGAGACCCAGTGCTGAATTGATGTTTCCTTGCTCTGATTGGTTATTGGTCAGTATAACCAATTTAGGTCAGAGGTATTTCTAGGCATTTTGATCATCCTGGTTAATAATGCCCATTAGAAAATCAAAGATGAACTGAGAAGTACCAGAACAGTTTGGCACTGATGTTAAAAAAAATACTTTTATGTGGTAATGTTTAAACTATTCTATTCGATCTATTCCATCTATTAATAATTTGATAAATTTCTGCATTTACTGTAAAAGTCAGGCGGTCATATATATCATACTCAAGCAGTGAGTTTTTCAGACATATACATTATATATATTTATCTTCATATCAGCAAGATCCAGTTCATTTTTCATTGGCTTTATTTACAAAATATTTGGAGCACACTGAAGGAATTTCATTGAACATTAACACACATATAGTACCGTGAAAAAAAAATGGAATGAGTAAACATGAGTTTAAGATTCACATTGTGAAGAAAAACATTTTCAACCCAATTAGGTGAGAGTAAGACATGACTATGTTCAAAATAAATATAATAAATGAGATTCATACTTGTATTCAGATATGATATTGAGGTAGTGGTTTAAGTAACAATCATTTATTTTTCACTTTCTAGTGTTTTATTATTTATTTCTACAGCATGAAATCATTAATGGCATATTGAGAAAAATTAGACACTCAGAACGAACAAGGAATGTAAATATTATTTTTAGCAAATTTAGCAAACATAGAAGTGTTTTCCCTACACATTTTCAAGGCACCTAAAAACAAATGTTTACAAATGGCTCTTTGTTGTAAGGAATGTTAAAGCTCATCCAGGTATCCCTAAAATCTTGGTAATATTTCTTTAAACCAGCACGCCACATTTATAAAACTCTTGTGGCAATGACAGTGATAAAGTGCTCAATAGTAAATTGTGGTCACTCAGTGTTCTAAGAAAAATATGCCTTCATTGTCAGCTGGACATATTTTTTAAAAAGTACCCTTTTCATAAAAAATAAGACATCAGCAAAAATGTAAATGTAGTTGACAACAGTGTTGAGAAATGAAGACAAAGCTGTCATTTTAATCTACTCCAGATTCTTTCCTACATTCAGAAATGAGTCATTTGGAAAAAAGTGTTTTAGCAAAGACGTCCTTTAAATGTCTTTGCTCACATTCTTCTTTGAATCCAGTGAAGGAAGATCACCATGACAATATGTCATACAAGTGTCGGTACAGTAAGTCACAGACTTATTTCAGTACAGGTTTTCTTCAGCAAGTCCATCTGAAACAGGAAAAAAAAAAAACAGTTAATGAAATTGATTTTCTGTTGTCTATAGAGAACATATATTTTTTAAAAATCATCAGATCATTAGCTGTGTTGTCTGACAGAACTTACCTTGCTGAGGGCCCCTCTGCATACAGCGGTTGAGTTGATGCAACCCAGCGTTTTGGTCATGGTGCCCCAACTGCAGACTGAAGGCATCCATGACAGGAAACTGCTCTGCAGGCAGCTGGTCTTCTAGGATGGTCGGCGAGTGACCAAGGGGCTCCAACTGATGGGACCCGTTCCTGCCGCGTAACAAGCCCTGCTGGTAGCTGTATGATACAATACCAGGGTCGGACAAGCTGCTTTTCCTGGCAACTATGTCTAGATCTTTCAAGATGCTGTCAAACATATCCTCATGTAGAATCAGCTCACGCTTAGGATGAGGGACTGGGGGAAGAGGAGGGTGAGGAGGCCAGTCATAAGCGGATGGCAGGGTGTTAGCACTTGCAGGTTGCATGACATTTCGCGGTGGGTTCAGGGAGCGATACATGGCGAAGCTGCTGGCCAGGGATGAGATCTGCTGAGCCAGAATACTGATCTCTGCCTGCTCCAGCTCATTGTAAGGATTAGACTCAGTGGATGTGGGAGAGTGGTTGGGGGTAAGAAGACTGGAGTGCATGGGCAACACATGGCGAGGAACATGATGTACTTGGACGAGGCTGCCCCCTTGTGGCTGCTCCAGAAGGCTGAAGTCGTCTTGATGCAGGGCACAGTCCACTGGGCTCTCACACATGTCAGACACAGACAGGCAGTCTGGAACTAATCGAGCATCAGATGTACAAGCTTGAAATTCATAGGCTGAAGATGAGGAGGAGTGTGGAGAGTGAGTATCTGTGCTGAAGGCTGCCTGGTCGAAGGTTTGTTCAGCAGTTCTGGGAAGGGAGTCGGAGGGTGATTGGTGACAGGTGTGCCCTCCCTCTGGGTAGGAGTAATAGGAGGGAGATCCCTCAGGGGAGGACAGCAGCTGATCTGTGTATTCGTGCGCATCCCTCAGAAGGTCATGGCTGAGCTCCTCCTGCTGCAGAGGGGAGCTGGAGGAGGCCGGGCTGTAGGGAGGAGTGAAGAGAGCATGGGTGTCACCTAAGGCAACAGGTGAGCCATCGCCCCGGGAGGAGGTGCACACCACATAGCATCTGTCATGCTCAGACTCCTTCTTCGCTCTGGCACGTTGTGGCTCTTCACTTTGACTGTTAGACGTCCTCTGCCTTTTGAAGCTTTTAGTACTGGTGAAGCTTTGAGTGTGGGATGATGCAAGATTACAGGAATTTGCCAGAGATGATGGTCTGAAGGCATCACTGCTGATTTTCTTCTGCAGAAACTTGGCTTCTGTTTCACTACAAAAGCAAAACAACATGTCAAGTCTTTGTTTGTAACTCATAAAGGGTTGAAACATTTGCAGGACAATTGAAGTTCATTATACCTGACAACAAAGTTTGTGCAGCTTATGCTCTGGCCCTCAGGGTCCTTGTTAGCTTGAATGTAGATCCAGGTCCATGACAGATCCTTGCACTGAAGTCTTAGTACCATTTCTACTTGAAGGCCCTCATCTGCCTGCACTGGATGTACAGAGGAGATTAAAATCCATGGTTATTTTCTTGCACAACCACAAACTGACACACTGAGATAAAGTACATAAAATAAAAATCAATGTTCCATATCTAATAGTAGGGCTTCAAAATACTTTTTGTTCTGTTGTTTTGTAGTTTTGTGTTTGAAACCATTGTTTGTTACCATTGCAATAGACTGTTATCTAAATACTGAACCAGGGTAAAAGAAGTTTTTCTGAAATGTATTGCGCACTTACTTAAACTTCTGTGAGAATCTGCACTCAAAGTCAGATCTTCAGGGTGGATGAGACTGTACCAAGATCTGCCCGTCATTTCTTCTGCTGAATACCCCAAAAAGTATAAGACACTGAAAAAGAAACATAAAAATGTTTATCAGGAACCTGCACAAGAACTTTTTAGAGGTATCTGTTGAATGGGGTGATCTCTGAATTTACCTGTCTGACTGCTGGGTAAAGGACATATCCATTCTGTGGACACTGTTGAAGCTGCGACAGAGGTGGATGTTGGAGCTCCGCAGGCGGTTGACTGTCGGGGTACAGAGGGCCACAAACAGAGGCTGGGCCGTGGGACTGACAGAGGAGGAGAATGGAAAAGGCTGTGGGAAAGACTGGAAGCTCCCTCTGACCATCATGGAACAGCAGCCGCCCTGTTGCAGCTTGAAGGCCTTGGAGGTTTGCATGCAACATATAAAGCTCCTCTCTGAAGAAAGATGATATGTCAGTTTAGTCATTCAGTAGTAAGAACAGAACAAAAGTACAGCTTTAAGTTGAAATTGTAAAATTAAATTGTAAGTCAATGGGTCAGATTTTTTGGGGAAAATTCTTTAATTAATTGATGAATGACGCAGAATAGACTGAGTGCACAAAATGAGTTGCAGAACAGCACCTGAGGCTGCCAATCTACTTAGTTATACTAAATATAAAATGCCACGTGTAGCAGTTTTAAAAGCATATTCAGGTGTTTAAAGTTACCTGATGAGGAGTTATTTTCAATGTCCAGGTTAGATTCAACAATTGCAATGTCAGAGCTTTCCACCATGTCATAGAAAGTGTCCCCTTGCAGCACATCTACCTGGAAAAAGTAAGAGGTTTTGCTATAAGATACAAAAGATCAAAGCTTAATGTGTTGGAAACTCAGTTGTAAAAGCACCAAAAGAGCTTCACATTAAATAGATGGACTCACCATGGAAAGACCAAGATATTCAGTTACATTCTCGGATACATAGACCAGCCTCCCCTGGGCAGTGGTGACCAGGATGAAGCCGTGCAGGGCTTGAAGAAAGGCCTCGTACGGCAGAGAGCAGTGTGATCTCTCCCCAGCCTTGGAGAGTCCTTGGAGAGAAAAGAGTGAATTCAACTTTAGTTACACTGTGTGTGTGTGAGCAGCAGGTTGTCACAGCTTCTATCTCTGATTTAGTCCCTGTGGTACAGCAAACTTAGTCCCATTTTGTTTGACAATGACGCAGGCAGAATGTAGATCAGATATTCAAAGATGGTAAAGAATGACATTAAGTGGAGTGTGAAGACTCACCCTGGAAGAGAACAGACTTCCTGATGTAGGTGCAAATGGCGGCCATGGAGTGCAGGTAGGAGAGACGCTCCTGGTCCTCCTGAGTGATGGGCAACAGAGCGCGCATATTCCTGATCTCATGATTGATGTGATCCCGCCGGGCCTTGGAAGCTCCTTTGGTAGATCTGTGGGAGACCATGATCACTGAGATCAGGGATTGGAAGAAAACTCAAGAAACTAAGGCTGGGGAGCTAAGGTTTTGTCTACTGCCACACTTCAAAATATCTTTCTGAAGTCATCCTTTTCCAAAAAAAGTGTAATACTGGACAAAAATACAATAAAGACAAAAAAAAAAGTGATTGGTCTGAAATGATCGAGCCTCTTCTTCACAATCCAGCCTTGAGTGTCTTCTCAACGTGCTGAAGCGGGTCTTTGAATATCAAGGGTTCCTATGGAAACGGCTGATATTAGAGGCTGTCGTGTCTGCAGCAGAAATGAAGGCTCTCAATAGACTTTGTGTGTGTGATCAGTATCTGTCTGAGCCCATCCTCAGAGAGCCTGGAGCTTTTATAGCTGCCAGGGCTTCAGCGTGGGCGTCACACACAAAGAGGGGAGGCTGGGCTTCTGCTGCTCCCTTCATTGCCTTATAAAGTGGGTATCCTCTGAGCGGGGCTTCCCACGTCAGAAAACACACAAAGTACCACAAAAGGAGAATTATATCAGTTTGTATCCCAGCACCTCAATAATTAAGACCTATTTAAATTTGATTAATTATATTTATGTTTTTAGATTAATCTTCCAAGAGTTTAAGTCTGTCAGTTGATGTAATTATACAACAATTACACCACTTTGAATTTCACAGCCACATTATAAATCCCCAGTGGTATTATTGAGTAAGTAATTTACCATGCTGATGCTGTAGCGGGCCGACTTTGCAATAAAGCAAACCAACAGAGGCTGGCCTGTCCCAGTTTGATTTTTTTAATGATGTAAAGCATCGCTATGGCTGGATTAGCATGTATCACATACAGTCCAAGGCTGCAGACTGAAGAAAACTGGATTAAGGACTCCCTGTGGTGCTCACGCTGCAGGCAGCAGAGTTGTGTCTATATCTGCTGAACAGCCATGTGTTGCTTCAGCCGCTAGAGGACGTGCAGCAGAAAGAGGGAGCGGAGCGTCACTGACCTGTACCTTCTGCACATGGAGCTCCGTCGATCCTCAGGCAGATGATGAGAGGTGCACGGAGCACGCACATGACATTTGCAGGAGTTGCACCAAAGAGTCATTCTGACGCAGATGTAGCCAGCTAAAGTGAAACATACACTACTTAAACGCTCAGTATGAGACTGACTCAGAAAGGAATAAGTCTAAAAAGCGATCCAGTGTTCAATTTTTCCTACATTTTAAGTCAAACGTATTCTGCAATCTTGATCTTAGAATAGGCCTGGTGAAAGTAGGTCCCCTGTGAGGAGAAACTAATGTTCCTCTGCAGCTTCCAGTCTGGATGCTGAGTGTCAAGCCCTCGCACGCGCTCCTCCTTTTATAGGCTGGACCCGGCTCCTCTCATCCAACTCAACCGGTGGGGAAGAACAAATAACGGGATAATGTTACATGTTGTGACGCGATGACAAATGATCGAGGCGAGTTATATTTAGAGAGCTCTAAAAATAACCCGTTACATTTGACGCAGGATCCGATTCTGCAACGTACAGTCGCGAAAATGAGCGATATTAATGTAGAAGAAATGTAGGTGATAGTTCACGTGCGTAGGTTGTCGGTAGTGTGTACAAACACTGATGAGTAAATAACGAGAAAATATTGATTATGTGGCCAAATTAATCGTCTCTGGCGCTGATGTTCACACTATAATTGCAGCATTTTGATTATTGGAAAAAGTCATTTTATTAGCAATATGTGGACGTTCAGATAAACACTCAGATTCCTAGTGAGAGAAAAGCTTCAAGTCTTGAGTAACTCTTGTTGATTCTCACTGCAACAGTTTTAATTTGAAAGTTACACAGAGGCACTGTTTGCCTGGCTGATAGAACAATTAAAGCCGCATGATTAAAAAGTGATTCTCACAGAAAACAGCCCAAACTTTTTTAGTTTATTTATTTACTTTTTCGTAGTTTTGCCATAAAAGATGTCATAGCAGTTAACCCTTTTGTCTTTTGTTGACACTGGCTATGAGATCTCACTGACACTACTGCTGTAAGTATTTAGATCCTTTACTTAAAAGTGGCATTACTGTGTTTTAAAAATATTGCCTCTCAAGAAAAAGTTCTGCTACAAGTAAAAATACCAAAGTATCATGAGCTAAACGTTCCTACAGTATCCAAAGGAAAGTATAGGCCTTAGTACTTCTTTTGCATAAAATTGTCCCTTGTGACTGATCTGTAATTAAAACGGATTCATCAGTGTATTAACAACATTTTGTAGCTGTGTGAGGTAAATCTGGTTTTAACTACTTTATATACATTTAGCTAGTTTAGCTTGTGTAGTACAGAGGTTGCCAGCCTGCAAAGTATATGGTCAATATCTTTAACAATGTGTTGAATTTGTTGAAATCACCAAGTGCTCTAATGTCAGTATAGCAGAGTAAGCAGAAAAAAATTGCATCCTGAAATTTAGCAGAGTGAAAGTATAAAGTAGCACAAGACACAGAAAGACCTATTTGAAGAACAGGACCCATAAAATGTACTTAGGTATTATGGACCAAGTGATATTCATCCACTGCAGTGTGTGTGTGTGTGTGTGTGTGTATTCTTCTGACCTCAATAAAACCAAATATGTAAAAACATATGAAGTGTCAACCCTTGTCTTTGCTACAAACGGAGGCTGTATATTTAATGAAAACAACAAAATACAGAAATGCATATAAATAGTTTTTATTATCTCAAATATGGAAATATTTTATGTTTTATTTGCTAAATGGGCTATTCAATCAATTATATGTTAATTTTGCTCCTAAAAAGTAATTTAAAGATTGCAGTCTGCTATGATACATAGGTACTTTGTTCGATTATTTAGTCATCATAAGCAGTTGGTCATGATACTCCAATAAAAGACATTCAGGCATTAGAATTTTGCAGGTTAATGCTGTGGATAAAAACATTAGAAAATCAGATATAATGTATGAAAATCCACCATGTGTGTCCATGTTTTACAGAAGTAAGGTGTCATTCCTTGTAGCACACTATTGAAACATGTCAACAGTTCAAACTTGTGTTTATAAGCAAAATAGAAAAAGTCATCAAGTTTTAGGACCCCACGACATTATGTAAAAATATATGAACTAACTATCTGTATGAAATTAATTTAATCATTTCTGTCATTTTTTTATTCTTATTTCACTTATTGTGCTGCAACTTGTTTAAAAGGTGATGTGTGACAAAGCACATAAAAATGTACTTTATTCTAAAAGATTTGAATTATAATATACTTTATATGTAATTTGTTGTTCTGATAACGGTGTTGATATCACAGATAAACAACCTGGTCTTTCAATTCTTATGCCTAACTAACGTCAACACGCCCACAAAGCAGACATTTAGCCTCCATCTCACCTACAAATATATACATTAGTTACATCTGTTTGAATAATACAACACTATAATGACATAGAAGATAAAACGTTAAAGGCTTGTTTTGCAAATGTGACAGTCATTTTCCATTAGTCACCTCAAAGTTAAACGCAAACACCTGAACTTCAGAGTTGAAACTTTCTTGTCATTATCGTTTAGGTCCGGCAGAAAAACCAGCTTGATGCATGTTTAATTCCTGAACAGACTTCTGAGGCAGTCAGCTATAGCAGTTTATCTTCAAAGGGCTTTAACTGTGTGTATTAGTCACTCAATTAAACCCCAGTTGGAAGGAATTAAGCTACAGGTCTGCAAACATGACGCACTGAGGCTGAGAGGCTCGGTCACTCGCATGAAGTCACTTTCTTTGGCAGATGAATAGATTATGAGCATCACAAAACAGGACCACGACACCTGGAAACCTTGTATCTCACAAAAGGCTGCACTCACCCAACAAAGTTACTTTTGTGAGCTTTGGTGGAGAACTAAAGTTTGACTCTATCTCAGTTTTATAAGGTGGTGACTTGTTGCTTTCTTTTCCATCATTTTTGCACGAGTTAAAGTTCTACAGCCACAGCTTCTATCCTCCAAGGGCTTGTGCTCCTTTAATGCCTCTTTTCTCAAATCCCCAATTTAGTGACCTCAACAACTCTGGGAGCAGAGACCTAGAACTTGAGTGGGGGAATTGCACAGGGATGGGGAGACAAGACAAAACAAATCACTCCGAACAAATCCTCGGTCTGATTCTCAAGGGCCAGTGGGATCGTCTGAGTCCTGAAGGGAAATTAGAGAGTCATTTGGCTGAGTGTCTCCTTGCATTAACGCCTGTGTTTGCTGGCCGAGGCAGGCTCTGGGGCCAGACAGAGGGACCCAGCGCGGCCCTGTTTCCTGTGTGCGGCGGGGCCAGGCGGGACAGGGTGTCTCTGCTGCCTCACTTTAAGCTGACCCTCCGTCTGTGGCCTGCACTTAACACTGCAGATAACACTGGCTTTATAGCACGGGGCTGGTGACAGATAGGAACAAACTGCCAGGTCGCTACTGGTAGCAGAGGCAAAGATTGGAGCTGGGGTTCAGGGTGAGACACTTTCAAATGATGGGACCCCCCAAAGCAGCCGCACGCGTCCCATTAGCTAGTCTGACAGCTAGTGGGGGGGTTGGGTGACACTGTGGCTTCATAGTACCCACTAAATTAGACAGGGAGGGCAATCAGACAGACCGGCTGGGGTTGATTCAGCTCTCTGGATTTCAGCAGGAAGCTGAAATTGGGGGACTGTGGGGTTCAAAGACCTGCTTACTATAAAGTGCCACATACAGTAGCTCCAGGAGGAGACGACACTGGTAATCAGACACATCTGGCTTGTTTTTCAAACAAATTCACTGAGGTCCGAAATAACTGCAGATGTTGAGAACTAAATGAGATCATACTGCATGTTTTCAACATGATTGTAACTGTAACTGTGTATATTAAATTTCTCATGATGCTTAGTTCCTTAATGTTATTTAGAACTCAAAAATGTATTTAGTAGTGTTTTCCTGTGACATGTTACAGCAGACAGAGAGTGTGAGGTGTAGAACAAGGGTATCAAGCTTAAATTAGGTTATGTTTTGGTTTTTAACAATGAACTTCATTAACCTCTTATGGGGGAAACATTTCATCTTTCCATTTCACCTTGAAAATGTTTTTGCTTTGCCTTTCGAGAAAGGATTTTATTCCTGAAAAACAGCCACTTTCATCTTGCAGATGAGACAGGAAAATGTGACATTAAACTACGCAAGAATTATCATTTATAAACAGACTCCTCCAAGTCGTCCTTTTAGGTTTACAGAGAAATATTTTCTGTCAGGTGTGTTGTAGTAAATCAGGGTGCTGTTGGTAAGAGCTTAAATTTGTAGTGTTGCTAAATTTTTGATGCAAAGACAATTTTGTATTCTGACTGTGCAGCCTTGTTCTTAAATAAAAGATTCAACCAACTCATCCAACTGATTTAACATGACACTAAATATGTTGTGGACTTAGATAAACATAAACATCATTTACAATTTACAACTCTAAACATCTGTTCGACAAATCTGGCCCGCAGGCCGGCCGGTTTTTGCACCCTATGGTTTAGACATTTTATTTGAATTGCCAGAATGTGACTGTGTTTTAGAATCTTGAATATGTCAAATCTGAGTTCAAATGCCAGTAAAACTGACTGACATGGCCAGTTCAGTGCATACAAGTCCATAAAGCTTCAGATATCATCATTTAACCCAAGTTTTTTTTTTAAAAAAAAACACACATTTTGTAAAGAAACTAAATGTACAACATGTGAAATGAATACAAATGTTAACAACTCAAATTGTCTCAGGTTTATTATTGATACAATTAAAAGCATATTGCACAGGGAGTCCTGACCAAACGTGAGGGACACAGAATCCCCTCTGAAAAATGTGTGAAATATAAATAAACCACAAACAGTGAGCACAGGGAGCCTGCACAGTAAAATGATTCCAAGTTTACTTTGTTCTGTTGTTTTTCCTGAAGCATTGTTTGCTGATTATAAATTATTAAAGCACCTACTGTAAGCCCCAAAGACGGAGTAAACTAGCTGGCATAAAAACTGTTCATGTACGTCTGCTTGGCAAATAATTTCTGCTCAGACTGAATAACTTCATCATGAGTGTGTGTAAAGCTCAAATTATGCACTTTTCTTGACAGAAGCAATTTTGTTTTCTAGGATGGCAAACGCTGAAAATGAAAATGTAAAGCAGAAATATGTGAAGCACTAACATCTGTCATTAGTATGAAAGTTGGTGAGGAACCATCACTGACTGAGGACATTTGTTGTGCAGGTATTTTATTTTTGACCTTTTTGTCTACATTGTCATTAAATCAATATTTACTTCATGTCTGTTCCTGAAAAATCCTTGACTGAAAATACCATCACCCATAATCTTCACACACGACAAGGACTGAAATCCTGAAATAAAAATGACTTCCACACCGTACATTAGAAAATAATAAAATAAAATAAAATTAACAAATATTAACAGTTTTGCCAACGGCCATTTGGTGTCACAGAAACAGATTTGTTCACCGGTCGGGTTCGTTATTTGTGTGAACACTTGATTAGCTTCCCTGTGGTTTCACTGCATCCACTGTTGTATAGTCCAAGTAGCTTGGGTACTGAGTATCCAGGGTGTGATATGTCTATGTGTGGGTACTGTGTAGAGGGCATAAGACTGCGTCACATTGGCACCACCGGTCTGTACATAAAATTCACACTTGGTTTGGGCAGGCAGACGTCTCACACTCTGAAACTCTACTTAGGCAAAAAGCAGCATCGACATGTCTCCTCTCTGTAAGGCCTGACATGTCACGATTGGCTTCAGTGCAGTTTTCTGGTGACTTCAACCTGCATTTTAGATTGTTTTACACTGCTTCACATAAAATACACAGATTTGTAAACATTTAGGATGTAGGTCAGTGTTACTCAGTTCTGATGTTTGTGATACAGAGTCCTGCGATGTTTCCCTCTGACCAGCCATTCAGGGACTGATTCAGATTCAGTTTAACTACCCGGCAGGAGAGAAAACATCAGCACAGATGTTCCCAAAGACCAGGACTGGAACACATCAATGCAGCTCACAAGTGTCTGTTAACACAATTCCTATGCACAACAACATAAATCGGCAGTATAAATAAAACTCTTCTGCCTGTACAGAACATCCATCATTATCAAGCCATTCATTTCAATGTCATGCTGCATTATTTATTATTCCTATTTATAAGATTCAAGGGACTAGTTTGCTGATATTCTGTTTTTCTTTTTGCTAACAAATCCCATAAAAAGACCCGCACAAGCATTTAATTGACTGTATAATTAAAGTCCATAGGCTTCAAAGACTTTCACTGTTTTACTAAAAATATTATTGACACATAAGTAGGCCAGTGTTTTACTGGGTCAAGTTTCTTCATAAAAATCACACTTCCACATCATCATTTTTGGGTTTTTTTTAAAGGTAGTACAAACATACACTGTCCTGCCACTGAAAAGATTCACATAAAGACCACATCCTTGCTGAAAAAGTACCCAACAAATGCTCTATTTGGCCCTGTTAGAATGGCATTTTTTAAAAAAATACAGTGCCTAGATGTCGTAGGTTGGGTTAGTGTTTAGAGACGGACCAATACATATTCGGTCTTTAAATGGGATCCATTGACTTAACTAAAAACACAGAATATCATCAACCTCACCCTGTACCAAAGTGTATGGACATATAAGGTTTAAATAAAAGACCATCACCAGTTCTTTTTCTTAAAAGTTTTGTTCTAAAAGTTGTAGTTGGTATTAAGAAAAATAAAAACACATAACTTGAACAAAAATTCCTAATTTAAGCAAATTTTTAGTAATCTTCAGGCTGTGTGGTGAGTGTCTAATCTCATAACAGCCCTTATGCATTTATAGCATCTGCTTTGCTCGCAATTGTACACAAACATACGTCCACAGTTTCCTGGTTTTTCACTGCACTGCGAGTGAGCAGGTCACGAGGAACAGTCTCTGAACGCTGTAGGATTGTCTAAAAGAGGAACTACTACATTATGATTATTAGTGATGAACTCTCCCTCACAACAACAGGCAAACCGAAGCATGTGGGCTTGGATTACATGTAGATGGGACCACGTGCTTACAAACATACACAGTATATATTTGCATCATGATTTCCTTCTACATTTGGCACTGAAAAACAAACCGTGGGAGAAGGGTGGGGTGGGGTGGGGTGAGGTGGGGTTAGGTGGAGCGTGAGCCACACATGTCTTATAACAACATAGCATTTCTCATAAGAAGGAATTAAAGAGAAAACAAAAACAAAAACAAAAAAAAACTTCCCTGCAAAAAGGCTTTTTTTTCTGGGGGAGAAGTAGAAGTCTAATGTATGGGAAGTCATTAAAGACTCAATGAGACATGCTGTCAAGGGAGGTAGATGGACTTGATTATTTTACAAGGCAGAGCGGCAGCTTGCTTTAGTTACCTTTGGGAACTGTTATGCTCAATTCCAGCTCTATATTTTTTACTCTGGGACTCCATTAGAGTAGCTTTGCATGATTCACAGTTCAAAATGATTTTTTATCTTATACTGGCCCCTTGTGATGTACATCACAAGTACATGAGTATATCTTCTGTTCAAAAAAGTCATTTTAGCATCTGTCCCCCTTCCTAAAAGCTCATTTTCTTCTGATTGGCCAAAGTCTGAAAGCCTAGATAAGTCACTATGCTACCATGTCAGCTAGGTTGCTATAGTTATGGGATGCACCCAATGCACTGCCACAGCTGCTATAGAAACTTAGTGTGAAAATAGCAATGGGGGCACTGTCTGATTTCTATACAAGATTCAAGACTATTTTGAGGGCAAAGACTAACACAGAGTCAGAGATGCTGCCACACAGAAGAACCTCATCAGTCTTCCATCAAGTGACAAGGAAGCATATAAAACCTCCACACAAAGACTGAAAGCTGGCAACAAGGAGGCAAAGTGGAGACATCAGCAGGGACTGGCAAAAGTCCTCAACACCAACAACACGAAAAGTATGTTGCAAGTGATTCAGAATTTTACGGGCTACAAAAGCAGGAACACCGCCATCACGTGTGGGGCCACACTGGCAGATGAGTTTAACCTATGTAATGCTCACTTTGAAAGGGTCAGTTGTAAAATCTACTCCAACTCCAGAGGAGCGACCACTCTCAGTATCCGCAGCAGATGTAAGTGAATTTGAGTAAATCTGCTTGGTCTCTGGTCAATTAAAACAAGGATGTGTAACTTGAAAATTATTGGCGTGTTTTCTGAAGAATTATTTTTAAAGAAATCAATTTTGCAGATTGGTGCACAGAAAACTACTTGTTGGTCAACTTCATCAAAAACAATGAGCTGTTCGTCGCTTTTCAAAACAGAAGGCTAAAACACAACCCTGTCTACATCAGTGTAGCTGATCATTTACTGACGTGGGATGTGCATGGCCCAGGACACGAAGGCTCTTAGAGGGTGATTAAAACAGCCTGCATGTACCAAGCATCAGGGATATTAGTAAGGTTGAGGCCACTGACTTTTGCTAGCAGTGGTTCCCATTAGCTGATAAGCTCAGTTAGACATGTAGCTCAGCTGAATTTCACCTGAGAGCACCAGGAAGGGTTGATGTTCACACCTGTAGCACAGGAGCTTTGGACCATCATGAGGAGGTGAGTAGTCAAGTCAGTCATCTCTGCAACTAGTTTTCTCTACATGTCAAACCAGACAAACCTCCCAGCAATGAAAAGCTCCTATGCTAAAAGCACAAACACCACAAGTCCGGAGAATAAACGACAAAATTACAAACGATCGTCGTGACAGAAGGAAACGTTGCATTCGGAGCAATCTGAACCCAAAGGGAATACTTTTACATACATTTACACTGTTGTTTGACACTTTGGCCATGTTTAAAATGAACATTCAACATTTTAACTCTATATATGACAGAAAATAAGGAAAAGCACAATAGGTCGCCATTCAGAGCAGTGGGGTGCTTGCCAATTTATAATGAAGTGTATGTGAATATTGGTGTGTATGTGTGTGTGGGTGTGTGCAGGGGAAGGGTGGGGGCGCGCTGAGAGCCAGTAGGCATTGAAAGCATTATATCCCTACACATCTAAAAAGCATTAGACCGTCTTCTTGTATTCAACACCAAAGTAATAAGTTAGCCTCAGTATGCTGTGTATATGAAACTTAATTCACCACAAATGGAAATGGTACTTTTGCATGGTGTTATGACCATGCTGGAGCTGCAAGATATACAAACTCATGACATGTCAGTCTCTTTGTATCTGAAACAGGGGGTTCACACTTGTCTCTTGGGGGGATCTGTTGAGTGGGACATCAGGACGACATCCTCAACAAAGAGGTTAGCTCTCAAGACCTTTGGCAGAAATGTCTCTTGCTGTGCTTAAGATTAGAAGTCTATGATTATCATAGGCTGATTGGATTTCTAGAGAGGCTAGAAAGAAGAGAAAAAGATCAGCGGGTGTCAACAATTTCTGTCTTGCACAACCAGTGTCTCAAGGGTTAAAATATTCTTCAACAAGAGAAAGCTTGCAGTGTCCAAGGAAGTCACGCACAGGATATTTTGGTCAATAATGAGTTTTTTACTCGGAGAATGTGGAAAATAAATCCGATGCAGATCCAAACTCTACAAAAAATGTCCACCAGAGCTCACTTGATTAGAAAGGTAAAAGCCTCATGTCCTGAAACAGAGCAAGGAGCTCCGGTTCTGCTCATATCATGGGGTGTTAGCCATGGGAGGAGAAGATGGGCCTGCTGATGTTGCTGTTGGTGGTCATGGCTGCCAGTTCCCACCTGGAGTAAACAACAGAAAGAATCAGAAGCAAGAACCTTTTGGTACTTTTCACATTTATTACTGCCTTTAAATTCTGCCTTTTGGCCTTTTATGAATAAACCACAAGCGTGTCCCAGTGTGTCCTTTGGTGTCCCAAAGAAAATAAATTTTTGGTTCAGACTGTAACTGTAACCCATATTGTATAAGTTGTAACCAACAGACAAAAATGGTAATAAAAACACAACTTTTGTCATTTAATATTACAGGAGCATAGTAGCTTTTACAGTGCTCCTCTTTTTCTCTGTTAAAGAAATACCTAAATACACTGGGCAGAAGTTGCCATGGTTATTTATCGATCTTGAATGAAAAAAAGCAATACATCACATATAAACATTATTTAGAAGAGGTCACAATCCTGATCTTTTTATCAACTTCCTCTCATTCAGAAACATTTGATGGTTTAAAACATCCAAGATGCTAAAAATCTCCTACACCACCACTTAATCATGCAACTGCCTCCCCAGCCATCCCCTCCCCTGAGCAAAGGGCTACGATGTGGACAAGGATGAGGGAAGGTCCCGGTGTAACACGAGAACCAGAAGCAGGGGCTGACAACAGGGTCTGGTGCTGACCTGCTGACAGGTCAGAGGTTGAGCTCCAGATTGTTATCACTAGCTCTGGTTTCACACTCACTCTCCTCTCAATTGCTTTGTTCGTTTTTTTGTTGCGCACGTTTAAGAGGGGAGATTGGCACTGGAGCTGGAGATGCCAGTGAGGGGCAAAGGGAGTTAACCAAAGTGTTGTGACCCCCACCAAAAACCTTCTAAGGGTTAGAGAGACGACTGTGAACACTGAAGTGGGGAGCGTGCAAGGTGGCAGTGACAGTATGAGAGAAATGAGAGGCTAAGAGGAGTAATTAGTATCAAGTTGCAAGGGGGCTCACGTGTTAAAAAAGAGGGAAACAAAACATTACTTGAGTGCAACTCCTCCCTTTCAGATGCACTTGCCTAATGAGCTGCATTAGCTCGGAAAAGCCTTTTCATTAAGGTTAGTTAAGATATGGTCAAATGTTTAAAATGGTTTGATTCTGTGAATAATACTCTATAAGAAGCACAATATAATGTTCTTAATTACTAAGGAAAAGACATGGGTTTTAAAGAATATTAATGTGCTGATATAAAAACACTAGTTTAAATACTCCACTTTAATATGCAGTTTAATTAAAAGAGGTCACAACAGCTGAAAACACTTTTTTTGACCTTTACGTGTTTACCATTTAGCACCATCTTCCCTACCTTGTGCTTGCAACATCCCAACAAAGGAAAGCAGTGCACGATTAAACCCTTTGCAAGTCCCTCCTTAAACAAGTTATGTGTCAAAATAATTTTCTAACTATGAAAGGAGAGGTGAAGGTGATTAATTCTTTTTTCAATTCATTGCACTAGTTTGTTTGTGCAACATTTGCCTACTATAATTACTATGCACCTGTATTAAAAATGCAAATCTGTGACAGGATAATGCATTTAAAGATGAAAAACATAAGTTTTTTGTGGGTGTAGTTTTGGGTGACTTTGTTAGGAGTACCTTCAGACTTTTAAGACTGTGGCTTTCAGGGCACCATTTTGCTTCTTACATTTTGAATTGTCTACATCTGTTCATTTCCATATGAGGTAAAGTAAAAAGAGAAGACCTTTTTATGTTTTTCTTGAGTACACAGACTGAAAGCATCACACAGACTATACTAATGTTTCATCATGATTGTCTTTTTTTCTACCCACAAACCAACATGCTTTTGTTTCGAGGATTACAAAATCATATAGAAATTTTACATGTAATGACTTTAAGTCAGTGAAGGCATAAGTAAACCTTACTACAAGTTAAATAAGGAATAATAAGTCATAATTTGCCACTTTGAAAAATGGCCTCATTATTGAGAGAGACAGAGTGGTGGTGACAATGATAAGCATAACAGAAACAGCACAATCCTGTCCAATTTAATGACCCAATAGCACTAATGATCAGGAAGAGGATGTTTGTCTGACCTGATATCATGTGGAAGTCCCGACTGCTCCAGACTGTACTGAATAACAGCTATTTTGCATAATGTCTTCAAATTAGGGCCTGAAAAGCAGAGAGAATGTAAGTAATCAAGGACTGACCGTATCACCAATCATACTGGGCTAAGAATATTTGTTTCTGCTGTGGGAATTCAAAATGGAGCCAAGCAGGTCAGTTATATGAATCTGTAGATTACAAGTGTTGATTTTCACGTCCAAGGAGTTAAAAAAAAAAAATTAAAAAAAAAAAAAAAAATTACCATGCTCTGTTTACACCATACCCCAGAATAAACAGCTTAAACAAACAGAGTTAACATATGAGGACATGCACGACATCATGATCCAAATCTTGAATCATCTTATTATAAACGTCCTCTCTGATTCTTTTTATCATCATCATGGCTTTTCCACCATATGTTTGGTGGTATTATGTGTGAGGACACACGCGACTGGCACGTGGAGGCGTGTGCCACAGAGGATGCCACCGGGTACTGCCAGTCCCATACGGTCCCTGTGTCCCTGTGTAAGCCCACCTACACAAACCCCAACTGTTAGCTGACCGCATTACAGGCTACCCCAGTGCAGGCAGGAAATGGCTATATTAGGAAGCCCATAAACGGAAGTAGCCCATGTGATAACATACAGCAGGGCCAAGGACAGGCAGACTAGGGCAGGTGAGAAATGAAGCAGTAGTGTACGGAGGAAACTGGGTCTATAAAAATGATTTCAAGCGAACTCCGGATCTAAATGGCGGGGTTATGGAGATTTTTACATCTCACTGTATACCTGCATCTGCAGGATTAGACAGTCTTATAAAGCTTAAACCAGAGACAAAAAATAATGGAGAGATACTTACTGAAGTCTAAAATATACAAGTCTGAATGATCCATGAGGTTAAATTCATCACCCATTCCTTGCTCTGGACAGGGGCTGTAAAGAGAGGGAGACAGAGTTTATAAGACCGGAGCTGTCAACAAAAATATATTGTAACTGACAACTTAAAAGAAGACGAGGCTTAAAACCTACTCAGAACAGCCGTAAGTCCCCAAACCTATCTGTTTTGCCAAAGTTGTATTTACTGTATTTTGCTCCCAGTGCTTTACCTTGTCATCCACCCTCTGGTCATATTTCTTTTACCATTAAGGTTCATAATCAGGGGGCCACAGATTACTGAAAAACTGCAGGCCTGTTAACACAGTGCTCTGCTCTCCTTATCATGAGCTGGCATTATTTAAGCCCACAGGAAGTAAGGCATTACAGTGAGACGACAAGCTGGCTCATGCTGATAGTCTCTTAGACTTGTGCAGCCATTGCTATCACTGCACATCTGTTTCCTGCCACAACTAACACACACACACACACACCTGTGAAACACCTGGTGCACTGTAGCCTTGAAAGCCTGGTTAAGTTACGACTTTCTTTATTTAGCATCTTCAATCATTAAATGAACAAGTTAAAATGTAAAACACGGGTACTTGGAAGGACGTTTCCTAAAACTTTGTGGAAGCTGAACTAACACTTTGAGACAGATT